>JAQFVV010012421.1:4316463-4842311 GCA_028023455.1 Epiperipatus broadwayi
CTCATCCTTTTTTAATCACACTAGTCAAATGCTCGAACTCAATCTAAATGCAATGCAAACATAAACAATTCAATTTCATAATACAATAAGAATAATTCTTTCTGCATACACTTCTGAATTTTTGTACACTGAAATATACATTATGCTATTTAAACTTAGCAATATACAACTTGATTCTGTTCAATGGTATATTTCCTTTATCAACATTCTGTCATTCAATATAAATAATATTACCAGAACCATCCCACCCCCTCAAGATTCCTAACTTTGGCTGAAGTGTTACATAAAGGAATAACCATGTGTAAATCTGCACCAGATACCTACACACATATAAAAGGGCTTACATAAATATATAATGACATTTACAACACTCTAAAGGAGTATGTTGCCACAAAAAAATAACAAAAATCTGCCTAGCAAAACAATGCACCTGGACATGAGAGTACATTAGATTGGCCCTGGTATATGCTTCCACTGTCAGAGTTCCACAAGCATTTAAAATCAAGGGTGTCACCAAAGCTAGACATAATATGGTAGAGCCAATATACATTTATTCCAAACAAAAGCTGCAGTCACATTGTGTCTTCACATCACCTGAAGATCTCTTTGGCCAACCAGAGTTAGATAAACCAGTCCCTGCTATGAATTTCTTGTTGAAGCTAACCACAATACCAAACTCTTGTCATCCAGGACCACATGGAATCCTAAATTTGTATTTTTACATCAGTCAGTTTACCTTCATATATCTATGTGATTTAGCAAATTATCTATCAGAAAGGTTGTTTAATATAAAAGATCTAGATCCAATCTCCTTAGTTCCATTCAACAAAAAGCAAGATTCAATATCCAATCTATCTGATCTGTGACCAATCTCCACTGGCCCCTTGGTATTAAAATCCTGGAAAAGGTAAAACCAAACCATATCTCCTCTATTATCACCAATGCAACATGCAAAAAAAGACTCCTCAATAGACCAAGCTGCCTTCATTTTTAAAACCATTGTAAATTCAGTTTGAGAGCAAACAATATGCTTCAATGGCTATTCAAATTAACATTGTTGCTGCTTTTGACTTGGTTCCTATTGAAATTTTAATTCAGACACTTGCAAACACCAAAATACCTCATTCTCTCTTATAGCTACTAATCAAACTACTCACAATTCATGAAATCCATAGTGCAAGTAATGTTAATGAAATCACCATTTTCTCCTCCTCACCAATCTATGCCTAAAGGATTTCCATTCAGTTCTTGGTTATTCATGTTCTACATTAACCCTCTCATAAACATGATACAAAAATTACAATGAATTCAAATTCCACACACTAGACAATATTTACCAAGTATTGCATACATGTATTGCATACATGAATTACCTTACTGTTTTTCTTACCTCCAAAACTAACTACCTACTCTGGAAAAAATACTTATTGAATACACCTTCAAATATAAATTCAAAATCAACATTAATAAAACTTTAGCTTGGTTTCTTTATATTGGCAAGATACATACATAAATTTATCATAGTAAACCAACTAATTTTCTTCGATTTTCTTTCTATCTAGAATCCTCTGGAATGAGAGAAAAGATATAGAAAAAACTGAAAGTTGATACTGAATGCATAACCAATTCTCTCTCCAAGACCTAGGTCTCATTATATGCAAAAATATGCCTTTTTAATCAGCTTGTTATTCACCAATCATAAACTTCACTAAATCTTTCACTTCATCCATTTACTCACTCTGTATCAAGATATTATAGTGCAGAAAAGTAGTCTCCATCTCTGTAAAATGACTTGGACTTCCACCAACCAGAAATGGATTAGGTCTTCACTACATTCAAATTTTTCTAAACAAAAAAGTATTAATCTTCTGAAAATTTTCCAGCTCTCAAATGCATCCTTCAAAAACACCCACAGAGTGACAACCACCATGTGTTTTTTGGATGTTGGTAGGTACACCCATAGGAGAATTTATAAGATGCTGTACCCAGACTTAAGTGCTGATCCTCAATCACCAATGCTAAAAATGAACAACAGTTGGTTGGTGCAGTGATTTAAAAAATGGTTATTAGAACCCAATTTTTTGACTTTTTCTTAAGGATAAATCTTCATGCTCTACATACCCTCCTATATCCTTAAATAACACATTTTACATCAAACTGGATGCTTTTTGTTCCTTGTGCCACATGGAAGAAGAAACACAGCACCTATTCCATACTTGAACAGTTCTGACAAATACCTGAGAAATTGTGATTAACACTTATATACAGAACAACATCATACTTGATAACCTAAGGCTCAATACCAAAAATCTGTGCAGCAACTTTTTATTTATATATTTTGTGGTGCACTAGATGTACTTTCTGCTTTCGAAACAACATCAGAAGCACTCAGCCAAATTCTCTATTAAGCTCAAACAACTAAAGACCAGAGATGACAAAATTGCAAAACCAGATATTTTTGTTGCTACATGGTCACTATTAAAAAGCCCAGACAGACCATAACCTCAAACAATCAGATGACTTTGTTATAACAAGAACAATTTTTTTTTTGTTACATATCTCATTTTCAACAATTTTTAACCATCACATCTGTGTATTAAATAGTCCAAAGAATATATTTAACACAATCAAAATGTATTTTAAATGAGGAAATAAACCCTCAGACAATGAAATAGAACCATAGGCAAATACATAGTTTATATTTATCAAACATCTGTCTAACAATTTATTTAAACTGAACCATAATATTTATCTGTTTGTTCTAAAGCTATGTAGTTTTCAACCATGTATTTTTAATAATGTAACTTTTTATGAACAATAAAGTTTGATTTGAAACATCATCATCATCATCATCATAATAATAATAATAATAATAATGATGATGATGATAATGATGATGATGTTTCTGTAAAGAATTACTTTTGATTACTTAAATTGTAATCATTATCAACTGGACTAGAAACAGAAAATATCCATGATCTTTCAAGCACGTATTTCACTAATACTGCCTTGCCTATTTAATACAAAATTACCTTCTCAACTTTTCTTTTTTTAGGACCCCCACCGTCATTAGTATTCTAGTACTATTTAAAACAAAATCAAATACAAAACAAATTTAAATTTAATAGAAATAACTCTATGGTAAATTTTAAATTCAAAATTTAACCAAAATTGATCAAAACGTGTTTTATTAAAAAAGATCAGTGTAATAAAAAAAAAAAGTTAAAACACAGATGGATAAAATTGGTTGTTGTTTAATTTAAAAAGCGAAAGAATGAAATTTGTTAACAATATATTTAAAAAATAAACAAATAAATCAATAACTAATGATAAATACTTCAATATATATATATATCTTTAATATTATGCAATAAATAAGAATTTATAATAGTAAATATTATATTAGTCATAAAACCAAGTGATAAAGCACATGACCTATATAGCTTGCAATTACCAATATGTAACAAAGAGCAAATATTTCTAAACAAGCTTATTTTATTACGATTATTATTATTTTTATTTATTTATTATGATAAATGCTGTAAGAGAAAGCATTCAAATCTTTATCTATGATTGTTTCCCATCCTCAGACTGGTTTTGAGCTATAGCTCTCTTCTTAATAGAGTTGGTATTTTTGAATCTGGTATCCTAGCTCCTTACTGAAGAGAGCCACAATTCGAAAACAGTCTGGGAATGGTATGATAATCATAGATAAAGATTTGAAATAGTATTTATCATAAAAATAAATAAATAAATAAAATAAAAATAAACAAGCTTGTTTAGAAATATTTGCTCTTTATTAAATATTATATATATATCCTTCTACATATACATGCATATAAATTTTTACTAATAAAAAACTCCATAGCATGTCTATTTCTGTGATATATTTGAATTGTTTTTGAGTAAGTGGAGAATTATTATCAGTATTTTTCCTAGTCCAATATACTGAATTAGCATTTCCTAGAGAACTGACTTCTGGAGGTGAGTTATTATATTTAGTTTTTTAGATGGTAGACATGGGGACTTCATTTAAAATTTCTTCTTAGTCATTGGAGATATTTTTTTGTTTATACATTGATTTAAATTCTTTATTTATTAAAATGGTATTTGTTTTTCCTTACAATCTTAATGTTTTTCCATTTTCTCATGTCTTTCATGCAATCCAAATCAATGCATCAATAAATATTTTATTCACAATTGAATTGATTTATTAAACTTAGACTACTTGATCTTGAAGTTAATTTATCATAATGGAGGCAAAATTATTTTGTTGCTATTTGTATAAATTTTCCTTGGGGATGATGCTGATAAGAAAAAGATTAATTTCTTCCTTCTGCAATTTTCTAGTTGATACTAACATTTTTTCCTTATCTACAGAACACTGATAACCAAACTAATCAATGATTATTGAAACAAAAAACTTTAGTATCTCTAACACTGTTTTGTCAACTTCACAATAGATTTACTTTATTGAAAAAAAAAAAAAAATTATACCCTATTATTTTATTTTATGTCTTTTCAGTGCATTTATCTTTTCTTTAATTATCTAATTATGTTTAATAATAATACAAAATGAATAAAGGTATTTGTTTATTTACACATTCATATGTGCATTTTTAACTCTTTCATGATTTAATTTATTTTTAAGACTGAGAATTAAAATATCTAGACAGGCATATAACAATATCACATGATCACCATTTTCTACGCTTACACAAGCTGTTAAAACAATAGCAAACTCTTCATACAGTAGTGCCACCCAGTGCAAGCCTTCATAATCAATGGATGCAGGAATGTTTGTGCATAAAATCCCTATCTACTGCCTACTCATCCAATATTTCTAGAATAGTTTCTAGCTTGTGGCTTCATCAGTGAGGACCTTGGCTCTGAAGCACTGCATCTATTAGATGAGTAGACACTAGATATGGATGTTATGCACAAATCTTCTTGCATCCATTGATTACTAAGGCTTGCACTGGGTGACACTACTGTAAGGAGAGTTTGCTACATATAGTAATAGCGTGTATTATAAATTGTTTATTTTTAAAATAATTATTGCTGATTCTTTTTATAAAACTTACTAAGTAGCTATCTTAAGTTCCTGTCATAATATATACATATAGTATATAAAATTCATAAATTTAATTATCCAGGAAGGTATGAGTCAAATATATTAGTATTAAAACAAATGTATTTTCTAATATTTAATTTCCCATATATATATATATATCTGTAGTCATGATTTTTAATAAATGTTCTGGTCCATCAATTATTTTTTAGTAAGTAAGAAGCTGAGAACAACATTTCTATGCAAATGGTCAAAGCATAGCAGCAAAGCTATTCAGAAAATATTATCTATTCAGTTCACTACTCTTAAAATTCAATTAAATTGGTTAGGTTATTAATGACAATATTATTTTGAATATTTTTTGCTATCTATTAAAGGTAAAAATAAACTATAGTGAGATCAGTGTTCATTGGAATGTGGTACAAATTTATCAAAAATGAAGCTATATAACACTCAATTGGTTGTTAAAGGCATTGCAACATTACTTAGGGTTATCATCCTCTAGTTAATCATGACTTAATATGCTCTTGTTAATAATAATAACATTTCCCCCCAAAATAGTGCTAGCTAGTGTAAGTTTTAGTAATCAATAGATGCTAGATAGTGTGCATTTTAATCCCTAACCAGTTGCTTCTCATCCAATATTACCAGATTAGTTTCTAGCTTATGGCTTTCATCAGTGAGGAGCCTTGGGTATGAAAGTATTGCATCTGGATCTTTGTATCTAATGTAACCTTTCAGAACTTATCTTTTACCCAAGATTCCACATTGATAAAAGTCATAAGCTAGAAACTAGTCTAAGGATATTGTTTGGAAAGGCACTAGATAGTTATTAAAATGCACAACTTCTGGCATATATTGTATACTGAACTTAGACTAAGTAGCATTATTGTTTGAAAAAAAAAAATACTGTTACTTTAATAGCTCCTATATGCATAAAGAAATAGTGATAGTGTAATGTTTTAATGTTAATAATAGATGGATTATATATGGTAAACTATTTGAAAGCTAAAATTACTAATGATTTGAAAAAACTTCAAAGAAATAGTTGGTTTGGGCCTTAGCCTATGTCAAGGGAAGAATATGCCAATGTCCTAATAATTTTTTTTATATTCACATGATATATTTTAAAATTATTTAATATGTCATAATGATGAAAATCCAATGTCCTTTAAAAAAAAAAATAGTATTTTTTTTTTAAAAAAAATCTTTTAATAATTTATTAAAAACGGTATCATTATTCTTTTTTTTTTTTTTATAATAAGATTCAATTTGAACTAAAACTTCATGAGTACGTACTTATAACTAAATAAAAAACGAATCGATATAACTTATGTCAAACGTTTAATAACATTTCTCCTCCCCTTTGTTTAAATAACTTTGATTCTATTTTTAGTATATTTTTGAACATTATAAAATTTAACCTTGACAAAATTGTTAAAAGTTCTCAAACTGAGTGAATTTTCAACTCTCTCAGAGAGTAGCAATCAAGGGTAAATAATGATTGCTTATTGGCTAACAATTCCTTCAACGCTTTAATCAGGCAGAGAGGCTGTTAATTGATACTTTATTGTTACCAGAGATAAAATTATATTCTGCTGAGAAAAGAACATCAATTGTAAGCTTAAAATGTTAAAGATTGCATACGACGACAAATGTTTTAAAATATATAAATGGATTGTGACTTTGAATCAATAACGAACTACTTGATTTTTTTGCCTTTACAAATGTTATAATCAAATTAAAAGTAAGTTTTGTATTTAATGCTTAATTAGTAGCTAGACGGGTCAGGGTCAAAATTTGTACTTTTGAAAATTATCTTTTAAAAATTAACCGGTTAATTTGCTAAAAGTTTGATCTGTATTTAAATGATTAGATGCAACAATAAAAAGAATTCCAGTCAATATTATATAATGCATTTACGACAACGCTAATACTGTTGGCTGATTTATATGTGATTCTAAAGTCGCAACAATTTACATCGAAAGTTGTAAAAAGATAGCTAAAATATTTTTTTTATTAAACACCAAAGTATCAATTAACAAAATCTAATTTCTTTCTTATTCACTAATATCTATTGCAGATGAACAGAGTATACCTGGTTACGTGCAGTGTGAAAACTATATTTGTAATTCAGGTTACTCCTGGTCCTTCAAATTTTGAATAATTCCAATTTTATCATTATTATTCTGGAAAATTTTGTTATAATATTAACTCTTTATTGTTTCAGAGGTAAGCAAATCAGAAGTATGGTAGTTGAAAGTAGTTCAGCATATTTCAGTTTCAATACATTGCATGTGTACAGTACTTCAATCAACAGTAACCCTTGATCATTAATCATAGATCGTTCTTCATTACTTAGCTCCCATAATACAATTTACTAAAAGAACAAAGTTATTATTTGCCTTTGAACAATGTTTTTTGTAAAAAAAAAAAAAATGTCTGTCTAATATTTGTGGGTAATTTTCTGTTTCAATATTTTGGCTGCAGCCCAGCAAGAGAAAAAAATATTTCAGATTGCAAATAAATGTTATAATTTGTATGTAAATTGGATTACAAGTAAAAAGATAACCATGAGCTTAATTCACATAGAAATACAATATCTTTCCACCAGAGATTGCATCATATTATTGTTTCCCTGAAGGTTTGTGATGATGGTATTTTGGTTGTATTTATATATGGGACTATTTCCATCATCTAATATAAGTATTGAATGTTTTAAAAAAAATTAATTTTATTTAAATATTCCAAATACATTCAGCAGTAATAGCACACAGATTAGTATATGCATAATGATTTGAGAGGTATTATTGTCTTTTCTTCTTCAGATATTGCTAGCCTGACCAGTGACAATACTAACATGGGAATCAAACCTGGACCTGCGGATTCTTGAATATTGAATTTTAAGATAATACTCTAATCAGCTGAGCCACCCTGCCAAAGGTAACAGTTAGTAGAAATTTCATATACTTATCTATGAGGTTCCTCCTGATTTCTCCACTTTTTTATAAGAGCAAAGTTGATTAATGCTTTCCATATATTATGTATTATCACAATATGTTGACTTATGGCACTGTCCACCATTGAGCTTCTTTAAATTTTCTTCTTTGTACTTTTCTCCTCTATCCAATATTTTTGTATTTTTCCAATTGAACATATGATAATTGGTACATATATTGCCTGTTACATTAGACCCATCTGTTTTCTCTCTTCTAATCATTGGTTTGTGTTCTTGTAATTACTTTTCAATGGAGTGACTGGTCTCACCAATATGCATTATTCCATATTTACATGATTTTTAGCATTTCAAGTTTAGGCTTTGTAGACATTAGAATTTCTCATATTATGGTATGACCCTGGACAACTGTTCTGATGTTATACTGAGTGCAGATTTTTCTTAATCTGTCTGCTATTTTGGTATATATGGATACACTACTGTGCCAATAATTGTTTTTTTTATGTTATTTAAAGTTTTCTTAATAACAGCTCATGGGTGACCATTTTTCATAAGAGTTTGTTCTATATAGATTTTTGTGTTTTCCAAATTGCTGGTTTCTGAACAAACTTTTTTTTCCCTATTAACTGTTGCCTTTGGCAGGATGGATCAGTTGGTTAGAGTGTTATCTTAAAATTCAATATTCAAGAATATAAGGATTCTGGTTCAATTCCCATGCTAGTACTATCACTCATTAGACCAACAAGACCCGAAGCAGAGAAAAAAATAATATGTCTTGAAATGTTGTGCACATACTAAATTGTGTGCTGTTACTAAGTTGAATGTATTTAGAATATTTAAATAAAGTTATTTTTTTCTAAAGATGTTCAATACTTATATTAGATAATGCATCATGTTATAGTTGTATTTTTTTTTACAGTCATGGTATTGAAATTATCAAATTATTATATTTCAGTTTTCAAATTGTTGATGAAAACAAATGAAAAAAATCTAGAAAAATATCTTTGAAATAATTTTTATTTTTTCATATGTCTTTATTCATATGTTTTAATCATATGGGAGATTGAATTTAGTGTATTTAAGATGCACATTATTTTTGTGAAATAGAAAGTATTGAGAAATAAGATTAAATCTCATGTGAAACAATTCCACTAGGAGATTAGATAGTAAAACTATCAAAGAAGGAACAGACTTAGGCTATGATTTATAAATAAGCCAGCTATCACTATATAATCCTTTTCTAAGCAGTACCTAAAATAAAACAGAAACAGTGGATATATGCATATATGTATACATGTGTGTTAAGTCAATAAACATCACATGACCAACACTTCTTATGCTTGTGTATAACTGTTGTTAAAACAGGCAAAACTTATTATATGTATAGTTTTGTACTTAAGTGGAGATAAAAGATGGCTGCTGGAGGGTTGCATTAGATCCTAAGATCTAGGTGCAGTGCTCTCAGATCCAAGGCTCCTCACTGATGAAGGCCACAAGCCAGATAATAGTCTGGTTTTATTGGATAAGTAGGCACTAGATGGGGACTTGATGCACAAGCCTTCTGGCATCCATTGATTACTCTAGCTTGCTGTGAGTGGCAATATGTATATTGAGTTTTGCCTGTTTTTATACATGCATGTGTGAGTGAGTATGCCTTCATTTCATCCTTTTGTCCCATAAAATGGTAAGACATAAAATGATGTTGAGAATCTGGAGAGTAGATATCTTTTACATTTAATACTACATCACCTTCTCTTTTATAATCTTATATATAAAATCCCTAAATGTCTGTAATGCTGTCACATGATATTTAAGTTAAACATTTCTCTGTTAAAGGGTGTATTTTTCAAGAAAAAAAAAATTATTAGACCATTATAATTCTTTTAGGAAGCATTTTATGCAAAGGAAATAATTACTTTCTAATATTTAAAAGGTTTAATTTGATTGCAAGTATTTTATTCAAAGCAAGTAATTTATTAAGTTGTATTGTACAAAAGACATAAGAAATAAAACTTTCTGAATGAAAAAAATCCTTGGAAAAAAATCAGTACATCTGCTTTAACTACCATATTGAACTGAATAAGTATAGTATTTAAATCATAAAGAAAATGTGATTACAGTACATAAATTCATGTTTGAAATGTAATATTTAGTGAGGGGAAAAATAGATGTTATAGTTCCATTTTCATTTAGCTTTGGTTAGCGAATAATTATGAAAACTATATCCTAAAGCCATCATTATTGTTATATTTACATTTTGGTAACATTTCTAAAAAAAAAAAGTATTTCAAAAATTATGACCTTTACATAGGCTGGGTACATGTCTGGAATACATATAAAAAACACTTCAACGGAGACTAAAAAATAAAATTAACTTAAATCAACTAATTAGACTTTCAGTATGTTAGTTCCAGAAAAAACACTATATTTTATCAATAAAAATCTAATAAAAATATTTTCTGTTTATTTAAATATATTCACTCCCTGATTTAACATATGTTCATTTTGAACAATAACCCAAGCCTCCTTAATCTTTCACTTTCTATCATTTCTTGCTTAACAAATCATCTCAACAATACCTCCATCAAATTATGCATTTGTTAAATCAATTTTAACTTTTATATATATGAGACAATATACGACCAATTAAATTGCTGCATATATGTCATTAAATCAGTCCATTTTATCTATTTTATTCTTCATTAATTAATCTATTCAAATTTATAGGAGTGTTAAATCCAACACTAAACTTACCTGCAAATATCTTTTCAATTTTATTTTTATATTTAGCACAAACTGTAATGACATCCATATTTTATCATTTCTGTTCTCATGCATATTTTTTGCAAAAATGCATAACCTATATATATATGTTGATATGATCATTTTCACAGGTTGCAGGTATAAAAGACATATTTTGCGGGTTCATCTGTGTTAAAAATTTTAAATATTGATATACAGTTTCAACTTGATCACACAAGTCATCCACTGGGTGATAAAAGGTAGAAAGACAGTTGTAGAGGTGCTACAATCACTGATTTGAAAAGAAAAAATGTTAAAGTTCCACCAATAACAAAAATGTTAAATTAAGAATGTTTTTTAAAAAAAATCTTTCCAAATAAGAAAAAGTTTGCATGTATCATCTTGCTTATTGATACAATCTGGCCTTTTAAATAGTTCAATGGCTTCTCTAATTTTGCACTGGTAGAGATTATCACATCTGGATATGATCCTGGTACTAGAAAAATCAACTTTATGACCTGAATCTATAGTATGAAATGAGAATGCTGATGATGATTAGTGTTGTTTAACTGCATTAGCATGCTCATCTCTCCTAACACTGATGCAACAATTACTCATACCTGTGGAAGAGCTTTACAATTTTCATATGCAATTTGATAAACACCATGAGATTCAAAAGAGATTGAATTATTAGGCTTGGTTATTATACTGCTCATCTTTTGATGAGTAAAAAATGCTGTATCTATATTATAGCATTTTAATATATGTCCAATACTGTCTGCAGTTCCTTTTACATATGGAACACAAATCCTAATAGCTGATTTATCATCTTTTTGTTTTCTATTTTGTCCATTTTGGGCTTGAACTAAGGCTTTTTTTATAAATTTATAATTATAACTATTTGCTAATAAAACACTATTAATATGATTTATTTCTTCTTCCAGATGTGTCTTATCTAAAAGGTTAATTGCTCTACTTAAAAGAGTTTTGGCTACAGAAACTATCTGAATTGGGTGATAATGAGAATGGAAATGTATATATCTGTCCGTGTGTGAATTCTTTCTGTAAATCGAAAAAGATAAACTATTTGGTGTTCTGGTGACTAGAACATCAAGAAAAGGGAGTTTTCCATCTGACTCTGTCTCCATTGTAAATTTAATATGAGGATGCCTATTATTTAAATATAAGAAAAAATCATCTAATTTATTTTTTCCATGTTGCCATATAACAAAAGGGTCATTTATGTATCTGAGCCAAATGAGAGGTTTTAAAGATGATAATTCTAAAGTATGAGTTTCTATATTTTCCATGAATAAATCAGCTATTACTCTTGAGATAGGTGAGCTTATAGGAGTACCAAAAACTTGTCTGTAATGCTGTCCATTGTATACAAAATGTGTTCAAGAGACAATGTTTAATCAAAGATGTGTTATCTGCAAAATGCATATTTTATACTGAATCAACATTCATCCGTTGGCCCAGATTACAATCTCTTACACATATCTTCATTATTCTGTTTAATTGATAAGTGTCAAATTTACTGCCCTGACAAATTGAGTTTAATAAAACATTGTGAAGAATGCATAGATGGGGTAGAATTTATAAAGGTTTTTTTAATATAAGAAATGCAAGAGGAATAAAGAGATATTGAAAATCTTTTATAATTAGAGATATTAGTAAAATGGCTACTGTTCATACAGATGTTAGATTATTATTTTTATAGTTTCATGGTTATTATTTATATTGCTATCTGAAAGAATAGGAAGATCTAATAATTATTTTAATAAAAGACCATCAAATTTAAATAGACCTGAAAGATTTTATGTTTAGAAATGAATATATATCAATAATGTACTGTTAGAATTCTGGACTATATAATGTCTAAAATGTGATATATCATTTAAGAATTAAAATAATTAATTACAGATAGAACAATGATCATTCAAATTAGAGATTGTATCAAATATAGTTAACAATGCTCAAGCGAATGTACTAAGAAAGTGTTTTCCAATAGCTAGCTATTCATGAAACATTTCAAATCACATTGGTGGCAGCATTTTAGAATGCAATATTTTTTTTCTTTATTAACTTTATCTTTTGTCTTTTCTCTCTCTTTATCTTTTCCTATTGGAAAATTAGAATGACTATATTCAATTATAAGTGGCATATAACAATAATGATAGTATTTTGGTATTAGTGAAGAGTACCAAATTCTCTTAAAATTTAGTTTCTGTAGTCCAGACTGACTTTCTCCTTGTCTTAGCCAAAGTGAGATAGACTGAAATATAAAAGTCCATAACTGTATTATCTGCCAGATAATGTACAATGATAGCCTTTAAAAAAGATTAAAATATAATAGATTAAAATTATTATTGTGTGAATAAATCTAAAATCAATTCTGCATACAACGAATTGAATTTTTCTCCAAAAATTGATTGTTAAACCTTTTATATAAGATTAACACAAAAAATCGAAACTCAATCAGCAGTATGATAAACATTTTATTAAAAATATCAAGTATCAGTCATTGCTAAAGTACATGTCAACCATTTCTGAAACATTAGCATAAACAAACAAGTAATTATAATCAGCTTCTAGAATCTTGAAAATAACTATTTTGGAGTTCAATTCTATGTGTTGTTTCAATATCATTTGTCTCATATGATACAGTGAATCAGCGCATGACGACTTCAACTTTAAATCAGCACTCACTGTATTATTTCTATTAATAAAGCCAATCCATTGTTGTAACAATCATTTCAGATGAGCTGCAGACTACTATGCTAAGTCAATGTTTTCAATGCCTGAAAGGTGGTGCAATGGGGAATGATGGATTCTGGAGTAAGGTTTATCGGTCATGCCTCTAGCTCTGTCACTTTCGGTGTTCAAATTTCTTATGAACTCGCGAGCAACACACCACTCCATTTTTATTTGTATATCTAATTCAAGACAATTTTAATATAGTTTTTAATATATATGTTTAGGTGTATCAGTGTTATTAGATAGAGTGGAGAGTGGTGGGTCGTGTGAAAGTCTGTGCTCATATACCCTATATTACATATAGTTTTTAGGATACATTTTTACTTAAGAGTTTTTTTCTAATTCATTAAAATATACAATTACTTATTCACATAAAGTTTTTTAATTATTCATAATTAGCGATAAGATCTACAGTAATTAATATAAAAAATAATATAAAAATTGACAGCTTTAGATAATAAAAATACTTTATTAAAAAAATTATAAAAAGATATTTTGTTTTTTAAAAAAATAATTATGAAGCAAACATTATTTTTTAAAACCTATAGACAATAAAACAATTAAAGTATAAAACTGCTTAAAATATGTCATATGATAGACATAGCTAATTATCCAATTAGGATATTGATTTCGCGTTTATAAATAGTCTTTTTTTTAATTCATTAGTAATATGACTTTTATTTGAGTTAATAATTCTATTTACTACATATTGGTCCAAAAATTTTCTAACCCTAATGTAGTCCACTTTTAACATTTGTCATTTTAATTAAGTTTTTTTAAACATTACCGTCATATGTTTAATGTATTTTATGTAGTTAAATGTCTTTCCGTCGATATAAAAACCATTCATACTTTTTTTTTCTAAAGTAGTTTGAAAATCTCAGTGAAATTCATGGAATCATATATCAAGCATTTTGTATTACTCGTCTAATTTCCATTCAGTAATAAAACTAATAAATGAACTTTTTTTAATTTCCTTTTACACTCCTCCACCCTCACTTTTCTTATATGCGGGATTTCATTACTATAGTCAAATCTAATTTCCCAGAATGCTTAGCATAAGTTTAAATATCTTTTAAATCTTGAAAAATTCAAAATCTGTTTCTTTTTTCTTAAAAAGCAAAAAAAAAAAAAAGATGTTCAACTATAAAAAGCAAATAAATTAAAAAACCACAAGTAAGATAAATAATAATAAAAAAAATGATATAGAAAAATATTAATTCAGATCTATATTAAGGATTAATATTAAGACAACGATATTATGAATTCTTCCACTGTTTTTTTTATAAATCAATGGAAAGATAATACAACACTTTTTCATAAAACCAAGAAAAAAAAAATCAAGCATAGTTAAAATCTAAAATATATGATTCTAGGATTATACTCATTATAGTTCCTAACTGAAAAGTCAAATTATTTCCTTCCAACCAATATTCATTCCTTTTTGAAGTAAAGAAATTATTAAACAAATCAAACAATATTCCACTGCTTAACATTTAGTTTTTGACCAAAGAAAATATGGAATATATGACTATAAAATCTGACTAAATTTAAGGGTAAAACTATACCTAACTAATATTGACAAGAACTACACACAACTGCTAACTCAATGTACACCAAAAATAGCATCACATCTAGTGATAATAACCTACTCTTGTAAATCATTATCAAAGGTGGAATGTTTTAGAATAAAGCCTTTAGAAAAAATGCAAATATTATACCAAACTTGTTTATATACTGCATGTATTTAGCATCATTGAACAGGAGGATAAGAATTTTAACTAGCATGTGAGTCATTTAACTTAAATGACACAATTCAATTAACCACATTTTCCATAGCTTGTTTTTGTTGAGTTTTATTTTAACATTCAAAGAGGCATAAATAAGTCTAATTAAAGAAATCAAAACAATTAGAAAAACCCAACACCTGTCTAGGGAAGAAATCTTTATGCTCCAATTTTCAAGAAAACTTTCAAGTATTATTTGTTTTTATGTTGAATTCATGGACTTGAAGTATATCTTTTAAAAACTTTGAATAGATATAATAATTGACTAGAAGTAATGTGGATTTATTAAAATTTTAAATATCATATTTTTCTAATTAGAGGAAGAGACCTCTATTCTGCAAAAATCAGAACATTTGATAGGAATTATTGGCTGTGCAAAAATATAAAAAAAACTCAACCCAACATTTATTTGTTGCATGAGCATAATAATATTAGAAAAATCAACAACTTTAATGTGCTTTAACTACTTTACTGCTTCTACTTATAGTTGAAATTTAAATATGACTTTTAACAAAGGATATGATATTACTTTTCCAAGATTAACTTTAAACTCCTGCAGAAAATGAGATGGAGTGTATATCCAAACAACAAAATATAATAGTTTGAATACTTATGAATTTGAACATCTCAACACATCATTATCTTCACAAAAGTGAATCATTTTTTAATTTATAGGAAATATTAAGCATAATAGCAAGAAACAAACAGAGAAGCATTTTTATTTAAATTCTATGACCCATAATCAGTTATTTGCCATAAGAGATATAAATATACAAATGAATTTGATAAACTACTAACAATTTTAGTGTTCTACTATATCCATGATTGTATATCTGTCATTTATATATTTGGGGGGAAGATTATACTGTGTTCAAAGGAAAGCCATAAAAGCTTGAAGGAAAGATATGAGTTTTACAATTAAAATAGAAAGAAAAGAAAAAATTAATAAATGAAAATAAAAAAAAAAGAAAGAAAAAAAAATCTTAATTTTTATCATTTTTTATATAAACCTTTTTTCTAATGTAATGACTCCATAAAAGACAAATAAAAATAGGTTATAAAATAATTGTCTTATAGCAAAAATGCACTCAACATATAATATTTCTGCTGGTAAAATTTTTCAAGTGAATAATCATAACTGGTTGAGAGAAAGCATGTGATATTTTTTGCTACTTTCTATCCAAACAGAAGCTATCTGTGACAAGAAACATTCCTAAAGAAATTCAGTTATAATATAAAAATTTAAATTACTGTTAAACAAATCATCTCATATTAATTACTTTTATTGATAATTTTAATTCATTTATTTTGACATAAAGATTATATTTTTAAACAATCTATTATAATAAAATTATATAATAATTTCTAAAATTAACTACACACTCACAATTTTGACATTATCCACTTCAGGTAAATATATTAATGCTTAAACCACTAAGCATCAAATGATTACCATTTTTTATGTTTTCTCATAACGATTGTTAAAACAGGCAAAACTCTCCATACAGTAGTGCCACTCAGTGCAAGCCAGAGTAATCAATGGATGCCAGAAGGCTTTTGCATAAAATCTCTATCTAGTGCCTACTCATCCAATATTCCAGTGCACTCAGATCCAAGGCTCTTCACTGACAAAAGCCACAAGCTAGAAACTAGTCTGGGGATATTGGATGAGTAGGCACTAGATAAGGATTTTATGCACAAGCCTTCTGGCATTCATTGATTACTCTGGCTTGCACTGAGTGGCACTACTGTATGGAGAGTTTTGCCTGTTTTAACAATATTAATGATTACATGTGCATTTTTGCAAACTATCCAATATATGATATTTAATCAATAGTACATTAGTAATAATCTACATTAATAAATTAAAAAAATAAACTTTAACAATATATAATTATCATTTTAACTTTTTCAAGTCAAAAGTATTTTTGATGTGCTGCATCATAATCATAATTTGCACATATATAATTATTTTTTAACTATATAGAATTCTATATTGTTAATGATTTTGATAATCAATTTATATATATTAACTTTTAAGAGTAAATTCATCAATATTTACTGGGTCATAAGATACATGATTGAACATTGTAATTTTTATTTTATTTTAAAAGATAATAACATTAATGATATTAATGTGTTTACGAATAACCTTTTATTAGTCTATAAGCATAGTATATATAAGCGCTTTAACATGCTGAAGAAGAAGTTGTCAGTAGTAACAAAAACAACTAAATTATAGTAATCTAGGCCTAGTACTTTCGAGGTTTAGTAAAATGAACCTATAAATTATCATTATATATATAAAATATATATTTTGCGGGTTCATCCGTGTTAAAAACTTTTAATATTAATATACTGACGTTTCGACTTGGTCACACAAGCCATCCACAGAGTTATAAAAGGTAGAAAGACGGTTGTAGAGGCGCTACAATCACTGATTTGAATAAAACGTTAAAATTCCACCAATAGCAAAAATATTAAATTTAGGAATGTTTTTTAAAAAAATCTTTCCAAATAGGAGGAAGTTTGCATGTATCATCTCGCTTACTGATACAATCTGGCCTTTTAAGTATCTCAATGGCTTCTCTAATTTTGCACTGGTAAAGATTATCACATCTGGATATGATCCTGGTACTAGAAAAATCAATTTTATGACCTGAATCTATAGTATGGAGTGAGAGTGCTGATGATGATGAGTGTTGTTTAACTGCATTAGCATGCTCATCTCTCCTAACACTGATGCGACAATTACTCATACCTATCTCGTGCAATGTGCGTTAATCTGTATGCTGTTACTAACAGTTGAATATAATTGGATAATTGAAATAAAGTTTAAAAAAATTTTCTAAAGACATTCAATATTTAATATTAGATGATGGAAATAGTCTAATATATAGTTACAACTAAAATGCCACTATCACAACTTTTCAGATAAACGTGGAGAAGTTTATGTTTGTTTAAAATGATTATTCACTTATTCTATTAATCTCTGCTTTTTCAATAATTTAGTGAATTACAGATTGAATAGCTAAAGGTTAATAGTAAATCGTTTTATATAACCTTTTTATCTAAGACAAGTAGCCTTGTATTTTAAAAGAATCTCTTCTTAGTTTACTAAGCTAAGCTATCAAGTAATAAATAAATGCAAAGAAACCATTAAAAATTTCGTTTAAAACATACCTGGAAATTATAAAAAATAGAAATTTGTAATTCTCTTTGTAATTGTTATTTTTCTTTTTAGAAATGAAAAAGACATTTTATTTTTAATTGGATAGAATTTAATTTAATAACAAAATAAATATATATATATATACATTATGTATATATTCATTATGCTTTTACTTTTATAATAAAAAAAAAAATTATCAGAAAATTTAAATTGAATTCTTATATATATACAGCAATATATTATTATTTTTTATTTTTCAAAAACTTATTTAAAACATTTTTAAAATAGAAATGATTTAAACTGGTGAATAAACACATACATACTGTGAGTTGGAAATATATACATAAGCCAATAAACATCACATGATCACCATTTCTTATGTTGCTTATAACTGTTATTAAAACAGGCAAAGCTCACTATATGTATTGCCACACACAGCAATCTAGAGTAATCAATGGATGCCAGAAAGCTTCTGCATAAAATCCCAATCTAGTGCCTACTGATCCAATATCCCCAGACTAGTTTCTGGCTTGTGGCGTTCATCAGTGAGGAGCCTTGGATCTGAGAGCACTGCACCTAGATCTTAGGATATAATGCAATCCTCCAGCAGTCACCTTTTATCTCCACTTAACTACAAAACTATGAGTCTTAAATTGAAAACACCTTAATTAATATTTTCAATCCAAGCTCATTAACTTATATAGTCATATAGGTCTGAACTCAGTTCAGTATCTATTACCTATACATTTTGGTGTCTTTGGTTCTTTAATAACCATAGCCACCATTATCCCATTAGGCAGGATTGGTTTTAAGCCAATAAACATCACACAATCACCATTTCTTATGCTTGCTTATAACTGTTATTAAAACAGGCAAAGCTCACTATATGTATTGCCACATACAGCAAGCTAGAGTAATCAATGGATGCCAGAAAGCTTCTGCATAAAATCCCAATCTAGTGCCTACTGATCCAATATCCCCAGACTAGTTTCTGGCTTGTGGAATTCATCAGTGAGGAGCCTAGGATCTGAGAGCACTACATCTAGATCTTATGATCTAATGCAACCGTCCAGCAGCCACTTTTTATCTCCACTTAACTACAAAAAAGTGATTGCTGGAGGCTTGCATTAGATGTTAAGGTCTAGGTGCAGTGTTCTTAGATTTAAGGCTCCTCATTAATGAAGGCCACAAGCCAGAAACTAGTCTGGGGATATTGGATGAGTAGGCACTAGATGGGGATTTTACACACAAGCCTTCTGGCACCCATTGATTATGCTAGCTTGCTGTGTGTGGCAATACGTATAGTGAGTTTTGCCTGTTAAAATATATACATTTATGACATCTACAATATAGTGCTGAGCTACTATTTGCATCAAAATATGCTTGTATTTTACATGGAATAGAGAAATATAAAAATTGTCCAGGAAAACATTAAGTCTCCAACAGATATTCTTATAAAACTAACACAACAACACATGGTCCTAGCTTAAACAATACTTTTAGTAGGAAATTCTATTCCTGTTATTCCATTTCTGCTTTGAAAAATTCAGATATATACAGATCCAAATTAAAAACTCCTCACTGGTGAATATCATAAACTAGAAACGAATTTGAGGATGTGGATAATAAAGATTTATTCATTAGTATCATGTGTTATCTATTCATTACTCAAACTTATACTGTCTCACTGGAGAAAGAAAAATAGAATTTGCTAGTGAAAGATATGTTCACATGCTGCTCAAAAATTTTCAATAATCACGCAGTCATACTTAAATCAGGTTTAATATTACAGATACATTGTGTTTACATTTACATTTTGAATGATAGTTCAGATATCAAAATTTGCAATATGAGAAAAAAACAATTTCTCAAAATATTCAAATATTCTGGAGCTATTATATGCCATGCAGAATGGTTATTGGACCAAAAGCATAATAAGACATGTTTCTTCAAATCATGTCAGCATCACCATTACATTTTGCAAAGAAAAGAAAGCAGAGTGGTTGATTTCCAAAATGCACTATTGGAAAATGGTAAATTTTTATTAATCTGATAGGCTTTCAGTCACTTCTTAACCAGTTCTTAGAGTTGTGATATTACTATTTTTAGGTTATAGCAGTTACTTCAGAAATGGTAACTTGTCCATAATAATTGTCATTGTAAAACTCATGAAGCATTGTTTAGATAGCCACTAAAATAAGTAAGTCATGAACTTGAGCTCAAAATTCCTCTTCTTTACCACGGAATTAACTATCCAGAGCAGATATATATTAGAGCATACAAATGCGTAATCAAAGGTATGTATTTAATGACTATAATCCCTCATAATGGCCATTACTCTTGTCCACTGAGATTTGATTTTCAAACTGCAATTATTTCTTGTATAAAGTGGTGTTTTCAGACCCAGTGAACAGTCTAGAAGTTTGGGATATGGATCTACTGGATATTTAAGCTCTGTCTCTTTTTTAAAGTCAAATTTAACATTTCTTTTTGCAGCTTATGGAATTTTAGTATGTTTCCATTGAAATGCAGTTTTATAATTTTCTTAGAATTTTATCTGAAAAATGTTCATTTACATGTATAGTATCATTTTGTTTAATATTTTTTGATGTTTTATTTGTAATATTTTATTGTAACTGATATAAAAAAGAAGATTTGAACAAAGAAAATTTATTAAGACCAGCAACAAAAAAAAATCTTAAAACTCTCACACAATCTAAATATAACAATTATTGCAAATAATTTTTCCTGTTCTAAATACTAAAAACTCAAAAAAAAATTCATAGATACTAAACCTGATGATTTATGGAATCCCATTTCACTTTTTCTCAGTTTGGTGAAAAAAAGGAAAAAGCATTAGAATCCAAAAGTGGACATATATTACGTCATAAAGAGGCATTATGCTTTAGGCAGTTGTAGAGTGACAGCTTTGCGAGACAAAGCTTTTTTTGAATACAAACTCAATCTATTCCATAGCTCTAATGTATATGACCTCCTTAGCAACTAACTTTTCAATTATTTTAATATTTAGGTAGTAGAGTTTTTTATAGTGACTAATTTATTTTTCATATATATATATCCTTCAAAATATTTTGATTAAAAATATTTTTAAAAACCGATAAATATTTTAATGTTATTGTTTTAAAATATCTTTTATTACTTAATTTTGCAATGCTTAGAAAAAGCATAGTTTACTTATTTAAAAAGTAATTTAAAGAAGCTATTTACAAAATGTAAAAATGAATACAATTCCAGGTAAAAAAAATTTACTCAGCTCTCATTCCAGAATCTATTTTCTGTCATGCAAGCATAAGAATTATTCTTCCCTGATTACTCCTCCCATCTAGAATTAAAAACTAGAACTAAAATATAGTAGGTCATTTGTTAAGTAATTGTTTGATGTCAGAGAAATGGAACTTACAGTGGACTAAAACAACTGATTGATGTTAATTTTAAAAAATACGCACAATGCAAAGTAAAACATGCAGAATTTTATCTATAAAAGTGCTAATGTATGGTACAAATATAAAATTGTAGAGCTAATATATATTTTACAGCTTATCTACAGCTGCTTACAAATTTTTATTTAAATACTATCTTCAAATTATTCACATTTATGACTAACTACTAGACCCTCACATAAAACAATAACAGTAATAAATAAATAATATTTCAAAGAATTGATGAATGATTTTTGTGCAAAAAATGTCAGTTTTAAATGATAATCCTGTACAATTATTTACAGACATGTAAAGAAAAATCAAAGAATAAATAAATAGACTGGTGAATTTTATAGAAAACAACTTACTGGATTATTTTTTACAAAAAGAGGTAATTAATATTTAAATATAAGTATAATACATATACTTAAGCTTGAGATAATTAATGGGGTTTGAACCCAGATTTTCAAGCTCTCTCCTCAGTCATTCACACTATCTAATATAACCAATACACATGACCACATATCTGTGAAAAATATAAATTATCTCCAATATACTTATTTTGTGATGGACCAGCACTCATCAGTTGGTCTGGATAATCATCTTTCACATATATATCTAATCACTGCTCAGTTTTTATATTAAAGTATAGTATGCAGAAGACATAGTATATATACTATACTTATATTTAAATGTTACATATTGAGCTTGTATTCTGCCTATCCCTCTTCTGTGTATTTAAAAGAACATATTAAGGTCCTATATATGAGGGGTCAGAGTGACTTTAGGTCAATGTGGGTATGACAATGATAATGATACCAACAAGGGCTTTGAGCATTCCATTATCAGATTTTCAATGATACAGATGGTTGAAGAGTTTGAGAGTGGAGAGGATTGAAGTCTATCTATTAAAGTGTATAGATAAAATGTCTTAATATAAAACTGAGCAGTGATTATATATGTATGGAAGATGATCCAAACCAACTGCAGAGTGCTGGCCCAGCATGAAGTAAGTATATTGGAGGTCATTTATTTTTGTCACAGATATATGGTCATATGTACTGGTTATATTAGATAGAATGAATGACTGAAGGAAGCTTGAAAGTCTGGATTCAAATCCCCTTTAACAACAAAAGAACTAATTGAAAAATTTCACACTCCGATTATGATTTCTTTTATGTTGACAAATCAGCAATTATCTTTCCAACTGTTCTGGCATTAATTTTACACTTTAGAAAAAAAGATAGATAACCATTTACTGATCAACTTTAGGTTAGCTTATCTTGGGCTATTTGATCTTGCTTGGAATAGAAGTAGTAACCTAAAAAACTTTTGCACTGCAATATTTATTAGAATCTCAGGATATATGAATGATAAGTAACAACTAACTAGAATTACCCATGAAGAGATTCTTATGGCATAGTAGTTAATGTTTTTAAAATAATAATAAAGCTTATAATCAGTGCAAGTATTTTAACAAATATCTTGGTAGCATTCAATTTAAAACAAACCATTTTATTAATATTATTTTGTTTTATGTAATATAATATTTTTATCATAATTTTACTAGTTTTTTTCTAGGATCTTTATCTATTCAACAAGTCAATAATATTTGTCATTATTTTATTTTTATAATGTCCGTCTTCTTCTATTTGATTTTTTACAATGATCTCTTTCCTGTATCTTTTCCTTCTACCATCATAATGCAAATCTCAATAATTCATTCTGCCTCAAATTCCATCTTCATTAAAATTTCTTCCAAATTTTTATGGTTCAACATCCCAGTATCATGCCTTTCTCTTTACAAAATTTCATTTTTCAAAATAAGATTTTAATAGTCTCCATTTTTTTATTTATTCATTTTTTTTAATCTTAATTAACAATGTATTTCTATCTTTACATTTTTTTATTTGTCATCAAGTATAATATTGCTTAGGCCTTTATCACAACTTTTATAAAGGTTGTCAAGCATTGGTGGCCTAGTGGTTATCATAGCTGCCTTCCAAGCAGCTGGCCCGGGTTTGCTTTCCAGTCAACACATTTGACATTTTCTCAGCCCCATCTCAAGATAGAACCAATAGTCACCTTCAAGTAATCTAGATGAAATTACTACCTCTTTAATTCATCATGTTTCTCTCCTTTTTCAGTTTAAAATGTTCTTTTTTTTTATAAGTTCCAATCTACATGTTTTAAATTTACTGTTTATCTCCCTGGTGTAGCATCTTGCAATCTGCCCTTATCAATATCTTTTAATAGTCCACTTTTATTAATCATAACCTTTCCTTCACTTTCTTATTATTTAATATAACTTCAAATTTTCAAAACATATTTTCATGTGTTAATAATTTTTATTAGTCATTCATTAGATTAAAGATTATCAATTTAATGAATAATATTTCTGTAGTGTAATTTTCACTATACTACTCTCACATGAGATAAGGACTGGTTTCTATTCTTTTTTAACAACTTTGTGGAGAAATATAATCATAAACATATGACAAAAGACATCTTTTTCACATGTCTTTGATCATATATTTATGATTACACTCCTTCACAAGGTGTTAAAAGCAGATAGAAAACAGTTTCTACATTGTGTGAGAGTGTTATAGTAAAAATTGTACTCTCATGTGTAATATAATTTTTGTTGAAAATTACTAGATTAGACTATTGATTAACATTAAGATATTTTGAATTATATTCACTAAAATAATGTAAACTAAAATTATTATTTCTTTATTTTTTCACAATATTTGTTGACCTTGAAATATATGCCTGAGATCAAATTGAAATTAATAACCAAAATAAAAATGAGTTTATGAAAAGTTATTAACCACTAAAATTACATAATTACCATTCTTTGTGCATACACAAGCTGTTTACACAGAGTGCAGCCAGAGTAATCAATTGATGCAGAAAGGTTTGTGTAACTGATGAAAGCTACAAGTTAGAAACTAGTCTGGGTATATTGGATGAGTAGGCACTAGACAGGAATTTTATGCACAAACCTTTCTAAATCCATTCATTACTCTGGCTTGCACTGAATGGCACTACTGTATGGAGAGTTTTGCCTCTGTGTATTTGAAAAATTGAAGTGAGTTTGATTTTTTTTAAAAAGACATTTAACAATTAATAATAAATCTCAGAAGCAGTCAAATATATAATTACAATTATGTATTTATACATTAAATCTGAGTTTTGCCTTTGCACAAAGATATATGCTTTATTTTTATAAATGTAATCACATAATGACAATAACTTATCTAAACCATGAGTCTTCTACTTGTTATCAAAATATCAGATTGAAAATTTATGGTTTAGATAAGTTTGAGCTATTATTACTTGATTACATTTGTGGAAATCCATCTTTTACTTATAGAAGTTGCCTATGATAACATATTAAAGGTTCATTGTTTAAATAAGCTTATCATGTGATATATATTAATTACATCACCATTTTCAGACATTTTTCTTCAAGTTTAATATATTTTCTCTGACCAAAGCATATTTCTACACATTACATCAACACAACAAGCATTCTTATTTGATCTAGTGATATCAAATATGGTTTCTTTCTCGATCTTTTAAGTCTCTTGGAATCCAAGATTTCAACTGTTTATCTGTTGTTATCTATTTTAGCAATGTGTTGAGCTTAGCTCAATTTCAATGTAAATTCTGCAATGATATCAATATATCTGCTTGTTATTATACTTACAAATATTGCATCTTGCATGATTTTCTCTTTTTTTGTAGAAAATTTTATAGATCATGAATTTTTGCTTTATAGTAATTAACTTTCTTTAAAACTTTAGTAATTTGCAATATAAAAATTGCATAAGAATAGTAATCATTTTCTAATGATATCATACAAATGCAAAAAAAAAGAGCAGCACTAAATAAAAAATTACAGATGTTGGAACATGTTGTCACCTATAGATTAAAATACATATCAGAAAAATAGGAAAAAATTATAGTTTTTGGTAATTCAAGGTAATATTTTATTGTGTAAATATATTCTAAAATTAATTTTCATTTAGTCCATGTATTTAATTTTTCATTTGCATATACCCCAATGGTAAAATTTCTTAGCCTTCTTAAAATTCTTATGTAAGTAATATAAAATAATTTACATTAAAATTATTATTAATTGTATTTAAATAATTCTTATTTAGTGCGCGATGTCAGCATATAATACTTATATAGGGCTAAAACCTTAGTACATGCGCCTTGAGTTCTTAATTTTTTTTTTTTAACAAGAGAGACTTCTACAACTCATAATACAAGATTTTGTGATATTGCTGTTGATAATTATTTCATGCAAATATTATGTAAATATATTTTAATTATCAAACTATCTACTAATATGAGAGTACAGCTAGAGAAATGAAGTGAATTAGTGAAGGCAATTTTTATTTGGTATTCAATACATCAAAAATCGAAAATGGAATTTAGATAATTATAAAACATTTAAAACATTTTACTCCTCAGAATATATCCTCTTTATGTATATAAATTTGAAATATATTTTACTTATCAAGAACATTATATTATTTTATACTTGTATTTTTATTATTATTCTACAAACATGAGCAAAGCAATAGATGCAGATAGTTGTTCTATAAATATATAAATGGTTTCAGGTATATTTGAGAAAAGTCTACTTTAATGTAAATCATATTTAATATTTTCTATTACAAGTATTGCTTTAGTACTGTAATTTTTTTTTCTGAGTGTGATATAAATTCCCAGTGAAAAAGAACTAATTATTCATCATTTTTGGATATTAGCAACTGATAGTGACACATGAATTTTTGATGATGATGATGATGATGATGATGATGATTTCATTAATGTATCATTGGCTTAAAATTTAAGTCAATGACCTATTTGAAAGAAGCAAACTGTGATAAAAATGAAGTATTTTGAAATGTTTGAGAATAAGTAAGTAAAGTCTCAGTTAAATTTCTATGTTAAATGAATGTTTATAAATATTATCATTATTAATGAAAATTAATTATTAAATTTAGGAATATGCCAAAATCAAATATTTACTGGTATATATGTATTTTATGAAATCTGTTTACCATATTATGAGTTTTGTTTTTATTTTGATATTGCAATAGAAAATATAAATATATCTTTTTTTAGTAGTAGTTGTGCTGGCATAAATCCTCACATATCTGATATATAAATGTTTGTTTTGTTGTTTATGGAGAAGTATATTCCTCCATAGTATGTTGATGTAGTTATGTATTATTATACGATAGATCATATCTTATTATGCTGCTACTGACCTTGCTTAGTATTTTGCATTTAACTCAAAAATTTTAACAGTATATGGAATAATATGTATATTTCTGCATCCCTTTGATATTTGAGGTATTATATATTTGAACTACTTGAACGAAACTTTTTATGCTTGGGATTTACTATTTAGTATGTTCTTAATTATGATAGTAGGACAATTATATGAAATATAATACATTTTTAATAGACTATTTGGTCACATGATAAGCTGAATATAATGTCTTGCACAATTAAAACATAAACTTGTATATACATCAAAAATCTGTACCCTATTTTCACTTATCATTATTTTTATTATAATAATCAAATGTGCACATGTATCTTTGTGCGTATATCCATACAGAAAGTACATGAAGGAAACATTATGGTTTATCGATTGTTGATAAATACTGGCATGGTTATTTTTTGAGTTTATCATAAGAGAATTTGAAATCAGTTTCAACATATTAACCATGCTTCTGGCATCAAAAAAATATAAAATGAAATCATTTTAAAATTGAATGTATGCTATTTTATGATTTTTTTAAATTACTTTTTTTTTCTCATGTGTCAAAGCATCAGCCAGGAAGCAAACCTGCGAACCCAGGACAACTGCTTGTAAGGCAGCTGTGCTGACCACTCGACCACCAACGCTTGACTAAATTACTTTTTTTTGATTAAAATCAATGCACTATTTTTATTTATTTATGCTTTTTTTTGGGAAATAGTTCACTCCAAATCACAAACATAATTTTCTTTATTGCTTGTAATAGTAATAATAACAAGTCAGATGTCACATGACTTATATATAGCTTGCACTTACAAATATGTAAAATTAAGAGTATGCTAATAGCTCTAAACAAGCTTTTTTTTTTATTTATGATAAATGCTAGTACAAGAGAAGGCATTCAAATCATTTTTATCTTGGATTGTCCCCATCCCCAGACCGGTCTCGACCTATGGGTCTCTTCAGTGAGGAGTTGGGACATTAGATCTAAAAAACCAACTCAAGCAAAGCATTTATCTAAAAGATAATTGTTAGAATAAGATCTGAAACTTTTAGACATCTACATGTCTTTAAAGTCAGCTCTCCAACTGAAAAAATCATATGGGCCTGAACTTAATTCAGATACTCCATATATTAGTAGGCTTAGCTCTTTAATTTAGCTAAAGCCACAACAGCAAAATAATAAATAATTGATCTTATTATTAAATTTTCATTTTAACTGTCTATATATAATTGATACTCCCCCTTCCCCAATACTATTGCTTAATTATGTTGTAATATTAACATAGTTCTAAGATTGCATGATGATTAGATGGATCTTAAACTTGGTTCTGTTACTCTATTTTATTCTTTGATGATTAATACCCCCACACTATTTTGTAAGATAATTATGATTAACAATGGTATTAAATTAATGATAAATCTGAATTTTTACACAATTTTTTATTAAACCACTCTCGAGAGGATTCCATCATCTAATAGTTATTTAAATACTTTAAGGTTTGTTTTATTAATTTTCAAAATTTGTTAATTACTTTTGCAAGATTTTACATAGAGAGATTAGCGATAGCGAGTGAGAGATGATAACAATTTTCCTTTCAATTGAAAAGTGAACACTTTTTCCTCCTTGACAAATTTTTGAATGTCAATCTCATTTTCCAACATTATGCACACATATAAAATATATCCATCACAATGTATATATTTATACAATTGTATTCCTAAATAATTGCCTGATGTATTCACCAAATATGCAGTTGTAGCATTTCAATATAACAAATTATATTGTTTCTATATAAAAAAAAATAAGGCTACTCATAAAAAGACATTAATTAACCCTGCAATATTTGGAAAAACAAACAAATACCTGATATAGAATGGGTGACTGAAGGGAGCTTAAAAGTCTGGGTTCAAATCCTTTCTAATTATATTTTCATCATGTAAATTTGCTTCCAATGTGTAAGTTTAATAATTTAAGCATTATTTGATTTACTACGCATATTTGCCTTACATTTATATATATATATACGAAGAGCATCGCAGTGTAGCCATCAATTCATCCATGTTATACATTCGAACTCAGGTAGAATTTTTTTAGATAGCTAAGAATTTTCAAAATATTTTTGCTTAGATAGCAAATTCATGTCTAACTCTACTAGTCATTAAATTGTTAATCTGTAAAAAGGAAAATCATAAAATCCCTCACTATCAACAATTAACTACCTAATGATTGTTTTTGCATTTAATGGTAATTCTTTGGAGCTATTTAAGATTGTTTCACCTGATGCTTATATTTATCTCTACATATATATATATTTGAAGAAGCACCTGCTATTGGTAATATAAAGACGGTCGCTCTTATTTCCTTAAAGACTTTACCTTGTCGGCTGGGGAGAAAGTATCTTTACAGTTATCATCATCTTGTTTTAAAAACGGCGCTGGTGTGGAGGTTTGCTTACCTTCTATAAAGTTACAATTTAAAACACTGCGCTTGTAAAATTTATAGAGTATTTACATTAGGAAAAAAAAACCTAAACATATATATAAAGCATATAGAAAACTAAAATTCTATTAGATTAAATTAATTATAAATAGAAAAACATTTTAATTAAGAGCAAGGCAGGAGAACTGAGATATAATTTTCAAATTTATTAGCAGCGACATTGTACAGTTAATTAAACTTAATTAAGAAAATTGAATTTAAAAAAAAACATATTCAGAATAAAATATTTTCATCTTAGCTGGAACTTTAATTTTTAAAATAATTTAGTTTACAGAAAATTGTATTATACAATTTTCTATGTTTACATGTGTTTTTCTAAAAATGTAAAATAAAAAAAAAGTACTAAAATGCAATCCAATATTGATCTATTTTGAAATTTGATAAGCAGGCGGATCACTAAAATGAAGAAAGATCAAAATATTTTCAGAAAGCGTTTAATTAAAGATTTTAAAAAAGAAAATTTAATAATTATTAATATCCTAAAAAAAAAATCAAAATAAATATACAAAGATATATATTTTGTTTCCAAATTTAAATACTATGCCCATAGCGAGATGCCACTTCCTGTTTTAATAATAAATATTTCATAAGGATAGCAGGAGAGAAAAAAAAACAGAGCTAAAATAATGCTTATTAACAATACCAGTATTAAATCAAGAGAAAATTCAGATAAATAAAGCTTGAGGAAATAAAAATATTTACACGTCAGAATTATTTTTTTATAACTAATATTCATAATAAATCTGCCACAGCTTTATTTCACTTGATTCTTTAATCTTAATTTGTGTGTGATAACTCATAATTGCATAAACCAATAATTTTAAGACAATGTTATGATAAATATTTAGAACTGTAAAAAAAAAAATTCTATTATGATCTGTGAAAAAATAATAAAAAATATCAGAATAATATATATATTAAGATTTTCATAGCCTATAGATATAAATGAATTTTTATCCGGATATAACCGTGTGTAATTTATAGCATTTATATATACTAATGTTTCAGCCAAGTCACTCTGGACATAAGTCGGCAATAAATATTTTTAGAATACGGTAATTGTAGAAGCTCTGAAAACATTGACATATAACAATAACGAACGTTCTATTAGTAGAAAATAGAAATAATAAATATAAGAAATTATTTAGATTAATGAGTTTTTAAAAAATCTTCCAAATAGAAGATGATTTGTATGTATCATCACATTTGTTGATACAATCTGGTCTTTTAAAGATCTCAATGGTTTATCTGATCCGACGTTGTTAGAGAGCATCACATCTAGATAAGATCCTAATGTTAAAAAAAATCAATACTATGATCTGTATCTATAGCATGAATAGTGAATGATGATGATGAGTGTTTCTTAACTGCATTATGTTTAACTCTTCTAACATTGATGTAACGATTGGTCATAACCTATATAAAAAGCTTTACAAATGCTACATGAAGTTTTATAAACTCCATGGGTTTCAAGAGGGATTGAGTCTTTAGTCTTGGATAGAATGCTTTTAATTTTTTGATAAATGGTATACGCTATCATTATATTATAATGTTTTAATATATGTCCAATATTGTTTGTAGTTCCTTTTATATGAAAAATACAAACTCTAATATTGTTTCTTCTTTTTGCTTCTTAGTTTGAGTATTTAGGGCTTGATTAAAGCTTGGGTAAGTTAGCTAATAAGACATTTATAACTTTATGATAAGCTTTAAAGATTAACACTTTTTTCAGATTTGAAAAGTTATTCAATAAAATTGACAAAATAAATTTTAGAAGATTGAAAGATATTATTGTACAATATGATACTAATTAAAAATTAAATGATAATTTAATAAAGAATCTTGTAAAAAACAAATCTAAATGTACTGTTGCTTCTTCCTCATATTTTTTAACATTTCATCGAGATAAAGCTGTTTCTATATATATTCTTTAGTAGTATTAGTATTTTTGTTTTAATTTTTCCAAAAACATTTGTTTCAATTAGATGATAGAAATACTTCAACTTATAACTATATATATATATATATTACAGTTAAATTAAAGTTTGTGCGTCTACAATAACCAATCTAGATTTTTTTTTTTTTACTGTTCAGTTAATAATAGCTATATATTCCACTTACATATCAATTTACTGAATACCTAGATAAATTTGTGATGGCTTAATTATTTGAAAAAATATAAATAAGTGCATTACTAGTTACTTGGGCAATCATATGATTTTCTGAAATCTTTATCTCATACTAGACCACTTTACCATTATGATAAACTACATTAAGTTTGTTGGAAAATAGACAGTTATTTAAAAAAATCTCTAACCACTCGACAATAAAAACATGAAAAAAAAAAATCAGATATATAAATAAATAGAAAACTAAAAAAAAAAATATTCCTTCTCTAACTCACTAATGCAAAAAAATCCACATTCTGTAATGAGAAAATTGAATTTCTTAATTTCGATACTAATATGCCCAGTCTAAACCGGGAGGGAGGGGGACGCTGAAATTCAAAGTCCATGAATTATCTTTCTGGTCCTGTCATCTTTCACTTCCGTAGCATGAATTTTTTTATGAATTTTCAAGAGATAAACCATTCAATGATTGTTCTTTTTTTTTTTTTTTTTTTAATTCCGATGTAGAAAGAAGTAAAGATAAATACGATTTTTTAAATAATTTTTTTGTGTGTTTTATTTTTAAGTTGAACATCTCTTTTTGATGTACATTAAATTCAAGAAGAATTGTTAAAGATTGTGTATCGACATTTTTAAATTCAATTAATTACTAATATTTTTAATAATATACAGTGTAATTATCAATAATTACAAAAACAGACAAACAGAAGATTTTTATTTACAAGAAACATTGAAAAGTAGAATTCTTTTTAACGTAAATACTTAATCAGGAGAGATATTGCTTTAGAAGTCTAAACCAATTTACTTTTGCGTTTAACAATCTAGAATTCTGTGAAATAACAGAAACGGAAATCTCTTAGTGCAATAAGAGATAAACCTTGATTTTTTTATTTTCTTTTTAAATCTTTCATTACAATATTTTAGTGAATTCATTTTTACACTTTAGAATAATGTTCGTTGTGCTAATGTATTTATTATGTAAATAAGAGTGGCAATTGTGGGTGTGCATGGGGGGGGGGGTACTACAAACCTAAAATTAACATTTTATAAAAATAAATATAAAACGTTTTAATCAATGATTATCATTTTTTTTTTTGCTAATGTCTCTTTTATCTTAATTTACCTTATTGATCTCCTTACAATTATTAATAATAAAAAAACAAAAATTTTATAATCACTTTGTGATATGTACTATATGTTTAAATGCACATACATATACACCTGGGTCTCTTTTTATGCAGTAGATAGGTTCCACAGAAAACCTGCATTAAAAAAACTGCACAAAAATAGACTTACCTTACCTTGAAAAATGTGGGATATGTTCTGTAATTTTCGAAAATCGCATAAAACCAAAGCAACAAGGTAAAATAATTTTAAAATTTGCATAAAAAAAAATAAGGAAATAAACTATGACTAATAAAAAAATTTCAAATATTTAAAAAAAAATTGATACAAGACAAACTTTTTTTACTTTTTTTATTAACTATTTAATTTTATTCAAAACAATATGTTTTTATATGTAATTTATTTTACATTTTTTCATACATATTTTAATCATTATTGCTATTTGACAATATGTGATTCGTTTGTGAACTGGTAAGACATCAAATTCATCACAAGAAGAACTAGAATTAGTGCCAACTTCAGTCTTGTGCTGTGTTAGTGGTTTTCTGTTGACAATGTAATTGTAATTAAACTTTGACACAATGATTTTACTAATTGTTTATGAAGCTTGTGAAATCCAGACTGTGAAAGTTGCATTTATTTTAAATGTCATTCTTAAAAGTTTTTTTGTTAATGTTATAGGGTTTACTATTTTTTTACTCTTACTTCTTTTATGTCTTGCAACATAGAGCATGTAGTAGACCTAGTCTGCCTAGTGACATTCATAACAACCTCCTGATAACTTTAGGATCCAGTTATCAGCAGATTGATATAAATGTGAGCAGGCACAGTAGATGTAATACATGCTCTGTGTTGCAGCTTTAATACTCAAATACCAAAATAATATATGAAAATTAAATTTGGCCAAGAAAAGTATAAAGTATTACAATTGATAAAAAAAGAAGGTTTTAAGAATAGCAAATGATCAATATATTGTCTTCAACAAGGGAAAAAGTATAGTGATTTACATACTTTATTAAATGGACAACTAGAAATTAAAATGTAATCAAAAAGTAAAAATAGAATGGTATTAATTAAAAGTTGGCATATCTTTTCAAATAACAAAAATAATGTCTAATTCTATAAAAGATTATATCTGCTTGTCTGCACTAACTGTAATTATTTAGAAAATGTTGAAACATTTAACAGCAGACCAGGTTTGTTCTATAATAAAGAAATTTATTTTAAATCTAAGCATATTCAAATATTGAAAAGCATCATAATTATAGCATTATACAATTAGCAACTGTTGACATCTGGTGTTAACATTATTTTGTATATTATAGAATAAATTAGCATAAAATTGAATATTTGTAAGTTTACATTCTAATGACAGCAATATCATTTTTTAGAAAGGGGAGTGCTAGTGGTCTTTTTATTGATGATGTGCAAATGTTTAGCTATTGTCCACACCTTTCTCTTTCTGTCATTTCTCTCAGAGCAAACAATGCCAGACCTAGAGAGATCAAAATTTTGGCCTGATTGCAACTTGTGATCCAAGAAAACAGAAAACTGTTTACTACTTTTCTTAACCCAGTTGTATAGATAATTATGCTGGGCAAGTCTTGTGGATAAATTAGCTCTCATTTCTCCATAGTAAGCCTTTAAGCAATTTAATCCATTGCAATTAATTTTCTATACAACTTGGTGTGAAGCCTCTATAATTATTGTATCTTTCAAATTATTTAATAATTTATTTAAAAATGAAGGCAATTGAAAACTGATATTGTATTTATTGGTCCAAATATTTTTTAACTTTTGTGCAACTTTGGCAAATAACGGAGACTAGACAATTTTTGTCTTTGGATTGAATGTTTACAGGGTGCAAGATTCTGTCATAAAAATTAGCAATTATAGAATTTATTTATTTGGAATTGTACCATATGTTAATTATATCTTTCATATATAGTTTTATGCTTTTTTCTCCGATCTGCTTCAACCTTGCATAGCTTCCAGTGGAGAAAATCTTTCAATCCTGTATATTTATGGGAGGGGGATGATAGACTTAGGGGGTATGATGTCTCTCATATTTAATGGTTTTAAAACCATACTATAATCCAAAACATTATTCTGTCTACAGATATTGAGGTCTAAAAATTTTATATTATGATGATGCTCGAATTCTTTCTCGTTAGTCCAAATTAAAGAAATCATAGGCATTAACTCAGATAAATTTTATTAATAATTTCTTCATTTGCACATATTAGTGTATTATTTACTTATCTGGGATATAAAAATATTTTAGACAAACATTCAAATTTTGGAATAATTAGATTTTCAAATTTGGTCAATACTGATAATTTTATAAAAGGGAACCCCATTGGCCAACCATGATTCATTTTATAGGTTTTGTAATTTGTTGATGTAAATATCTCATTATTAAACCAATTTAGTGTATCTATAATAAAGTCTTTTTTCTGGATGTTATAATTCACTTGCTGCAGCAATTCCTCTACAATGTTAATAGATTAATTATGAGGGATAGACCCATATGATTTATTTACATCCAGAGAGACAATTTTGTGGCTATTATCTATTTTGAGATTTCACATTTTTTCAACAAATTCATGCATAGAGTTTAAAGTATATGAACCAAGGCCCAGGTCATTTATAAGCCAGGATGTAATAAATTTAGCTGTGTTGTAAAAGTATGAGCCACCAAATCAAGTAGAAGTCAAAGCAGACATTTTTCCTCATGTAGCTTTGTATTCATAAAGATTCTGGGAACAATGGCAGCAGATGAATATATTTTATAATATACAGAGTTTGCCAGTGATTTACCTCGATATTCTATTAAAATTTAAGTAATAAATTGATTTTTTTCTAGCCTTCAAGTTGTAATATTTTACTTCAATAAAGTACAAACTATGAATTTTCTAGTGTCGAACTCTTAAAAATTAGCCAGCAAAATTTCTATTATCTCAATATTTAACTAAGATATAAGAACTTATATATAACAACCAAATCCTGAAATGTAAACCATACACTAGACTCACAAGATTGTTTATCAGAGAAATTCATTCATCAACTGTGCTAAATCCTAATCCTTATTAATCACAAATCAGAATAGGCCTAAATTTTATTTATACTAGTAGATTTTTAGCTGTCTGATTTTAAATTGTGAAAAATAAAATATACACATTATTAGTTATGATACTTTTTTATATTTAATAAACACAGGTACAATTAGATTTTGGAAAGATAGAAATTTTAAAAAAGTCCTTTTTTTTACAAAGATTATATATATTGCAACAGTTCAAATGATGATAGGAATATTTTAAATAGGGAACAAATGGTGGTGAAAATAATGATCATGATGTAATAACTGAAATACAGATTTATTATATATCTCTATCAATATATGCAATGTATAGGGTATATGAGTACAGACTTTCACATGACCCACCACTCTCCACTCTATCTTATAATACTGATACACTTGAACACATATGTCGAAAAGATAAATAATCACCAATATCGTATTTCATGCTAAACCAGCAATCATCAGTTGACCCAGATTATCATCTTTACACATATATACAATAAGTGCTCGGATATATATTAAGATAGCCAATCTTCATACTTTAATGGACTGGCTTCAATTTATTGCACACTCCAACTCAACTGTCCATCCAATTGAAAATCTGAGGGAACGCTCAAAGGCCAACCTGAGGCCGATAATCAGCTATACAGCTAGATATACATGCATGAATAACATATATAAATATATACAGTATATACTTATTTTTCACATAATACATCTAATATTGTTAATTGAAAAATACTTTAAAAGTGCCCGATATTATTCGGATCATTACAAGGATCACTAATATTCTTCGATTAATCTAAGAGTGGCAGTATGTTTTCTAACTACTCCTATATCTCTTTTGTATATCACTGTAGCTCTCTAAAGCTTAATAAATTAACAAGAGACAGAGATCTGTAAATATAATAAATAAACACAGTATGATATAAAGATTAAAACTAATTCATAATTTCAATTCATGAAATATTATTTGGTAAATAAATATACAAACAATGATTTAAACTCCTGCTTGAATTAATAATTTCGATTAAGTTACATTAGCAAGATCAAGTTTATATGAAATTTTGTTTTAATACAATTCCCCCCCCCCTTTTTTTTATTCTTTTTAAAAAAAAAGTAAAATGAAGAGTGTAACTCTTTATTGTTTATTTTTATGAACATTATTAATTTTTTTAACTGAAACTTGAATTTGGTAAAAATAATTCTAGATTTATGTATACATATATGTATATTTTTTAAACTCATTTGTGTAAATAACATACAAAAATATAAAATATTAAAATTTTAAATATAGCTAATAGAAATTAAATATTTTTTCGGTAAATGTTTAAAATATCAGATTACACCAGAAAATGTCTATTTTAGTTGGTCAGTACAAGACATTTTCTGGTGTAATCTGATATTTTAAAGTTTTAGCATTTAATTTTAATTTATCTTAATTATTGTCTGCATGAATTCAATAAGTTTTCAACACAAGTAATTGATAGTCTATAATTTTGGCTAATAGATTTTATAAAAATGAAATATCCATTTATTAAGGCATTGAACAGTCAGTTTACGTTTTTTGGTTGCTTTAATCTGGCATAGTTTTATTTATTCACTCTTAATTCTTAGTATTAACTGAAACTATCAGCCTTTTTTAAGTTTTCCAAAAAATTACACTTAATTTGGCAAAGAAATTTTTTTTTAAAAAAAAAAGACTTTAGTTAGATTTATTTTCCAAAATAAATATGATAATCTGTCTCATTCATTACTTTGATCGTTAACATACCATTTCATCTTCTTTATATCTCTTACAGTAAGCTTTGGAAAGCAATTAAAGTTGCCAGATAAAATCTATATCCTGTCCTTTCCTATCCTAATCCCCAGACTAGTTTCAAGCTTGTGATTTTTATCATTTGAGAAATTTTGAATCTTGGAAGAGTGCAATTGGATGCTTAGGATCTAGAGCACCTTCCTTCCAACTTCTATCATTTACTTCTATATACTTTGAAACTATTAGCTCAAATTGAAAAACATAAAAACGTTTTCAATCTAAGCTAACTCGTTGCATAATCATAGAGAATTGAATCCAGTGCAGTTTCTATATATTATGGTTCTCTCAGTTTTTAATAAGTTATTTTTATCATGTGGCCAGAATTTGATATACACCAATAAAATATCACATGACTCAGCTTCCATATTGCTATTAGTAACATGCTTTTTAGCATTCTTTATGCACTGCCAATCTGGAACTATCATAGCTTTCAATAGTTTATTGCAAGTAACATAAAGAAGGTAAAAAATATATATATTATTAAAACAACCATATTGGAAGTGAAAATCATGTGGTAGGTTATGTGATGTTTTATTGGCAATTTAATACTTGCTTTTACCTTTTTTTCATTTTAATTAAAATGAGAAACTTTATAAAAAAAATTATTCTTAATAAACCATTTGAAAGAATTCTTATTTTTCTTTTTTAAAAAGTTATAATTACATAGCTACATAATATTAAAAAATATTTAATAAAATATATAGTATAAGCATATATATATATTTGACCTTGCAAAATCTTTGTCAATAATGTTTTTAACTATTTTTTTTCCTTAAAATCTTTACACACACAACATGAATGTTATACAATGTATCTGTAAAGGAGATATTATTTATTTTATGAAATTAACAATTGTTAATGTATTGCTTTTTATATAATTAATTAGCATATACAATAGCTATCAAATATAGCTCAAATTCTCTTTTAGATATTTTTGTTAAGTTGATAATCATTTTTTTTATTGTTGCCCCTTCAATATAAATTTTTCGAGTTTTTAAATAACTAAAATAGTTGTGACAATGTGTGGAAAGTCATCAAATTGTTTATATATGTTTTTGTAACCCTTTTCCTCTGCAAATGACTATTAATTTCACTTTGCATTATTCCAGAATTGGGAGCTTTGTAACCAAAAAACATCCAGCAGTAATATTTTGAAAACTAGATCCACTAGTAAATTTATCATATGCAATTATAATCACATTGCATCTCAATAACATCAATTCAATGTTTTTTATATAAACTTGGAAAATATATGCAATGATTTTACACATTATTTTAATACAGTTTGTCTTCATATTTCCAATTAATAGCTTCATATATAATTCTTTAGATTCCTAATAATAACACATACAATATTTCTGTGAGTTTAAATAAATAAGTAAATTTTCAGGTTCTAAAAATTTATCAAATGTTTTTTAAGTGATAACACTGAGAAGTTATTAATCTCAGATATTTTTATTGACTGTCTTAAAAGCACTTTCAGTGTTATATAATTACCTCATAAAAAACTATAACAAATTGGTTTTTATATATACATTCATCTGTGCATGACTCATAGATTCTATGAATTTTGGAAAGTGGACAGGTTGTACAAAGTGAAAAAAATACTATGAAATGACAAAAGATATTTTTGAAATTGTGAAAGATTTTTGCATTTAATTGTTATTGCAAATGAATATGCAAATGTAATGAATAATTAATTTCTTAAAAAAAAAGATTATAAATACATATAAAAAAGAAACAATAATTGATCAATATTTGCCCGAAGGTTTGTGATGATGGTATATTAGATGTAATAATATGTTGGACTGTTTTCATCATCTATCAGTAAATGTTGAATGTATAGAAATTTTTAAACCATATTTATACTTTTCAAATATAAACAACTTGTTAGTTATAACATATAAATAGACAAAACAGATTAGTAATGACCCAATGTTTCAAGTAGTATTATTATTCTTTATTCTTTGCTCATTGCTGGGCTGATCCATGACAGTATTAGCATAGGAATTGAACACACACCTTTAGATTCTTGAATATAAAATGTTAAGGCAAATACTCTACCCAACTGAGCTATTTTGTCAAAAAAAATTAGAAGTCAGAAGAATTTGAACCAACCCTCATATATAAATATAGGAAATTTTTACTATGTATTGCCTTTGACAGAATAGCTCATAAGCTAAGTGATATTACACAAATGGACCCAGTTACACAACAAATACTTGAACTCAAAATCCAATACATGAGTAGGCAGCTGAGTTTAATTCAATAGGTGGCCAGCAAAAGGTCCAAAATCTTGTCAAATTGACATAACTGGACCCATGGTTACATAAGGTGGGCACTCAGGACAGCTCATAGGCCCACACCTACCACAACTACTGTCAACACATATCAATACAGTGGAATTGCTATGTTGAACCACATTCATGGTCACTTTCATACTAGCCTACAAAGTTGTAGTTTTGAGATAGGCAATATCTGGAGGGAGACCAAGATCTCTATCAACCATGGAATCACTGATGCTCACATTATACAAAAATTGAGGAGCTATGCTGAGGGCACACACCCAGGTATTCATGGCATTCCCAGGTTTGTGCTTTTTTACCTCAGTTACTATACAGTTCCCATTGTACAAAGGTTGATTGACACATTGAATGTGGAATTTCAAAACATTCCAGATTTGTATCAAGTGGCATTGGTTCCCTATCTCAAAAAACAACCCCTCAGAATTAAACAGTCTCAGACCTATCTCAATGACCCCACTTCTTATAAACTCATAGAATCTACAGTGAAAGATTGCACTCAGGATCAAATATATAACCATACATCTAAATTTCAGTTCACATGGAGGAGATCCTTGATCATCCAAGCTGTTTTACACTTCCTTCTACTTGTAGAGCACATCAAATGTCATAGGAAAAACAATTAGACTTTTCATTGGTCTTTGATAAAGTAATACCTTCAAAATTGTTGCAAGTTTTGCAAGAGTATAATGTACCAAAAGTATTTATACATATAATTGGCAATCTACTACTAAACAGGTCCATCTTCACCTCATTGGATGGCTAAATGTCAGAGGGCTTCAGGCCACATGTCTCAATTCTTCAAGGCTCACCTTTGGCTATCTTGTGGTTTGTTGCCTATATAAATCCACTTCTGACAGAGTTGGAGGCAAAGCTACCGGGCATATAGTACCAGCTTTAAAGCAAACTGTTCAACACATAGCATTTGTTGATGATGTCTCTGTCTTCCTCCCAGATTCTTTATATTTGCCAACATTACTAAGTACATTAGATGCCTTCACTAAGACTCACAACCTCCAAATTAATTCCACAAAGTCATCAATGTGGAATATCAAATCTGGCAAGTCTATTTCCTCAGTCTTATCTGCGAAGCCACAGCTTTTCTTAGGATTCCCGTTTTTTTGTCCAAGCAGGCAATGTCTAGAGAGATTCAAAACTCACTACTGATCAAAACCAAAAGGGCGGTGGATTCCTTGTCTAAAGTGACATTATTGCTTTTGGATAAAATGGCTCTGTTAAACATGATCATATTTCCCAGACTTAGTTATTATTTCCCAATCATCAAACTTACTAAAAAATTTGTGACACTAATCAACTCACAGTGCTTGAGGCTATTTTGGAAGAGTGGGGTAGTGGCCATAAGCATTTCCAAGGCTCACAGACCCAAAGAGCTAAATAGACTTGGCCTGCACTCAGTTACCACCCTGTACCTTCAAAGATCCTTATCAGTGTTGACTACTGTTTGTCAAAAGTTACTAGAGCTAAGTTTCCCAGTTATGATTCAGACTACTAACACACTGCCTCCTCTTTCCAGTCTTTGGTTGGCCACCCTCTGGAAAAGTGTGAGTAATGAGCTACATGGGATACCACTTGTACTGGATGGAAAAAAGACCTTCTGGCAGGTATATGATCTCAAATATCCGAAACAGACTCCTCTCCCTGTAATACTGGGGTTGAATAATAAACTGCTTGTCAGAAGGGCCAAATATTGATATCTAGAGACAAAGCACATTGACTTCATCCTAAAAATGAATTCGGATTCTCTTCTTACCAGTCAGTTTCTGGTGTTGAAAAGAGGCTTTAAAAGGCTCAGCTCCCAATGTCAGCTATGCGGTTACAATAAAGAGAGCTTTGACATCTGCTCTACTCTTATCAGCATTATCTCCAACAGGGACTTTGTCATTGATAAGGTGGCATTCGACATCAGAGATGCACTTTCAGTGACAAACACCATTAAGAAGGGACTTTTTGCAAATATTAGACTCTCTATTTTTCTGACATTTACAGTATGGTTGACAAGATGTAAAATAATTTTTAGAACATCAAATACACCAAAGCTGGACATATTCTTAAAGCACATTCTACTAAAGACTGTGTAGTTTCACCTGATCTCCTGTTTTGTGATACATGGGGTAAAGTTGTTTTTCCCAATATGTGAGATGATGTCTGTGAAGTCTCTCTTGAACAAATATTCCAACAAGAAAATAATCATGTTACAAGCATCTAAGGAATTGCAACGACAATGCTCTTTTCAAATGGCTACTGCTGTTGGTGTTGTACATGTATACGTATATACATGTGTTTGTTCTCTGAGCTAATTTATACTCTTGATAATCAAATTTGTTTGTTAATGTATTTATGATCTAATGTATTTACATGTAAAGTTTTCTATTGTATCTAATAAACCTTTTTAAAAAAAACAAAAAAACAAAAGGTTTTACAGTAAAATCATTGGACCGGCACTATTTGAGAGCCTAAAGAAAAGTTATAACACCTCAGAAATCTATCAATAGATTTAAAATCAAGTTTGTATAAATTTTGAAACATTAAAATAAATTTTAGAGTTAATGGGTTCTGAGGCAAAGTAAATTCCGAAAGTGCAAGTGCTTGGATTACCAAACGTATAAATAGGCTGTATTTTAAGCTTAAGGGAGCCCATATCTATTTTATGAAAGCATTTGCCACTATACTCCACACCAGTTTTAATTTTGCAATGTCCAGTTAGAAAGGGCACTCTTTGCTGTTGCCCCATGAGGGAAATGGTGGGCTTTGCTTTCATCCAATGCCATAATAACCAGAACACCGCCAGAAGATCCACAGCCTAACTGAGTAAAAAAGACGATGATGCCACAAGCTGCCCATAAAAGCTCACCAACCTACACAGATCAAGCACCTATATTCCAGCTGAATAATGACCAAATTACTTTCAAAACTGCAGAACTCTGTGTAATTCTTAGATAAATTATAAAATCATAAATCCAAGTTAGCTAACTATCACTAAACATATCTAAATGTAATTTATTAATTGTAACTAAAATAACTAAGTAACTAAATGTAAATCTTTTCCTAATATTAAAAGAATTTCTCAAATTTTATTTAAATTAATATTTTAAAATCTATAAATGACCTGCTTATGTTGTAATTTCTTTTATTAAGAAATGAATTTAATGTTTTTCTAATTTAAGTTATATCACTGTGGTTATGTGTATATTTCTTTCTTGAATATTTTTATTTAAATATTTATGGTATTATATGACAATACATCTTAAAGAAGTTAATATTTTAATATCTTCACTTAATTATTTATAGCATTATCTTTCTGCGTGCTGTTTCAAAATCCTATTTTATAAATAATAACTAGTAGTTCTGTGCTCGTTATGATTTTTAGTAATTAGTTATTGATTTAAATTTGACACGTGGCTTGTTTTAATCAGAAATTCTCAATCTTAAATCTATTTTTTCATGAGTTGAACTAGCCTAGAGGACATTTATAAGTATATTTGCTAGTTAACTTATTTATTAAATCCATAATATTTTAAACAGCATTAAACTGTTGCACATGCACTTTGGATTTTAACTATAAAATGAATGAATACAAACACTTCAAACACATGATAAAGTCTTTGGAAAAGATAGAATGGCCATGTAAATATACTTTTCTTCCTTGAGATATTAATTAAGTAATAAATAGTAAATAGACTAAACAGGAGAAAGTAGAGACTATATAATTATTTCCATCAGTAGCATATATATATATATATATATATATATATATATATATATATATATATATATATTCATGCTATGTAAGAGTTGGTTTCTACTGTAATAAGCTATTACCCTTATCTTTATGATATTAAATTTATAATACTTCTTTGCTTGGTGGATGAGATTCATCATTTAATTAAATATTTTCACATTTTGCTGCTATATATTTTATGTATTAAGATGGAGCCATGGTTAAGCCAGAACATCTTCCTTTTATAGGGTACTGCAATAGTGAACTCTGAGTTTAAGACCAAGCTAGCATGGAATTCCCACACCTGTTTTAAACTAAATGTTCCTCTCTTTTTCAGCATGATGATGGGACTCAGGGTACAGGTGTAGCGACTGTTATTATTGTTATTTGCCTGTACTATAGGACATTGGTAAATCTAAAGCAGCCACTACTTCCTTATCATGTCGCATTCAGCAATTGTCTGATTTATATGCTCATCCTTTAGATATAAATGTATTTGTGATAATGAAATGCATTCTCATTGTGAGTCAAGGCTTAGTATAAGTACTTATATTTAACAGCCATAAGTTTCAATAGGAATTGGCATAACTCTCTCTATAAACATAATGTAGTGATTATTTATATATATTTTCTGTAATTAAATTCATAAAATGAGAGCTTGTTAAAACTCATATCATGTAAAGCATTACTGATTATTTGTACAAATACCTCCATAATTAATCTGTAAGAAGAGAGTACATTATCTCTCTTCATTCATTTAAATGCCTGCATGCATTTTAATATGCTAGTGAATTAGATATATTTTGTTATTTTAATTTGATTTATTAAAGTTAATATATTTCATTCTCTGTCTCATTATTAATCCAATTCAATCCAATCCTATTTATTTATAGAAGTTATGCATTAATAAAATCCTCATTAGTTAATTAAATAATAGATTTAGTTAATAAGAACAATTTTAACCCAGAGTTTCGGTATTGAGTTTTGGAGCATGGATGAATGAGTTGAAGTGTGGTCAGTCCTGAGATCTCACCATCTCATTCTGGTTAGCATTGGTCTTTTTGTCTGGACTCTAGATTCTGTTATGCGAATGTACAAACTTGACCAGTACAATATATATATATATAATATGTTATTGGATTTTTTAGATGGAACACTTGTTAATGAAAGTTAACTGCCCAGGCCAAGAGTTAAAGTAAAACTGTCCTTTTGAATGCAATTAGCCTGATTGTTTTACTTTAACTCTTGGCCTGGGACAGTTGACTTTTAATAGCTACTGTTCTAGATAAAGTGTATTCTAATTAAGTAATTATAAATGGATAATTCCACACATTTAGTATTTTCATGTGTAGAAAATGTATAATAAGTTAATTACGAAATATGCTTCCATTTACTGAAATACAATGCCTATCAACTGCAAATAATTTTTAAATGAATACATTAATTTGTGTAATGCATTATTGAATATTATTACTTATGTGTCATGAATTTTTCTTGGTTTCCTTTACTCAAATGATAGTGAAATTTTGACTCATGATTTAATTGTTAATTAATGTTTTTTGATTTAATATATTAATTTAATTTTTGACATTTAATATATACATATAATAATAAATAAACCATGATACCTTTTAATTTTTAAACTATTAAATTATAAATAAATTGCAGAATCATGCTTTTAGTTATCAACTTCAAATAATTTTAAATGAATACACATACTATTAACTCCAATAGTATCTTCATATTATCACCTATGCCTTATGAATTTTCATATTAGATCTTATTTATTAATTAAATCATTTCCTTTCTTAATAAAATAGTTCTTTTTTATTATTTGTTTTGGGCATTATAATATTGTATATAGTGTCCGTTCCCCAATATAAAGTGTGTTATTTACTAAAGATAAGATTAATAAAGTAATACCATTTACAAAATTATTTACTTTTGGACATTAGTAAATCCCAGTGTTTATTAAAAAGAGATTTAAAAGGCATCAATTATTACATTAAAGAATAAAAATACAAAACAAATAATGCACAAATATCTGTGATTGCGACTATGGACTGAAATGTAATGAAGGGGTTGTTTTCAATTTGGATAAAGTAAAAATACTAAATGAAGGGAATAATAATAATAATAATAATAATAATAATAATAATAATAATAATGATAATATTAATAATAATAATTCAATTCATTTATTTAAGTGTCAAACAACAACATATTGCCAATTATAATTAACACATTAAAAACAAAAAAGATATAAACTTAATGTATATAACATAATAATAAAAAGTAACAATCAATTTAACAAATACAGTACATATATAAATAAATTCAATCTAAACAAATCAAGAATGGTATTTAAATTTAATAATATTCCAAAACTGTTTATAATCTAAATTTATGTGGTTAGTATTACTACAAATCTGGTTATATAAAGATCGTAGTAGTAGTAATAATAAAATAAGCTCTTTTTTTAGTAAAAGAAGAAATAATTTACTTGAAGAAGATAGCATGAAAACTCAACGAAGCATGGAATATAACATAAAATAACGCATGTTGGGAGTTAATTCAATGGAGTGAGTTGGTAAGAATTATTTTTCACTAATTGAAAGCATGCTTCCATACTTTATTCATTGTGCAATGTTTTAAAAATTAAATGCCACCGTGATTTATTTAATATATTTATTTATTGCGATTTATATTCATATACATATATGTGCGTGCGTAATATTATTTTTTTTAGTAATTGCTTCTAAAGTTGTAATAAAATCTAGTATTAATTCGAATAAATAAAAAAATATATTTTTAAATTGAAAAAGTTTGATACTTTTATAGATTTAGAATTTAATTAAATAGTTCTCAGAATAAATATTCCAAACAAAATCAATTTTTCAAAAGAAGAAGAAAAATCCTTTTCAATATTGTCAAAAATGGCAAAGCTTTGATTTTCTTAATCTTACTTTCTTGTAGCAACTTTTAAAAGCTTCCTGAACCTAGAGATGAGTTCCAACTATTTGTAAAGTCTAAGACTACTGAAAATTCAACTTTAGAGTACCTTTTGGATAAAAACAGCAGACAGAATTGAATGTTTGGCGATTAATTTCAGCTCAATAAATATTTCTTTACTAGATAGTTTGTTTTATTTTTATTTTTTCCGTTATAAAAAAACAAAATAACCAAAGAAGTTTAAACTTTAAAGTGACAGTTTTTTTTTAATGAAGTAATTTCATTTTAATCTGGTTATTTTATATACATAAAGCATCTACTTTATAAGTAATCAATAAAAGAAAAATTAAAGATATGTGGTTTTATTAAGCATATGAAAATGAATAACTCGTGTAAGAGTATTAGGAAAGTATAGGATTTGAACAAGTTGATAGTATTAAAAGAATGAAGTTTATATATTATGTTAGTAACTGACTGCCTCATATACTACCACACCACTCTCTGGTTAACCTGAATTAGAAGTGAACTATTTAAAAGTAAGATGTCTCTTAGATCAGTGGTGCGCAACCTTTTTATACTTGCGACCACCACACTCAACTGAAAATTTACACGACTCATTCATTATATGTTCTTACCATTCTATTATATGCACATAAGGATAGTAAAAATAAAAATCGTTTTATCATATATATATATATGTTATATTTCAGTATATATGATTTGATATAAGATTATTGAAAAAAAAAACTGCATTTAACAAAAAAAAAAGTATAATAATACTTGCTTCTTAGTAGATCTGTTGATTTGTAGCAATTCCAACTTTTTAACTTGTTTTAAAAAATGTATACATTCAAGAACATAGTAACATGTACCAAAGTTAGGAGGGTATTAGCATGAAGAACAAAACTGCGAGAGTGAAAAAGAGAAATGAGAGCAATATAAATGAAGTGCCATTATAATGTGCTGTTTATACAAAGCAGATTAGAATATAAAGAAGGAAGTGTTTAAACACCAAGTGGTCATGCACAATAATGAGTTGAGTAGTAGTTTTCATGTATTTTTAATAATGTTTAGGTTTTTTTTTTCCAATAATTTTTCTGTGACCCCTAGAGGGGTTGCAACACATAGATTGTGCACCACTGCTCTAGATAATGTAATTTAAACAAAAATGTTGGTAAGATTCTAAAGTGATATGTTGGATATAGATATTTTGATGGACATCTAGCAAGGTCCACAATCTAAAATTTGAATCTAATTTAGATGAAATGACAAAAGTTTTTCTTTTTTTAAATTACAAACTGGTTTAGAATTTTACTTTAATTGTTGATGAATTTAGCTTGTCATCCAGTATTGGTTATCAAATAGGTATCTAACAATTATTAATTAGAAAGTAATGTTCTATGATTAATGTGAATTGGTTAGATAAATGTTGATGTGCTAATTATATATAAAAAAAGGTACTCAGCTATGGCTTATCTATATGATGCAATTAATTATTAGAGCAATAAAAATAATAAAGGTTAGAAAATATTAGAATAGATTAGTTATCCACCAAGTTTATTCATATAGATACAACTTCTACAGGATGGAATGAAAAGAAATGTTATTACTATAGGATGAAAATATAAAGCATACAATATTAAAATTGGTATTTAAAAAAATGTGTACTTGCTCCAACATTATGATTTTTTTTTTTAAAACAGTGGTCTTTGAAATTCTTTATAAGTAGATTAATGAACAGAGTCAAAATGCAATACAGGTTTGATGGTGACATTTTTAATTTAAATCAATTAAACACAAAGACCAAAGCTTCATCTTCTTGGATTGCAGTATGCTGAATAGTTTTCTATTGATGTTTGAATGCAATTATTTATACATTTTGGGTTAATAATTAAGGTTAAAAAAAACTCAAGTTTTTTTCAATCAGAAATGGAAGAAAAATTATGAACAATTTTACTTTAGATGGTTATCAACTTGAGAATGTGAATCAATTTAAATATTTTGGTAGCTTTTTAAATAAAAAGATAGACTTAGATATTAAGATGGAGCAGATTCCAATGTGATGCTACTTTTATCATGATAAAAATAAGATTTCATTACAGGGAAATAAGTACTACAATTAAATTAGTTGTATATAGAACTGCTATTTTATTTAATTTATTGTATGGAAGTGAGACTGTATACACCATAAATAAATATAAAGGCATTAGAAAAATTTCACTTAAGTAGGTTCTAAAATTTTTTAAAAATTATAGTGAAAAGACCAATTTACATTTTCATTGGATTGTATATGTGAAATAAACAAAAAATATAAGACTTTCTAACAAAGCATTTTATAAAAAATTTAAGGTGGTTTTTGTGGAAGATGTAGACCCAATTTATGTTTCAAGGATCATTTCAAAAAGATTCTAAAGAAATGCAATATTGATTTTTTTGAAAAAGTATAGCAGAGAATAGAATGAATATATTGAAGAATACAATTAAACATGGCATTAAAATTGTATTTATTTATTGGACTATTTTCACAAACTAATATAAGTATTGAATGTCTTTAGAAAAATTTAATAACCAAATACATACAAATGTTAGTAATAGTACACAGGTTAGTATATGCATAACATTTCAAGAGTTATTATTTTTCCCTCTTCTTTTTTGACAATACTAGCATGGGAAGTGAACCTGGCCCTTTAGATTCTTGAATACTGAATTTTTAAGGTACCTCTCTAACGAATTGAGCCATCCTGCACAATGGTATTGAAATATTTCAGTAAGAAAAGTTTTCTTCAGAACAAATTAAGATAGGATTTAAAAATATATAAGAACAATGGATCAGCATTTTCTATACTTATTTCTGTTTAGTAGATAGGTTCACTGCAAAACTTATCTCTAGAGTAATTGAAATAGTTATGCTCATTTGTAAATAGTTGATGAGGATGATGACTTACTGAACGTTTTTTACTTTCATTTTGTTGGTAAATGTGTGAACAAATTAATTTGAAAATTTTTTTTAATAATAGAAGTTTTTGAAAAATAAGATTGTACCTATATTAAAAAGAGCAAATAACTTCTAAGACAGCATAAAAATCTAATGATGAATGTTTCTATAAAATGGAAAATTATTTTGAGAGAATGGATATACAATAGTATGTCAGTTATGAGAATGAATATACAAGTAAAGGTAAAAATATAAAGATAAAATATTTTAATAAGTAAATCACAGCTTTACTCATAGTGTTTTGATTATATATATATATGATAAACAAAACAAGTTATAAATTTCGTAACTTGCTTTTAGCTTGCTTTTTATGATCATAGATGAAGCTTGTTAGGAGCTATTGGTGAAGCTCCATCTAGTGATCATATATACAGAATTCAAAAATTATTATGAATTTCAAAATGTACAAGTTATTTATTTATGTATTTAAAACAAATCATTAATAAGGTAAAAACAATATAATTGTAAGGAATAAAAAGTTTATTTCTTCATTTATTAAACTTGAAATTAAACATAACTCAATATATATGTAAACAAAGGGAGTAAATCACTCTTCCCCAGGCTATGACTCAAAAGCACTCTAAATGTTGAAAAAAAAAGTTGACTATTTTCAAATATTAGGTTGCTATGGAAAATTGGACAGTTGCAAAACACATGAAGAAAAAAATCTCTGACATATCATCTACTTTTTAAACTTTAAATTGAATATGTAATTTCTTTTTTGTGCTGCTTTCAGAATGAAAGTCGGGGAAATCTTAATTCTTATCTATGTTAACATAGGAGTAAAGCTTTAGAATGTTTTATCCTGACCTTTTCATAGATATAGTTTTTTAGTCATTGAGTTGTAAAAATGTTTTAACATTCAAAAACACCTCACTGACAATTCTGGAACTGATTATGGATGCTATGATATAATAACACATTAATCTCACAAGAGAACTTGCTAGTAACTAAATGTTTTTCAGAATAAATTACCCAACAAGAAATGGATTAATATATTCTGTATATTTGATTCTCTCAATCATAAGGAGTAATTCTTTGAAAGAAACTTAGTTATGGAAATAAATTACTGATAAATTGAAAATATTAAATGATCAGCATTATGGCCAGATGCCTCAATTTAAAATTATTTTACTGGAAAAGAAAGTTGAGCTCAACAGAAAAATAAAAATAAGACAACTAGGTAAAACTCTTACAATAACTTTCATGAATTAGAATAAGTAAAAATATTTTCTGTCACATATGTTCTCTATTCTAGTATGTTTATGTAAATTTGCAATACAAACTGTTATATTGTTTTTATTTTATTATGTTAGTTAAAATTATTGTAACAGTTAATAACCTTGTTGCTGATATACTTTCTCAGCCCAATTATAAGTAAACTATTTTACATTACCTTAGAGTAATATCATAAATGTGGAAAGGGTAATAACCAATAAACATGGCTGTTATCTGCATAAATGCTTGCCCTTAATGTAGGCCCAATTTGATTATTAACTATGACTATTATTAAATTAGTTTAATAAAAAAAAATGTATAGACACTCCATCCATGATGTATGTAATTGCCTGTTTGGTAATCACTTTCCCCTAGATTGAAGCAATTTGTGGGTATTTTATATTATTTATTGTTAGATGGATGACATTACTGTTACAATATACATGGTCTCTGAACTAATGCAAGATTAAAATTTCACAATTTTAATAAAGTTTTATAATACAAAACTCATGTTTATATATTTCAGCGTAAAGATTTTCTTTGGTTGATGGCCAATAATCTAAAAATGGAATTTAAAAAATGAATTTTTTAATATACTATGCAATAGTTTGTATTATATTAAACATTCTCAATTGCAAGGTCTTGTAATATTTTTCTGTAGAATACCTTGAAGATAAGAAATTGATGACATAGAAGATCAGTAATTATTGTTTAACAATTTAAAATCAGAGAAGACTTTTGACAAAAGCAATGACTTTTTTTTTAAATTTTAATAATTAAATTTCAAAGATTTTTTGGGATAAGGATTTTATAATTGGGAAAAAAAATCAATATATCTCGTTTTAATAGAAAACAGAATATTTCACCACACATTCTTGAAACAAATGAATAAAGGTATATTTCTTGCTGAATCATCACTCATCAGTTGAATCAGATCACAATCTCTTACATAAATGTATTAAAATGAGGCACTTATTTCTATAGCGCTATGCTTATAAATTGTAATAAACTAAAGATCAGCCTTTCAAGCTAACGTATATGCACTTTTTTATGAATGTTAATACTAATAAATGAATACTTTCATTTCCAACACAAGATAAAGTCTTTGCAAAAGAATAAAATAAATCCACTTATTCTTTCATTTCCAGTACTTAAGATTTGCCCATATATAAGCATTTGGGTTGGAAGAATAAGTGGATTCATTTTATACTTTTGCAAAGACTTTATCTTGTATTAAAAATGAAAGTATTCATTTATTAATATTAACATTTGTAAAAAAGTGCATGCACATTAGCTTGAAGGGCTGATCTTTAGTTTATTATAAATGTATTAAACAACTTCTACACCACCACACATTATATTTAAATCATATGAACAAAAATATACTAAAAGGTAAATGACTATAAAGGTGCATGCACTTCATGCTGAACCAGTACTTTCCATTGTCCCAGGTCATCATCTCTCATATAACCCTATTACATATGCAGTATTTATTAATAGTAAACTGTTACATTTGCAAGGTGGTGTGAAGATTATTTAATATATTTATGAACATATTACACATGAAACAGAGAAATGTGAATAACTTCGTGTGTGTGTGTGTGTTTAATTAAAAAATCAGTTATATTAATCTTTAATAGAGGTTTAAAGTTTACATCTGGGCTAGAAAAATCTCTAGTTTAATAAATGACTAGTGATAATCATTACTACATTATCACCATAGGGAGGTTTGTTTGTATTAATTTATGCAGAGAGCATAGGGTCAAAGTTGTAGGTGGAATAAATTTGATGCTTATAATTTTTTTTTTTTTAGTGTCATAGCATCGGCCGGGACGCGAATCTGCAACCCGGGCAACTGCCTGCAAGTGCAAGGAGGTTGCGCTGACCTCTCGACCACCAATGCAAGACTGATGCTTATAATTTAAAATATAACAATTTACTATTAATAAATAATGTGCATATAGTAGGAATATATATATATATGAAATGGTGATCTGGGCCAACTGATGAGTGCTGTTTTAGCATTTCCCATTTATTGTATCTATATACATATGATTTGAAAATAATATACAATGGTGTAAGGTTGTTTAATCATTTATAGAGATATTACACATGGGACAGACAAATGTGAAAAACTCCAAGTGTGTGTGTTTAGTTAAAATATCAAATATATTAATCTTTAACTGATGTTTAAAGTTTACATCTGGGCTAGAGACAATATCTAGTTTAAAACATGATTATTGATAATTATTTCTATGTTTATGTAGAGTGAGTAGTGTCAAAATTGTAGGTGGAAAAAGTGTGTCACTTGTAATTCAAAATGTAACAATCTCTTAAATATATGTTTATCAGTTCAGTATTTATCAAGAGTAAAATGTTATATTTTCATTTACAAGTGTCAAATTTATTTTATTCACAACTTTGTCATGAATCATCCCAGATAAACACTTCAATGCTTATCACTAATCACTTATTAAACTAGAGATTATCCCTAGTTTAGATACAAACTGTAAACCAGTTAAAGATTAGTATATCTGTTTTTCTTTATTAAATACCCACATGAAATAATTAAATTTTATTTCTCTATTTCATGTGTAACATCTTTTATAGTTATATTCAATAACTGCCATTTCACCACAAAGTTGATGTGCAACTAAAAAAGAAAGTTAATTTAGATGTATATTCCAAAAAAATTCAGTGAAACTTTTGGAAATAATTATCGTTATTCTATAATAAAAAGTAAGGATTCATAAAAATATATAATATCAATAAAGATAATGATTTTAATGTTCTTATTAAAAAAGATTATGCTTTGTCATGATTTATAGAAAAACTATTTTACAAAAAACTTAAGACTTCAATACTCATTTGTGATTTATAAACAAAAAAAAAATCATTTTATAAGTTCCTATGCTTTAACAGAAATCCTAATGAGCATCTACGATTTTAGTTAATTTTTGGTGAAGCTATCTTCTATGTAAGTTCTACAGTTATTTTTTTTTGTTAATTACTCATCGTGCTTTTCAGGATCTATGGATTTTAGTTGAACTCTCTTACTTCTGCTGCTCAAATTCCATTTTGGTCATGAAGAACAAAGAAGCATCCATTTTTTATAATGTATTTCATGAACTAGTTTGAATTTTTTATATTTGCTAATATTTACACTCTGAAGTTTTGGTACAATGATAGCTTGGAAAGTGGATTGATTTTTATTTAAATAAAATAAAAAATAAAAATAGTTTAATCAATGAGGGTTTGTCAGTATTCAATCTCTCAATCAATTAACCATATTGTTATTATTTATAAGACAACTATTACTTTAATAATTAAACATGCTATTATATATTAAATATATTTCAAGAAAATAAAAATGTTTTTATATTTTTACGATTAGATTCACCAGAATAATATATTGTCCGTTATGTATGAATGAATTCTTTCTATTCATAAAAACTCCATTTATAGGAACTTTTCATACGATTCAAAATGATATTTTGCTGCTGAAATGACTATAATTAATTGTATTCAACATCATTTTTTCTTGCTGTTATTTAGTATAGATATTAATAGTAATATATTAAAAAAGAATAAACACAGCAAATGATAAAAAAACATGAAAAAACAGAAAAATCAATAAAGATTACAAACAAATTAAACACCCATTTTAATTTTTTTTTTTGAGAAGGCAAAATTCAATATTTAGTAAATAAAATAATTGCACTTAACAATAACACTTTGAATTTTTCAAACTCATACTACTAATTACATGCTTATTTTCATTCATGTATACTAAACATTTCCTTACCAGCACCAGATTTTTTAAGTTTTTCCTTATAGTTTTTGATATATATATATTATAATTCGATGTCTGTATTTCTTCAAATCAATATACGTAATCTTATAATTGAACATTTATAAATACACTAATTAGATATATGTAAAGTATAACTTTAAAAATTTTAGGAGTGCTTTCGACTATCCTCGCAGTCTTTGTTAGTTGACAAAACTACTAGGATAGTTGAAAGCGCTCCTAAGTGGATAAAATTTTTAAAGTATACTTTACATATATCTAATTAGTGTATTTATAAATGTTCAATTATAAGATTACATATATACATATATTATTATAGGAGAAAATATAAAAATGTTACAAATTTCTTTTTATATAACTTCATTAAAAAAAAATTTGAAATGTAAACTCACTGAACCTAAAATAACAAAAAATTTAAGATTTAAAAATATAAACGAGAAACAATAATATATATATATTTAAATAAAGCCAAAATGTCAAAAACAAAACAAAACAAAAAATGTATATTTAAATAAATTTATCAAAAAGAATAATTTATCTTATTCTTTTTTATTAAAGTAATATTTTCATATTTATGCATTCATTACTATAGCAGCTAATGTGACACTTCATAGTAACAGAATAGTACAACTGTTTTACTAAAGATGTTGGTTTTGCTGTTGACTATCGATATCTTTAGATACTATATATAATTATATATGCATAAAATAAGGTTCTAACTATTTATAGATAGAAAATAAAGTGTCAATGTCAGACAGAAGAAATTTGAATGAAATTACAAAAAAAACTTAACTGCAATACCTCAAATCTTACAATGAGATGCTTGGATCAATCACTTATCAAGACAAATACAAATAGTGGTCACAAATTGAAGATATATAAGACTTGGAAAAAATAAGGTTTTGTGTTTATATAAATATCAGTAAAATTCATTAAGATCTCATTGGTTAAATTCCAACAGAATATATTGGAAATTGTGTATTATTTACAATATCATAATTTAGGAAAGCATACAACTGTTCTAAATAATATTACATCAAATCATGGCATACCATAAACCAATAAATGCTTTTTTTCTTATTGTTAATAAAATACTCTTCCATATTTAGCTTTAAACATCTTTTACTTACTTAAAATATATTGAAAGTTTATTAGTATATTATCTATTATTTTGAATTACAAAGTAGTCTTATGAAAAAACATCTAGGACCAAAGATTAAAACCAGTCTGGGTAAGATCCTGTCTTTATGGTTCTAATTAGGCTTATAATTTTTTCTATTAAATAAAAGGTCCATAGTCAGCCCAGCTAAAGCACTCAATATTAGTTAATAAAAGCATAAAATAAAGACTTCATCAGTCAGCATCATGTGATAACTGGAAAACCTGGTGAATGATGCTTTCATCTTAATATCCCTTTATGAATAATTATTAGCTTTTTTATTTACTTTTACATACTTTGCATCATAATGCATCATATATTTTATTAAATTATATTTATTAAATATTTAGTTTAAAGCAAATCATTGTTTTCTTTTAAAAATAAATATTTATTAGAAACTATTGAGAGTAACTAGTTGTAACTAGTTGTACATGTATGTAAATTCTTGATGCTAGTGTACCAGTGTCACTGTTGAGTCATGTAACACTTGAGTTTCGACAGATATTGATGCGTGTTCACTGATCTGGTAGGGTGACCTTGTTCCAGGTTTCTTGGTATAGCCATCCCAGTGCCAACAGTTGGTCTCTGGCCCTAAAATTCCTAAGCAACTTCGTGTAGGTGTTGTAGACATTGGTAGGTACATGTCTGAAGATGTAATTGCATCTGGTAATCCACACAGCAAAGTTCAGAAAAATGGACAATCTTATGGTGGCAAAAATCCCTGTCTTGATTGCATTTTGAATGAAGAGTACTTCACTGATGTTTAGCGAAACACTTTCATTGATGAAAGTCCGCAGTGGATAAAGATAAGGGCAGGAATGCAACAGGTGCTGGATTGTTTCATCTGCTGTGGAGCATAATTGGCATTGAGGGTTTAGTTTGCTGTAGCCTCTTTTCCAGACTAGGAAATGGTTTGTAGGCAACGTGGAGAGATTTAGCTTGATGAGGAAGTTTATAAATTTGGGTTCGAGATACCAGTTCTTAAACTTCCTAATTAGTAATTTGTTGTTGATACCAAGTGTATTCTGGAGTGTGGTATCATTTGGATATTTGATTTTGTAAGTCTGCCAATAGGTTTTTTTATCATCTAGAGTGAGTTGTGTTAGGTCTATTGAGTTTTTTGCATATACCCAGATATCGATCATCCACTTGCTAGTGAATGGCAGAGGCATGTCAGTAGGATCAACCAATGAGTGCGGTTTTAAGATGGAAGGTTCAAGGTGAATGGAGTGAAGTACTCGCAATGATTTTTGAAGGTACCAGGTGGAGACAGAGTGCAATCCCAACCCATTGAGCTCCTTAGGCCTTTGCCATTCCAAAGAGCTTTCGAGCATAGTGAGTTTATTGCCCATTCAAAAATTTTAGTAGGCTTGACAATTGGGAAATAATAGTTCAGTCTAAGATAGACTAACATATTGAGAAGGGCAGTCTTTCCAGGAAGTGATACAGAGATTTTTGAGAGTGAGCCAACGATTTTTCTTGTTTTGTCCAGAACTAAGTTTTGAATGTTCTTGGCCATGGCAAGCCTGGATTTGGAGATTGGAAAGCCTAAGAAGGGTTGTGGCTTACCCATGAAAATTGAGGGAATGATTTCTCCTGTCTTTATTTTCCACATCGATGACTTGCTGTGATTTATTTGAAAATTTAGAATTCTAGCATATTTCTCTATGATTTGTAATGCAGTCTGAAGGTGATCTTTGTGTGGAAGGAAGATTGATACATCATCGACATTGGTGATGTGATGCTCCTGATGTTTCAGGGCAGGTACGTATATCCCCGGAATCTTAGATTCAATTTCTTTGAGGAAGGGGTTTCTTGTTTTTTTTTTTTGTAAAAACACTTCAGAGTACTTAATAGTCATAGTTTATTATCAGTTTTATCTATCATATTGCTGAATTGATATTGTTTTTTTTAATTACATTTTATTTATTTTTTCCATATATATATATGCAACTTTTATAGTGATTCAGAGATTAATATTAGAGCACAATTTTCTAAGTCATATTATTCTCTCTCTTCTTCAAATACTGTCAACCAAACAAGTAATAAACATTGATTTTTATATTTATGAATACAAATTTAGGATGATATTTTAATTCATTATTCCAAAGATAAAATATATTTATCATAAAAATCATCCGATTTCCTTTTAGAGACAATATTAATAAATGGTTTCTAAACATTATAAATTATCACACTAGGTTGAATTATATTATTTTTTTTTATTGACATGTGAGCAGCTTCTTTAAATTTTTATTTCCTCTGCTGAAATATTGTATTTTAGTTGGATATATGTTCTTTGGTACATAATTTAAGCACATATGCATTTTTAATATTTGTTACTTAGGCATAGTAATTTATTGCTTAGTAGTTCAAATCTACTTTCCAGGTAACTTAACATGCATAGTAATACCATTTAATAATATATTTCCTAAGGAAAATATTACAAATAAACAATATTCTATTATGAAAACACAGTAATAAATTGAGATCATAAACCAAATTTTACTATTGCATTTTTAGAGTATAAGTGTATATTAAGTTTTAGTTTTGTTTTCATTTGCAAAATGCTTATTTATATTTCATGTATATTATCAGACCATTTATAATACATCAGTCTCAGAAGTTTAGGGAGTTGTGCATAGCAGAGAATATGAAATAGATTTTGAAGTTATTTTAAAGTATTCAGAAAATTTTCAAGCCCACTTATCTGATTATTCAATATTGATTGTTAAATTAAAATTACTTATTTTTAGCTAATATATAATCATTAACAAGAGAACTATTGGTTACTCAGTGGCTTGTGTTATTTTTCAAATATTGACTCTTTTTTTGATCTCTTATCAATCAATTTTTACTCTTAATAAGATTTTTGGTTAAACCATGTGTTAGTTTTGATTAATTTCTAACATTTTGACAAAATAGCATCCGCCATTGTCAATATTAACTTTTCAGAAAAAAAACCCATTAGATCTCAATAGTAATGAGACTGAGTGTGAGATAAAGAATGAGATTGAGTGTGAAGTAGTTGAACATTCAGAATAGGTGGATTAATAAGATGTTTATTTTCTTCAATTTTACCATTAATTAATTTTAAGTTTGTATTAGAAGAAAGAAATCAAATAAGTGGTCTCCATAAGGCTGGAATATCTTGTGCTTCATCAGCTCTAATCGATTCCCTCATGATTCTCAAATCATACTTTTCCAAATTAGTAAGTATTTTAGTATTATCAAAATCAGATTTGTGACCAATTTCTCAAGTTATCTTTTCATTAAAGCTTCTTGCAATATCATCCCTTTTTATCCATTGACAATATTATCAGTGGTAAAATGGATGAAAGGAAAATATATATGTAATAATGTAGAATAAAAATAAATAAATTATGAAATATTGATGTATTTTCTCTACATGATTTAGTGTGGTGACAAAAAGGTAGATTAAAACTAGAACAATCTTAGCTGAATCAAATAAAAAGAAAATCTCACATTTGGCCCAAAATGGAATTGTTCTCAATTTGCTTCATTATGAAATAGCTAATCATATAATTATTTTATTTGTTACTGAAATATTAAAAAGTAGATTTAAAAAAATTGAAATACGTTTAAATGAGTTGTTTTTAAACAAAAAAATTCTTCTATTATAATTATTAATCTTTCTACTGAAAAAATTTTGATAATTTTTTTAGTGAAGCTATTATTTTACCATTAAATAAAATCATTTGTATATAATGATAATTAGTTTCATTAATAATTAAAAAGCATTAATTACTTTTTAAGTTAAGGGTTTAAGAGAATTCGCACAGAAGATTTTTATAATTTGAAAAAATATTCTCTCAGGTACAATTTTTTTTTTTTTTAAAAAAAAAATCAGAATGAGATTAAGAAGCTTTTAATTTAAATTTTAAATTTTTTACCATCATAACTCACCAAGAAATCAAGTTTTAAATAAAAAATGATTTTTTTAATCTTAAAAAGAAAAAGAAAAAAGCAAAAACATTAATCCTATTTTCTTCTCTTGGTTCCACTGTCCCCAGAAGAAAATTCAACAAAATTAATAAGTCTTACTGAAGAAAAAAAAATTAAAGTGAACTACTATATATTTCAAAAGATTATCATTTAATATTAAGGTGATAATATTTCAGTGTTCATGTTTGATTTTAATAAGCTTAAAATAATCTTTTTTTAAAAAAACTACAGTTTTAGATTTTTTTAAAAAATATTTGACTGCTTATGATTTTAAATAAATTATATACCACACTAATTAGCCATAGTTTTCTGATATTTATACATTAAATGTATTAAATAATTCTCTTCACATATTTGAAAATAATTATGATGCCTATAATTAGTTATATATTTTTTGCCTATTTTTATAAAAGAAAAAGAAAATATATAAAACATATACTTTTTATGCTTTAAATATGTATTTATTGAAAATTGACGACTTGTTAAATTTATATTATTTTTTACTTATACCATGACTGCATAATATATTTATATAGAATAGATTGTATGCAAATAAAGGATCAGCTGAAGGATATCTGGATTAGTTCGTGTATATGCATACTCAGAGGCAAAGATGCAGATAAGACCATTTTTTAACAACTAATTTTAATTATACTAATATAATGGTATGTTCATTTTAAAAACATATGATACATTTTGCAGTAAAATGAATGTAAACTTTAAAAGAATGTTATTACTATATGATAATATTTCATTTTTTAACTGTGAATACAATAGAAAAGTCTAGGTCCTAGATATGAATTTTATGCACAAACCTTCTTACATCCATTAATTGCTCTAGCTTGCACTACTACTGTATGGAGAATTGTGCCTCCCTTTTTTTTTAGCAAAGTGTATTGCAGTTATTATTATCTATTAGTATAAAAACCACAATCATTGCCAGTAACAGTTTAATAAGACTTTCCATTTAATATTTACCTTAATGTAGTGTTAACATTGAAGATTCACAAAACTAAAAATAGTGTAAAAATGACTGCTTAATGTTCAAGAGTAATTTGCTAAAGAGACTTATATTTGTAAAAGTAAGCTGATAAAATAATAGGTTTTTATTTTATTTTAAAAAAACTGATTTTAAGCATAATCATGAAACATTAATAAAATACTTAATTATTATCAATAAAAATTCCGGAGCAATTCTCTTCATTTTTGTCTAAAGCCACATATTATAAATGTAAGTAATCTATATTTAACAGGTAAACCCATCCCATACTGATTTTTAGATTTCATTTTGTCAGTAAATCTAGGATTAAAAAAACAGAGCTAATCTAAAAGGCACCATTTCATCCTTTACACTAGTCCAAGCTTACTGACTGAAATTTTTAAAAAAGGTCATGTGATGTTCATGATAGACAGTCAGCAAAGGCTTAAATGTAAGCTATAAAATTGGTGACAGTAAAAGTATAACATCTTATCATCAGTAATAAAAATTGATACCTGTAAGTATATAACATTTTTCATCAGTGATGAGCACCAGACCAACTCAGTTACTGTAGGAAGACTAGTCAAATTTAGTGCTTATAGGAATAAAACATCTTCCCACAATTGGTGAAAATGTATTTTTATAGACACTTTTGTTCTAGTTTGTGCATCAATATTCATTTAATCTTCTAATTTCTAGTTTCCATTATATTGAACAACCTTGGATAATTAGTGACTCTAAACTGCATACCTGAAATAAAAATCCTAAGCCTATTGTTATTTGGAAAAAATAACAGTATTGATCATAGATTTAAACTCAAAATTATGATCATGTAAGCAGGTACATTAACCACTACATTATGTAAACTTTCAATAAAGATTATCTATTGTTTATGATCTTATAATGCTTTTAAATTCTTATCTAATCCCCTAACAGACATTTTTGATTCATGAACAGTTTTTATTTAGTTTCTGTTATTCTTACGATTCTCTATTTTTTTTTAAAAAAATAGATTTATTTTAAATTATCAAGTGATTTTATAAGTTTGTATAAAATATAGATTTAAAAAATTCTATAGCATTTATCATTATTCTAAACTTTGTAAAAGATTATTCTGGATAGAAAAAAGATCAAATTTTCAATAAAAGATAAAACTTAGATTCATATCTTTTATTTTTAAAAAAATCATAATTGATACATATATATAATATAATAGTTTTTTTTACTATATGGCATAAATTAATCTATAAATTTTATCATTTTTACACTTTAAATTTATTCAAAATTTTCAACAATTTTATTGGAATTTTTCTAATTTCTTGTGTGTTTTCATAGTTAATTATATTTTAAACATCATCACTTGAATTGTATCTTTGACATTTTGTTTCATGAAATATATTAATTTTAATATATAATAAGGACGGGAGTATGGGGTGGATGGTCATCCCTGGAGTGATGAATGTCAATCATCCCCAAATAAACAAAATTTTAAAATTAAATACTAAAGTAATGTTTAACATTAAAGTATGAACATGACATACAATAACATAGTGTATGTGTCACAAATATATATATATATATATATATATATATATTGTAATGATATATAAATATGCCGTTACATTATTTTAAAATAAAAACTTAAGTTCGCAAATAAAAATAAATTTATTAAAAATCTAAAAGCTAAAAAAAAAATTAAACAGTTGTTAAACATATATATATATTCGCACAGATGCAAAACTTTAAAAATAGTTTTTTTTTTAATAAATGAAAAAAGTGTTTGAACGTATATTTTTGTAAAAAGATTTATATATTTTTGTAAATGGAAATGATTGTTTTATAAATTAATTGAAAAGCAAACTAACCCTTGGGGCACTTAAAATAAATGAAATATAGATAAGAGAATAAAAAGAATTAGCTTGTCCAATATTGAAGCAGCAAATAAAGGCCTGGACCATAACAAAAAAATGGAACAGTGATGTTTTTGTTCGTGGAATCCATAGGAGGATTATAAAAGGAAAACGATTCAAATTAAAACAGTTTTTCCAAACAGTTCCAACTTGATTTTGTGAGAAGAACGATAAGATGCACTTGTCGTTCTCTCTCACTTATTTTAAAAATTGAAATGACTGTGATACCAGAATGGAACCAGCTAAGGCTACCTCCAGAATATCAGACCGTCTGCCATGAAAGTCTTCGTGGAAATTGCCAACAGGATCCGGGAGCTCTTCTGCTGTAAGCAATTGAGCTGAACAATTTTAAAATCTGAAGTAATTAAGAACTTTAAAGATTTGATCAATTAATCTAAATTTTAAAAAAGGAACTTTTCTCTGACTTATGTTTTAAATTAATTATAAATGTTTAATTTTTACATATTTGTTTGCTAAAAATCATTTCCATTTTTTTTTAATTATTATTTTTATTTGTATTAATATTTATCATTTAAATTATGAAATGCATTAAATTTCAATTGGGCATAGATGCTTGCATGGATTCGTTCACGTTTAATTACGTTTTTGTTTTCATATATGATTAAAATATATAGACATTCGGTAAATAATGATATCTTATGGTGAATATCTAAAATGTATTTATTCGGATGTCTTTTTAGTTATTGGTGTTAATGCGGCATCTTATGATGAATGCCATTGGGTTTCTTGTGAATTACCTCATGCAATTACATCAATGACTTTATATTTTGATCATTTATGTTTATTTTGAAATGTTTTTGAGCGTGTAATCTGTGTAGTCGATCTATGCTCAACATTAAAAAACAAACTTCTATAAATCCATCTGTGCAAATTTAAATAAATGTTAAATTTAAGTCGGGCATGAATGGCTATATAGATTTGTAAAGTTATATTAAGGGAGGGTAATCTTAGGTTATTCGTTTCATAGTTGAATTAGGTCAATGGATTAGATATTTGGTGTAATTAGTAGATGTAGTATGAGGTTCGCTACAGGCAGAATCGCTGTATAGGCCACACAAAACCTTTTTGCCTATTGATCAGATTGTAAGTCGGCAAAAAGGACCACGGTCCCTTCTATGGAGTTTTTATTTTATTGTTCTTCTTGCCATACAGATGTAACATTCCTGTATTGGACAAGAATCAATGCCTTCTCTAACTATACTGTTCATATGTCCATTCCTGACAGTGTATTATATTGTGCTGTTGTGTTTTCATGCTACATTGAATACATCAATGTATCAGATGGATTGATGCCGTTTTGACTGTGAACTTTTGGCCTAAGGTTAAATAAGGTATAGAATATTTTCTTTTCAAATGCAAATCTATGTAGTTTATTCATACACAATAATCTTAAAATAAATATAAATTTCATCTGTGTAGATGATTTAAAAGTTTAAAATAATAATTTAAATTAAAAGTTATATTAAAATCTTAAATAATGTTATTCCTCAAAATTTTAAATGATTCAAAATTTATACGTGCGTAAATAAATGTTTGTGTGTTAATTACTGGCAGTGGCTTATTTTATTCTTTTTTATATATATTCTTAGATAAGAATTTATTATAAAATATAAATCTCTGCTATTCCACTGAGCTAGTGACAATGGGCTAACGACCGGAATCAACCAATATAATTTTTTTTAACTTAAGTATCTGCCTACTATATACATTTTTCTAGGTTCAAATGCCTAGATGGCACCCTTGTAGTACAAATTACGTTAAGTCACTTCTCCGGATCATTATAATATATATATAAAGTTGAAAGGAAAAGGAGAAATAAACATAGACAAACATTTTGTAGATATTTTTCTACATTTCCTGGAATAAAATAATCATAGTAAAACAATAAATAATTTTAAATTTAAAATAAAATTTTATTATAAATTAAACATTTAAAAAGGTGTAATAAATATTTTTATTGAATTCTGATTGTGAAATTGAAAACTAGCATGTTTTATGATAATAGATCCACTGATAATTGTAAAAATTTCTATTATCTACTTTTAAAAATCTTTGTAGATTATACATTAATAAAAATTTCAAAATTGCTTTTGAAAGGATTAAAATTATTTTAATCAAGAAAAACAGTTTTTAATTAAAAATGGTTTTAATTAGTTTATTTTTGGCACCCCACTTACTATAAAAGAGTTGGATAAAAAGATTAGATGAGTTGTCTAGTAGTTTTTTAATAATGTTGGCTAATAATATTTTGAGAACTAGTTGGCAGAGTAGCAGAGTTGTTTGCTTTCCAAAGATATACAGATAGCTACCATGAATCAGATGTGGCTAAATTCAAGACAGTAGATGCAGCAGCAGTCTACTAGTTCACTATGCTGACTTTAGATGTACTTTGAAGGAAGACCTAACTTCTTTGTACCCATATATAGCTGACATAGTATTAGACTGCTGGCCTGAAGTCTCAATGGAACCAATTGAAGACAACAGTTAGCTGATTATACCTTTCTCAATAATGATGATGACTATATCTGTCTCACCAAGACTATCTAGCTGACCAAGAGAAATCTGTCAACTTGCTAAAGGATTTATCTGTATGCAGAGAAGCACAAATAAACATATGTGGTGAGTAATATTATATATAATGAGAATGAAATTTTAAATAAGTTCCTTTAAGTAATTTGTTAAAATGACATTATAAAGTACAATTAAATAATTTTACTTAAGTTAAATGTCTAAAAATAAAGATTTAATTTGTAGATGATGTTATATTTGTTTTTTTAAGAGAATAAGTAAAAATGGTATTTAAAATCTATATTTTTAAATTTAAACGTATTTCTAATTAATAAATCAACAATAATCCTATCAAGATTGATTTTTATTTTTTTAAAAAAAAAAACCCCTGTAAATTATTATGATAGAATTTGATATGATTCATATTATCTATATTTTTATTAATAGACACATATGTGTGAATTTATATATATATATGTTTTCCAAATGGAATTAATTGCAAAAATAATTTTTAATAATTTTATTTTAACAAAATGAAATATGTGTTATAAACATCAGAATGCACCTGAAATTCAATATGCATGTACATATATGCTAAATATGCTATTAAATAAGGATAAAATTGAATTTCACTTATAGATTATGACAATTTAAATACATTATATTAAATAATAAATTACACAACACCTTGGTGTGATATGTATAACTTGGTATCACTGATGATGATTACTTAATAATTTTATTATTTTGATAAGTTCAAATATGTTATGTTAATAAATCAATATATTGTATATTTGTACAATTATATATATATATATATATATATATATATATATATGTGTGTGTGTGTGTGTGCATGTTTTAAGTAAACCTAGTATAGGTTATTTATATCATTGAAATATATTTTAAAAATTTTAATCATGTATTTTTATATGATTATTTAAATATGCTCATAAATTATTAGGCCACATGTCTGTGTGCTGACTGGCTTTAAATAAATCTATGAGAACATATATGTACACCATCATATGATTTTAAATAAACCTATGAAAACATATATGTAAGTTATCATATAGTAACTTGAATTGTATATTAATAATGTAAATCACAATGTGATAACTTTTTATTTTGTATATTAACCAAAATCAGAATGCTTATAAGTGTATGGCCTTATTCTAAAAACCTTAATTTCATTTTTTTGTTGTTAATAAACTTGAATTTCATTGTTAAAATTATTCCAATGAATTTAATTCTAAATGGTTTTTTGAATATTAGATTTGCATCCTCTCTTGATCATAGTACCAGTTATAGAGCTTATGTTCTTTTGAGCTAGATTTGAACATAATGGGCTGATATTTCAAAGGGGTTGTATTTTAGTGTAGGGGCATCCAGTATGACATTGTCCTGCTTTGAAACAAGTACCATATTCTTCAAATCACCTGCACTACATTTTATTTTAGTTTAGTGTTATTAGAATTTAAGTTTATAGTTGGCCAGTTCATTAAAGGTAATAAGTGGCCAGAGCATTGATGATGATCAGCATGTTTTAATATCCCAGCATTATTGTTTTATTGTGTATACTGATAGATGAGCACTTAAGTTGGGACATTCAAATTGTTTAAATAATTGCCCCAAGCTGGAAAAAGCTAAATAGTTGGCCTGATCTACAGTAAACCCATTTCAAATCCTGTCACAACATTGCCTGCTGATTTACTTTGATTGTTGATCATTCATGATGATTAACACTTATTGAATGAGTATAGTTTTATTTATTGATTATGCTGGTAATGTATAGTTGCTTTAGGGAGTTAACTGGACTGATATCATATAGAAATACTAAGATCTCTCACAGAGAGATTTCATGATCTCTAATTCTCTCAATATATGTTACTTTAATATTATTTAAAATATCTTGTTAATAGGAGTTAATGATTTTTCCATCACCCCAGATATGACTGCACTGCCATCCCATTATAAATGACTACCCAACTAAGAGCCAATGATGACCAAGTACTGGTGTCAGTCATTATAAATAAATTCCCAACTTAGGGCTGATGATGATCACATACTGGTGATCATCACTACAAAATTACCACTCAACTGATCTCAACCACAACTGAGAAAGAAAAACAGTATACATTTTAGTGGAATTAATTTTAAAAATTTATGTGAAACATGTTAAAAAACTGATGATTATAAATTATAAAATAGTAGTTTTCATGTATATTTACAGAAGTTCATGCTTACAGTAAAATAGAAAATCTACAATTTTGGAGATTGGATTGTGTGTTTAATTGTTGAAGTTTGTTTAGCTGTAGTTTCAGTTTTGGTGATGAATGAAGAGTTTTATCATTGGTTTGAGGATGCAATATTTTCATGCAACTCTGAAGTGTGGTTTATCTCAGCTATTTGCTTCAACCCATTTTATGTAATCATATTGTTTATCATAGAGCAGTTAACATGGTCATGCCATTATACCAGTCTCTAAGTCGCCAAGAAATGGAGCAAGGCATAGTTCTATATTTCCCAGACCATATGACTTAAAGAGGCAGGGCATACTTTTCTATTTTCCAGCCCCTCCAAGAGATCATGGCTTTACAAAACTTTTGCATTATTCTTATCATGAGTTGTAGTAGCTTATAGTGTCTTAATTGAAATAGCTGTCTTGTTGTTCAGGATGCACTTATAGTCCAATAGCTGAATTCCTTATCCATCTCAGAATTTCAAGTCACTTTTCATTCTGATAGCTGTCAGGTGTCTGTCAGGTCTCTAAAAAATTGAGTTTATAGTTTGAGGTGTGTACTTTGTTTTGATTATACATGTATATTATGTAAAATATTGATAGGGATTTCATTTGTATTTTCCTTTTTTCCCAGAAGGGAAGTTCTGTAACATTTCTGTTACATGGCACACAATAACATTGTGTATGTGCACAGTTATACATAAAGTTGAAATAAAAAGTTGAAATAAACATAGACAAATATTTTGCAGATTTTTTTACATTTCCTGGAATAAAATAATCATAGTAAAAAATTAAATAATTCTGAATTTAAAACAAAAGTTTATTATAAATTAAACATTTAAAAAGATTTAATAAATATTTTAATTGAATTCTGATTTTGAAATTAAAAACAAGCATGTTTTATGATGACAGACCCACTGATAATTGTAAAAATTTATATTATCTATTTTTAAAGATCCTGTAGTTCATACTTTGATAAAAATTTCAAAGTTGCTTTTGAAAGGATTAAAATTGTTTTTAATAATAAAAAAAGAGTTTTTAATTGAAAATAATTTTAATTGGTGTATTTTTGTCATCCCATTTATTATAAAAGGATTGGATAAAAAGATTAGATCAGTTGACTAGTAGTTTTTTGAATAGAGTTGACTAATAACATTTTGAGAAACAGTTGGTAGAGTAGCAGAGTTGTTTGATTTCCAGAGTTATACAGATAGCCACCATGGATCAGATGTGGCTGAATTCAAGACAATAGATTCAGAAGCAGACTACTAGTTTGCTCTGCTGAGTTTGGATGAACTTCTTTGTATACATCTATAGCTGACATAGTATTAGATTGCTGGCCTGAAGTCTTAGAGGAACCAATTGAAGATCAGCAGTTAGTTTATTATGGCTTTCTTAATAATGACAATTCTGAACTATACCAGTCTCATCAATACTATATAGCTCACCAGGAGAAATCTCCCAGCTTGCTAAAGGATTTATCTGTATTCAGAGAAGCACAAATAAATATATGTGGTGAGTAGCATTATATAAAATGAAAATGAAATTTTAAATGTTTTTTTAAGTAATTCTTTAAAATGACATTTTAAAGTACAATTAAATAATTTTACTTAAGTTAAATGTCTAAAAATAAAGAATTAATTTATAGATAATGTTATATTTGTTTTTTTCAAGAGAATAAGAAAAAATGATGTTTAAAATCTATATTTTTAAATTAAAACTGTTTCTAATTAATCAATCAACAATAATCCTGCCAAGATTGACTTTATTTTTTAAAAAAAACATGTAAACTATTATTATAGAATTTGATATTTGATTCATATCATATATATTTTTATTAATACACATGTATATCTCTGAATTTTATGTATATTTTCCAAATGGAATTAGTTGCAAAAATATTTTTTTATAATTTTATTTTGACAAAATGAAATATATGATGTAGACATAAGTATGCACCTGTAATTCAACACACATATACGTGTATGTTAAATATGTTATTAAATATGAATAAATTGAATTTTACTTATAGATTATGACAATTTACTTCTTTATATTAAATAATAAATTACACTGCATCTTAGTGTGATGATGTCTATAACTTGATATCATTGAATCTGATTACTTAATAACTTTATTATTTTGATAAGTTCAAATATGTTATGTTAATAAATCAATATATTATATGTCTGTGCAATTATATGTAAGTGTTTAAAATAAACCTAATATAGGATATTTATATCATTAAATATAACTTAAAAATTTTAATCATATATTTTTATATGACTATTTAAATATGTTCTTAAATTATTAGGCCACATATCTGAATGCTGACTGGTTTTAAGTACACCTAAACATATATTTAAATTACCATATAGTAACTTAAATCTGTATATTAATCATGCAAATAATAATATGATAATTTTTTATTTTGTATATTAATCAAAATCAAAATGCTTATAAATGTATAGTCATATTCTAAAAAGATTAATTTCAATTTTTTTCTTGTTGTGAATAAACTTGAATTTTATTAAAATTATTTCAGAGATTTTAATTCTAAATGGTTTTTGAATATTAGATTTGCATCATCAGTAACAGTTATAGAGCTTATGTTCTCTGAGCTAGATTTGAGAATAGTCTGATATTTTAAAGGGGGGTGTATTTTAGTTCAGAGACATCCAGTATGACATTGTCCTGATTAGGTGCAAGAATTATATTTTTCAAAGTCCTTGCACTACATTTTATTTTAGTTTAGTTTTATTAAAAATTAAGTTTATAGTTGGCTAGTACATTAAAGGTAACAAGTGGCCAGAGCATTGGATCAGCATTTTTTAATATTCCAGCATTATTGTTTTATTATTATGTATTCTGATGGGTGAGCACTTAAGTTGGGGCATTCAAATTGTTTAAATAATTGCCCCAAACTAGCATAGACTAAATAGTTGACCTGGTCTAGAGTAGATTCACTTCAAATCCAATCATAAGATTGAGTGTTGATTTATTTTGATTGTTGATCATTCATGATGATGAGTGATTATTGAATGAGTATTACTTATAGTTACTTTTACTTATTGATAATGTTGGTAATATATAGTTGCTCTATGATGTTGAATTGTCTGATCTCACACAGATATTAAGATCACTCACAGAGAAATTTCATGATCTCTCATGCTCTCTTTAATATATAAAATTACTAACATTACTTTAATAGTTGTATTTTAAATTTATATTAAATTTCATTATTTGAACTACTTACTATATTTTGGGGAAGTTGACCCATCACCCTACCTTCACCGTCTATTTACCCCCATTCCATTATAATATATATTTTTTGTCTTAAATTATGATTTTTATGCAATAAAACACAAAATATATTTGTTATTTTATTCCAAAACAGAAATATATAAAAATTATATTAATTTAAACCATCACTTATTTAACTCTAGTAATATATAATAGTATTTATGAAGCAATAATCTTTGAATATGCACTTAATAATCATTCGCAAATTTTAGAGTTTCTAAAATTATTTTAAATAACTGAAACACAGGCTTATTATGTATGTGTCTATATATGTAATTTAAAATGATTATATATGTGCGTAAATAAATATTGTTTGTGTATTAATTACTGGCAGTGGCTTATTTTATTCTTGTTTAATATTGAAAATAGTCTTGGATAAGAATTTATAAATATAAATCTCTGCTACTCTGCTGAGCTAGTGACATTGGGCTAACGGTCTAAAATAAATATAGTGGGATCTTAACAGTGCATATCTGCCTACTTTATAAATTTTTCTAGGTTCAAATGCCCAGATGGCGCCCTTGTAGTGCAGATATGTTAAGACTCTTATCCCCGATCATTATAATTGGCACCCAACGTGGGCCAATCTTTAATAAATCACCAGTACCCTGAGAATTTTAAAAATGAATCATGCCAGTAACATTTTTTTTTTCTGAAATAAGTATATTTTTTGTATTAACGTAAAGTTATAGGTTGAATTGTGTTTTAAAGGTACTGCCAGTAAGAAAAATTGTGCATATGTAAAAATAAATGCGAGGAATAAAACGTAATAATTAATATAAATCTTTTTTTTAAAAAAAGTCTTATTTAAAAGCCAAGCGTTTAACGTGCCTAAGTAATAGTTAAAAGTAGAAGAAAAGAAACTTGGAAGGGAGGGGGTAGAAATTTAGCTGGTAGCAAAGAATAAACAGTCAACAGTTTTTTTTATCATTATATTTGTGTGTAATTACTGTGTTGTCTTTTTTTTTTTTAAAAAAAATAGTTTTGTCCTTTTGAAATTTTAATATATAACCAATTTGTGTAACGTAATTACTAACACTAAGTAAATTCTTTTTTTTTTTTTAATGTTTTTGTTTTTTGAGGAAGTTTACTGATATGTAACGATATATAAATATGCTGTAACATTAGTTTAAAATAAAAATTTTAAATTCGCAAATAAAAATAAGTTTGGAAATAAAAGCTAAAAAAATTAAAGAGTTGTTAAATGTGTATACGTATATATATTCACAAGATGCAAAACTTTAAAAATTATTTCTTTTTTTTTTAATAAATAAAAAAAAGTGTTTGAGCGTATTTATTTTTTTTATAAAAAAAGTACAAGATCTAAAGATAAAATATTTTGTAAAAAGATTTATATATTTTGTAAATGGAAATGATTGTTTATGAATTATCGAAAACCAAACTAGCCCTTAGGGCTCTTATATAATTAAAAAGTCAGAGGATAAGATAGATCAGAGAATAAAAAGAATTAGCTTGACCAATGGAGGCACCAGGCCTCAGCCTGGACCCTAATGAAAATGATGGATTAGTGATGTTTTGTTGGTTGAATCCAGAGGATGACTATAAAAGGAAGAATATTGAGTTCCAGAGAGTGGCAGTTAGATTGTTTTTGAGAGGTGTGATAGGACGCACATATCACCCTTTCTATTTTAAAAAAAAATGAAATAACTGATTCCGAAATGAAACCAGCTAGGGTCACCTCCATAACATCAGACTGGTCTTCCAATGGGGACATAGTGGGAATTGGCACCAAGAACCATGACTCTTCTACTGTAAGCTATTGAACTGAACAATTTCAAAATTTAAAAATAATTAAGAACTTTCGTTCAAAATTTTAAGATTCAGCTAACCTAAATTTAAAAATGAACTCTTATCTGATTTTCAAATTGTCAATTAATGTTTAAATTATATATATATATATATATATATTTGATTTTGCAAGAAAAAAAAAATCACTTCCATTTTTATTTTTATTAATATTGTATAAATTATTAAATGCTTTAAATTTAAGTTGGGCATGGATGCTTGCATGGATTTGTTCACATTTAATTATGTTTTTGTTTTCATATGTGATTAAAATATATAGACATTTGGTAAATAATGATATCTTACATTGAATATCTAAAATGTATTTATTCGGGTGTCTTTTTAGTTATTGGTATCAATGCGGCATCTTATGATGAATGCCATTGGGTTTCTAGTGAATTGCCTCTGCAATTACATCAATGACTTTATATTTTGATCATTTATGTTTATGTTGAAATGTTTTTGAGTGTGTAATCTATGTAACCGATCTATACTCAACATTAAACAACAAACTTTTATAAATCCATCTGTGTGAATTTATATAAATGTTAAATTTAAGTCAGGCATGAATGGCTATATAAATTTGTAAAGTTATATTAATTAATTAGGGGAGGGTAATCTTAGGTTATTTGTTTCGTAGTTGAATTGGGTCAATGGATTGGATATATCGGTGTAATTATTAGATGTAGTATGAGGTTCGCTATGTGCAGAATTGCTGTATATGCCGCACAACCCTTTTTGCCTATGGATGGGATTGTAAGTCAGCAAAAAAGGACCGCACTCCCTTCCTATGGATTTTTTATTTTATTGTTCTTCTTGCCATACAGATGTAACATTCCTGTATTGGACAAGAGTCAATGTCTTCTCTAACTATACTGTTCAGATGTACATTCCTGAAAGTATAGTATATTAGTGCTGTTGTATTTTCATGCTACATTGAAAACATCTGTATCAGATTGACTATGAACTTTTGGCCCAAGGTTAAATAAGCGATAGAATATTTTCTTTTCAAATGCAAATCTATGTAGTCTATTCATACTCGACGATCTTAAAAAAAAAATTAACTTCATTTATACTCGACAATCTTAAAATAGGTATAAATTTCATCTGTGTGGATGATTTAAAATCTTAAAATAATAATTTAAATTAAAAGGTAATATTAAAATCTAAAATGTTATTCCTCAAATTTAAAATGATTATATATGTGCGTAAATAAATATTGTTTGGGTATTAATTACTGGCAGTGGCTTATTTTATTCTTTGTTTAATATTGAAAATAGTCTTGGATAAGAATTTATAAATATAAATCTCTGCTACTCTGCTGAGCTAATGACATTGGGCTAACGGTCTAAAATAAATATAGTGGGATCTTAACAGCACGTATCTGCCTACTTTATAAATTTTTCTAGGTTCAAATGCCTAGATGGCAACCTTGTAGTGCAGATACGTTAAGACTCTTATCCCCGATCCTTATAATATATATATATATTAATAAAATGTCTTCAGTTTATTTTGAAAGCACATAATTTTGTTCTTCCTTTATTACCATTTCCAAATTTGATGTGCAGTATTTCATATGATAAAGTGTTTTCTAAGTGTAATGCTAAAAGTTTTACAAAATTAAGAAAATACTTAAAAACATCAAAATAATAAGAGATCATATTTTCTTGATAATAAGACTACTATTATGTTTCTATAATAGAAAAAAAGTTATTGAAAAAAAAATTACCCAGGGCATATTTAATTATGATGAGAGTCGACCATTTCAGTATTCATTTTATTTAAAAAATAAAAATATAGTTCTGTAAAAACAATTTTCTCATTCTTATTTTTTCAGTGAATGATTGAGTGAACACACACTCTGTAAAATATATATAAATATATCTAGTCAATTTGTCGTTAATAATTATATTAATTTTTAATTTTTTCATATTAAAAGAAGATTTCCTTGACAGCAGTTTAAAATTGTTGATTGTTATTGTCTAAGTGCTGATTGGGTTTTAATGATTAATTTATATGTGTATACTATACATATAAAAAAGAGTTTGTGTTATATATATATATGCATGTTGAAAAGTAGTGTGTCCTTGCAGTTCAATAAACAATAAATTGTTTTTTCTCTTCACCAATAAAAATTGTAATTATACATATACAATTTTTTCACATGCGTTAGTGAAGCTGTAATTATACTATAATGTTTAATATGCCTGCTTAGCACTTTTGAGATTTAGTATTCTAATCTCATACTCATAGCTTTATGAATGAAGACTGTTGTAATTTATTGTACACATATGCAAATGAGTATGAATTTTTAATTAGTTAGTCCATTGTTTGGAGAGAGCAAAACATGTCTCTCTTCTATTAATGGCATTGAGATCATCTGCTATGTAAAAAGCTTCTTTGGCCTTTCTTTTGGCATCACTCTTTGCTGTGCAAATTATTTGGGCAGAACTGAATTCGAATAATGGCCTGTAACTGCCTGGTGGTCCCAGAAGATTGATGTTCCTTCATTTTTATTTTTAATCCTATTGTATGTATAGCTGTGTTGGTAAATTCTTGTGTTGATGTTAGCCCGAGTCTCAGTAGTAAGATGCCTGGCATCCTAATAAATAATACATATTCTATACTAATAAAAGTTTATTAACAAAATTTGAGCTCTTTTACATGATGTATGATGTATGCAAGAGGAATTTGGAACAAAATATAGCAGATATTGTAATTCGACTGTGTATAATAGAGAGACTATTATTGTGAGATTTTTTAAAAAAAAGATGATATAGTAATAAGTAAATTAGCATAAAAAGTATTTATAGATTATGCTTTTTTAATCTTGTTATTGCTATTGTTATTATTATTAAGTAATAATTCTAAGTTGAAATTTCTAACCTCCATATCTACTTAACTATATTCTAAAAGTCATCTTTTTTTTTTTTGCTATAAACTACTGAATTGTTTATAGATTTAAAGAAATAGATATTTATATTATATTTATTTTAAAATAATAATACTGTAATCCTTTTCCGGAAACATTACACTAATTTTTAAAAAGTAATACGAATTAAATGCAGATTAAAAGAATATATAGAGGCTCTTGGGGGGGGGGGTAAAAGAGCTTTTTATTATGATATATATGTTTAATACTTTTAATGTTTGATTTATACATTTGTAAAGAATAAAGAGAGGAGGAGAAAAAGGTATAATAATAATTTAAAGTGGAATAAAAAATATACGATTAAGAGGATGTGCAAAGTTCAATATGATGTTTTTTCATCATTGACTTCTCGCCTCACCGCTGCACAATTTTTTACTGAACATTTTACATTTACAAATATAAGTGTGATTTACCCCCTCCCCCCATGTAATTTTTATTTGTAATAGCTTTTTAAAAAGTTTAGTCAGATAACTTATTAAAAATAAAATGAAGACTTTTCTCTCCATGTGTGCTTTTATAAGATAACGTGAACGATCTAGTGTGCTTTCGTAATTTATATTTTTAACATTTTTAGATTATCAATTCTGATTAAAATTAAATATGCTGTTTCTTTACAAGATTCGTAAATGTCAGTAAAACTAATACACAGGCAGTTTTTAAAATGGAAATGCGAATTCCTACTGGGAATCAAATATTTAAAAAAAATGTTTTTTTTTTTTTTGTTAATATTTTTATAAAAGGTGTAACGAATTGGAAATATGACAGTATTATAAAATATAATTACTTGACAATCAAAATCGCTATTGAGATAAATCTCTTACTCTAGTTAGTAAAATAAATAGTTTTATATCGTCTGATATTAGAATCAACTTGGTATTAGTAACTTCTTATTCTTTAATAACAATTATAGAACAATATGTTGTAATTCTCTTGTTAAATGTTTTTTTTTTTGATTCAAACTTTATTAAAATTTTGTAAGCACATAAGTTATTATATAACACAATATGTCAAATGATATTATTCTCTTATTCAGATCCCACTAGTGATGGTACTAGCATGGAGATCGAAACAGAGATTTTTACATTCATAAATATTGAATCTAAAGTGATATTCAAACCAACTACGATATTCTATCAAAGGTAATAATCAGTAGAAATTTCAAATATTCGTCTGCGAGGATTCCCTTGAATTCTCCACTTTTTTCTTAAGGGCAAATTTAAGGAATCTATCTGCGAGGATTCCCTTGAATTCTCCACTTCTTTCTTAAGGGCAAATTTAAGGAATGGTTTCCCAAAACTATGAATGATTATAGGAGGCTGAGTTAGTGAAAAGATTAAATAATAGTAACATCTCACAAGGTAGAACAATTAATTATTCCTATTAAAAGTATAATTAACATTATGCAAAACAACATACTTTCAATACAATACAAAATTGTTTCAACAAAATCAAACAATGGTTTCACCATTACCAACTCTGATTCGCAATATTTATATAAAAGAACTTGAAACCACAGCCATAATTTCACCTAAAGTCCATAATTTCTATGTCAATGATATATTTGTTGTATAGGCAAATAGTTAAGCAATTTTAGAAACATTCTGCACACACATCGGTATCAGATCCTCTTCAGTCAATTCACAATAAAAGCAGAATAGGAACAAAATGGGATGTTTTAAAATGTTCTTATGCCTAGGCTCCCTCATGGCAAAATCAAAACTACAATTTACATAAAACTCACAATACAAAAGAAAACTATTTAGTATATACATTTAACCATGGCATAAACACAATCTTAAACTTGTACTAACAACATACTTTCAATACAATACAAAATTGTTTCAACAAAATCAAACAATGGTTTCACCATTACCAACTCTGATTCGCAATATTTATATAAAAGAACTTGAAACCACAGCCATAATTTCACCTAAAGTCCATAATTTCTATGTCAATGATATATTTGTTGTATAGGCAAATAGTTAAGCAATTTTAGAAACATTCTGCACACACATCGGTATCAGATCCTCTTCAGTCAATTCACAATAAAAGCAGAATAGGAACAAAATGGGATGTTTTAAAATGTTCTTATGCCTAGGCTCCCTCATGGCAAAATCAAAACTACAATTTACATAAAACTCACAATACAAAAGAAAACTATTTAGTATATACATTTAACCATGGCATAAACACAATCTTAAACTTGTACTATTACAAAACAAGTTTGTTTAGAACCAGTCATTTGGAAAAAAAACCTACATAGAATAAACACTCAGGAAGAATGGTTATCTGTCAGTTTTTATTTAAAAAAACCTTAAACAGACAACAAAAAGGAAAAGCATCAAAAGCAAAAACTATTATAGGTACTGTTTTCCTGAAGGTTTGTGGTGATAGTGTTCTAGTTGTATTTTTATATTGGACTATTTGCATTATCTAATATGGGTATTGCATGTCTTTAGAAAAAAATAACTTTATTTAAATATTTCAAATACATTCAACTGTTAGTAATAGCACATCAAACAGGTTAGTATATTCACAATGTTTTGAGAGATTATTCTCCCCTTTTCTTCAGATGTTGCTGGCCTGATCAGTGATAGTACTAGCATGGGATTAGAACCTGGACCCTTAGATTCTTGAGTATTGAATTTCTTGAGATAACACTCTAACCAGCTGAGTCATACAGCCAAAGGCAACAGTCTGTAGAAATTTTATATGCTTATCTATGAGGTTCCTACTGATTTCCCCAATTTTCCTAAGAGCAAAGTTGATGAGTGGTTTCCAAACATTATGTATAGTCACAGTAGGTTGGCTTATGGGATTTTTTTGCCATTGTCATGTGTACAACTTCTTTAAATTTTCTTCTTTGTACCTTGTTTTGTCTATCCAATATTTTTGTATTTTTCCAATTGAACATATGATTATTGGTACAAACATGGTTTGATGCCTTAGACACATCTGTTTTTCTCTTCTAATCATCAGTTTGTGTTTTTGCAATAGCTTTTCAATGGGATGACTGATCTCACCAATATATTTTTTTCCACATTCACATGGTATTTCATAGATGCAGTTTTTTTCAGCATTCCAAGTTTAGGCTTTGTAGATGTTAGAATTCATCATAGTGTGGTATGGCCCTGGAAAGCTGTTCTGATGTTATATTGATTACAGATTTTCCTTAATTTGTCTACTATTTTTGGAATGTATGGGTACACTACAGTACCAATAATTGTGTTTTCTCTTGATGGTTATTTTTGTTGTCTATTTAATGTTTTCTTAATAACAGCTGATGGATAACAATTTTTCATAAGAGTTTGTTCTATATAAATCTTTTCTATTTCCAAATTGCAGGTTTCTGAACTAACTTCTTTTGCTATGTTCCATAGTGAGAGTATAGCTTCATGTTTGTGTTTCTGGTGTGATTGGATGTATAGGCTAGATATTTTCCTGTATGTGCAGGTTTTTGGTAAACTGTAGTTTTGATTTTGCCATGAGGGAGTCTTGTCACAAGAACATCCAATCATACTAAAAACATAAAACATGGAGTTATACTATCATAATAGAACAGAGCAAAAGAAGTTGGTTCAGAAACCAGTGATTTGGAAAAAGAAAAGCTCTGTATAAAATAACCTCTTATAAAAAATGTTTATCCATCATCTATTATTAAGAAAATGTTAAATAGACAACAAAAAGTACCATAGAACAGTTTTCCAGAGTCATACCAGACTATGAAGAATTCTCACCTTTACAAAGCCTAAACTTGATATGCTGAAAAGAAAAAACTGGATCTATAAAATACTATGTGAATGTGGAAGAACATATATTGGTGAGATCAGTTATCCCATTGAAAAATGATTGCAAAACATAAACTGATGATTAAAAGAGAAAACAGATGTGTCTTAGGTAGCAGACCATGTATGTGCCAATAAATATATGTTCAATTGGGAAAATACAAAAATATTGGATAGAGAAGAAAAGATACAAATAAGAACATTTAAAGAACTGCTCACATGTCAAAGGCAAAAAATCCCATAAGCCAACCTAGTATGACTATACGTAATGTATAGAAACCACTAATCAACTTTTCTCTTAGGAAAAAATGGAGAAATCAGGAGGAACCTCATAGATAAGTATATGAAATTTCTACAGACTGTTGCCTTTGGCAGGATGGCTCAGTTGGTTAGAACATTACCTTAAAAAATTCAATACTCAAGAATCTAATGGTCCAGATTCAAATCCCATGCTAGTACTGTCACTGGTCAGGCCAGAAACACCTGAAGAAGAGGGGAGAATAATACCTCTCAAAATGTTGTGCATATACCAACCTATTTGATGTGTTATTACTAACAGTTGAAGGTATTTGAAATATTTAAATAAAGTTAAAACTTTTAAGATATTCAATATGCATATTAGATGATAAAATAGTCCAATATAAAAATATAGCTATTATAGGTACTGTTCTTGTGAAGATGGTATTTTAGTTGTATTTATATATTGGCCTATTTCCATCATCTAGGATTGAGTAATGAATGTCTTTAAAAAAATTTAAGTTTATTTAAATTTTAAAAATATATTCATTATTGATAATAACACTTAAGTTAGTATATGCACAATGTTTAATGTTTTGAGTGGTATTATTCTCCCCTCTTCTTCAGGTCTAGTTAGCCTGACCAGTGACAGTATTAGCATGGGAATCAAATCTGACCCATTAGATTCTTGAATATTGAATTTTAAGTAACTCTCTAACCAACTGATGGTCCAGGTTTGATTCCCATGCTAGTCACTGGTCAGGTCAATTAACACCTGAAGATAAGATCAGAAAAATACCTCTCAGAACATTGTACATATACTAACCTGTGTACTATTACTAACATTGGAATGTACTTTAAAAATTTAAATAAAGTTAAATTTTCTAAGACATTCAATACTCATTACTAGATGATGAAAATAGTCCAATATATAAATACTATTATAGGTACTATAGTATATTTATACATACTGATACTGTAGTGTATTTATACATATTGGAGATAGAAGACAAACTAAAGAAAATCTGTGATTAATATATCAGAACAGTTTTCAAAAATCATACCATATAAAAAATCTGAATCTTTACAAAAACCTAAACTTGAACTACTGAAAAACAAAAATAGTGTCTATGAATTACCATATGAATGTGGAATGATGTAGATTGGTGAAACCTGTCATCCTATTGAAAAGCTATTAAAAGAGTTCACATCCTATAAACAAAGGAATTTTAACCTGAATAAATGCCTAAAAACTGGAATCTTCAGTTTAATTAGACTGTCAATCATGATGAATTATATAGTCTGGACAATGAGATGCCATCTGCTATTTGCGGAGAATAATAGTAATTTACACAATGAACTTTTATGCAAGATCAGGGTTGTCAGGAAGAGGGATCAGATGATCTCATCAGAAATAATCTATAATGATACCTGAAAACTTGTGGTGTTGCCAGAATAGTTTTTTCTTCAGTGCTAAAAGGTTTCCTTCACGATTTGTCCAAAAGTCACTCTATATAAGCCACTAAGATGGCTCTGGCCATGGTTAGGTATACCTGTTTTGGGTAATTGGGAGCTAAAGGATCAACCCTCCTATAATGGTCAGAAGGCTGGAGAATGTGTATGGTTCCCTGCTAATGTTTTGTCATGTAAAGATGCCAAACTCTCAATTTTAAAGAAATGACAAGAATGTTGAAAAGAGTGCGTGTTGTTCAAATTATCTGAACACTCATCATGACTCAATGCAATTAATTTTTTTTTTCACTTTGTATTTCCTCTACTATTTCTTTTTGTATTCAAAGGCAATAAATTTATTTTGGGAGAAAACTGGTGATTAGAAATGAAAAAAAACAGAAACATCTAAAATAGTAATAAATACATGTTTGATTTGGTAAAAGGTAAAAATATTGGATAGAAAGGAAAAAATACAAATAAGAAAATTTAAAAAAGTTGTTCACATGACAGTAACAAATAATCTTTTAAGTCAACCTAATGAAATAATTAATAATATTTAGAATTAATTTCCCCCTTTAAAAAGTGAAGAAAATAAAAGGACTCTCCTGGATAAGCATATGAAATTTCTACTGATTGTTATTTTGATAGAATAGTCTAGGTACTTTGAGTAGTATCTTAAATTTAATATTCATAAATATAAATGTACCATAATCAATTTCTATGTTTAAACTCATTAAGATAATAACACCTGAAGAAAAGGGAAAATAATATCACATGAAACATTATAATATATGCAAACACGGTGTGATCACTAAAACTTGAATATATTTGAAGATATTCAAATGACGTTTGGATTTTTTAAAAACTTTTAACAATTTAATACTAGTTGATGGAAATAGTCCAATATATAATTACAACTAAAATACTATTAGCAACACAAACTTTCAGACAATAAAACAATATGTGAATAAAAAATGAAAAATAAAAATGATTATTAATATAATATAAACTATAATCCTAAAATTAATATATATAATATCAAACAAAATAAATATAATCAAAATATTCTGGAATAAATACTAAAAAATCCCAAATGCCTATATAAAATACAAATAAAATCTTTGCTATAGCCAGGTCATAATGCATTTGTTTTACATGTGAAAATTGTCTTGAAGGAAAGAAAAATTAAAGTCATATTTTAGAAATTTTACAGACAATGTATTGAATAAAGGGTGTAATTGTGTGAGTATTCATAATTTATGGAAAGTTGGCCATTCACATGGGAACATTATGGATATGTGATTATAATGAGATTTAGATTTTAAAGATTGATTGCTACTCAAGATGGCATAAATACCTTAAGCTGGCTATAGCAAAGATTGTATTTGTATTTTATATAGACATATGGAATTTTTTAGTATTTACTCTGGAATATTTTGATATATACATATTATGTAAAGTGACAAAATTTCCAAAATTTTAATTAAGCTTTTTAAAAATTATATATGTTTCTTTGAAAATAACCCCAGTGCATAGCGCTCGCTATACAGAAATAAATATTTTCTATACATTTGTGTTAGGTGGTTTAAAGATTAAAATTACTAATGTTTAATTTGTCTTTATATAATAATAGTGAAACATGTTTGTTTGTAGCAAAAGTTAAGATCATTTGCTTGTTAAAATTTCAAGTTCTTTGTTTGAATTAGTTCGTATTTCAATATTTAAGATCTAATAGCTTACAGTTCAAATTGATATCATTTTGAGACTGGATATTTTGAAATACGAACTCTAATGTATTTCTATATTAGTTCACAGAGGGCGGTGTTGGATTTCTTAATCATGTAGGATGATTTAATATATGTATCTTTGATTACATTACCTAATATAAGTACGATCATTATTTAAGTATTTATTATATTCATCATTATCATTGACTTTAAAACCTTGTTTAGGTTCGTTTATTAGTATAATTTTTTAAGATATGAATAAAACTTTTTATATAGCTAACAGAGAGATCTGTCTGTCTTTGGTTTTAATTGTTTATGAATGTTATTAAGTTTGTATATGTTGAGTTTTCAAGGAAGACATATTGTATATTATAAAGTTAATAAATATAAAATATTATTTAAACTTATTTACTGAACCTTGTATGACAAAGTACTCATAATATATATATATATCATCATATATTCATATGCTACATATATGTAAAAATGTGTACCTCTAAGTGTCTTAATTTTTTTTAAAATTATCATAGCTAACTCATTTGATTTTAAACATTGTGTTTATATTAAACAAAATAACAGCTTTAAATAGCCCAAGGCAAAGTAAAGACTTTTCCAATATCACTAAAGAAAGTATTGGCAAATACTGAAAGATTAGTTTCTATTCACTTATCTAATTATCTACTGTCTTAGGTGGCTTTTATAATCTGCATTTTTTATTTTATCAGTCAGTTAAAAATTGATATAAAATCACTAAAGCATCACATGATCACCATTTTCTCTGATTACATAAGCTATTAAAATAATTGAAACTCTCCATCCAATAGGGTCACCCAGTGCAAGAAATAGTAATTGATGAATGCAAGAAGGTTTGTTCCTAAATTCCCTATATTGTATCTACACATCCCATATCCCCAGACTACTTTCTCGCTTATGAGTTTCATCAATAAAGAGTCTTGGATCTGAGAGATCTTAAGATATAAAACAACCCTTTAAACACCTATTACCTATTTAGTTAACTATAAAGCTACAAATCAAAGATGAAAACACAGAATGTTTTCAGTCCAAGCTAATTTGCTTGTAAGGTCTAAACCCAGTTTAGTATCTATACATTTTGATGTTATAATTTTTAAGAAACCACATTCACCTGTTGCATATTATGGACAGGATTGTTATAAAACCACTAAAACATTATGTGATCACTATTTCTTATTCTTTCACAAGCTATTAAAACAGTAACAATCTCTCTATATGGTATTGTCATCCAATGCAAGCCATAGTAATCAACAGATACTAGAAGGATTATGCATAAAATCTCTATTTAGGGCCTACTCATTCAATATCTCCAAACTAGTATTTTATTTGTGACTTCATCAGAGGATCCTTGAACATGCTGCACTACTTATGGAGAGTTTGATACTGTTTTAACAGCTTGTGAAAACATGGGAAATGACATTCATGTAATGTTTTAAAGATTTAATACCAATGTTTCCCTTAGAATGATGGTGACTATGATTATTAAAAACCTAAAGACACTGAAATGTATAGATGGGTTCAGATATGTGTGACTGTGGAAGTGAATTAGCTTGGATTGGGAACATTATTGTGTTTTCATTTTGGGATCATAGCTTTATGGTTAACTAAATAGGTAAAAGATGGCTTCTGGAAGATTGGACTAGAGCTTAAATCTTGCTTTCAGGTCCAAGGCTCTCACTGATAAAAGTCACAAACTAGATACTAATCTGGGAATAATGAATGAATGGGCACTAGATAGGTACTGTATTCACAAACTTTATAGCATCCAATGATTAGCATGGCTGCACTAAGTGGCACTACTGCATGGAGTTGCCTTGCTATGTTGACATGACTATTCTGTTCAACAAGTTAAGTTAAAGTTTATATTTTTCTGTTGCAAATAATCTTTCTGAGATCATTGCTGCAAGGACTGTTTGCTTATTGTGTGAAAGTGGACAGAAAATTATGATCAAGAGAGATAGATTTAATTGGGTTTGGAAAGATAGGGAATTATCAATGTTTAGAAAGTGTTTTGTTTTTTCATTTTAAATATAGAAATAAATAAAAAATTCATTTTGTTGAGTGTGTGTTAATGTGAGGAATTTTTATAATTAAGTTGTACATAAAATTAGTTGTTTTTTAGTAAGTTTTCTACTAAAGATTTTTTAATTTAAGAAAGAAAGTCATTTATTTGAGAAAAAAGATAATGTTTTGAGGCCTAAGGTCAGGAAACATATGTTTCTTGACAGCTATTGAAAGAAAGTAAAGTTTTTCTCTATTTGTGTAATGGGGTTTGAAGAGTAGGAGAGGAAGCATAAAGTTAAATACAGAGTAGGTGACTTGAAAAATAAGGAATATGAATTGCATTTGTATCCCACAATGCATATATAATGCTAAGAAAGATATTAGGTTTGCTGTGGTAGAGTGTATCATATGTGATGAGGTTTATATCTTGAAATGCTAAAATAAGACTAGGAAGTGTGTAACAGGAGTATGGTTATGTAGATAATGTGTAAATGTGATAAAAGAAGTGAAAAAGTGGTTTCTAAATATAGTTAATTTAAAGAAAAAGTCAGGAGAAATGGAACAAAATGTAATTGAGGAAGGTAAAATAGAGTATGGTTCTAGTGTAGTGACAGGAGACATAGATGGAAAAATTAGTAGTGCAATGAAGATGGTTAGACAAAGAATAAGTAAGATAGAGGAAGAAATAAAGAATGTAGAAGCAAAATTAAAATTGTTAGAAATGAAGTGTGAGCAGATAAATAAATTATTGAGTAGGAATGATAAGGAAGAAGTAGATAAAGAAGTCAAGAAGGTGGTAGAGAATGTTATGGATAAAGTAGAGAAAGTAGACTTTGAGATATTATTTGCTAGGTATATACAGGTATGTTGGCCTGGAGTTAGAATTAGAGATGTTACAAATAAGGTAAAGAAACAATGGGGTAGACATGTGTATGTTATGGTAGGAATTAATAATTTGTCAAACCCATCAGAAAAAATAATGGATGAATACATAGAAATGATTAGAAATTTGAGTAAGATTAATGGAAGAGTAGAAATAGTTGAATTATTACCAAGATTTGACAAGATGAATATGTTACATAGGGCATATTCTATAAATGAAAGATTGAAAAAATTGTGTGAAAGAAATTATGTTATGTTTATGGATGTGTGGGATATTTTTATTAGAAAGAGGTAATTATATAGTAAAGATGGATTGCAATTAAAAAAACAAGAAGTGAAGTTTTAGGGAGTTTGATTTATAAAGAATATAGTTTGGGAAACTTATAAAGGGAGATGGGTTTTAAGTGGCAAGGTTATCGAAAAGAAGAAGAATGGATAGGATATAAGAAATAATCAAAGGGTAGCTTATTTAGATGTAGATGGAGAGAGGGAAAGCGTCTGTAAAATTAATGGTAAGAAAATTATCTATAAATGTAATAGAAAAGAAGAGTCAAAAAAATTTATAAAAGAGTATTAGGAAAAGAAGAAATTGTTAATATTTGAATATGCAAGATGGTAGGAGACCAGAAAAGTGGCTGGAATTAAACAAATCAGTTAAAAATGAAGATCTTAAGGTACTAGCAGTAGTAGAAACAAATCTAAAAAAAGAAGAAAAACTTATATTGGAAGACTTGGTATGTCAGGGTTTAAATAGAAACGAAAAAAAAGGAGCTATGTCAAAAAAATATTTAAATACTGTTAAATGTCAATAACATTTGTGGTTTGAGATACAGTTAAGAAGACAAGAGTGAATGGTGTGTAATGAATATAGCCACTGGAAACAGTCAAACTCTAATGAAGTGGAATGTATCATATATGAATGCCTAGTTAAGGATATACAGAGTTTTAAAAAAAGGGGGAAGAGAATAATGGTTATATGGGATATGAATGAGCATATTGAAGAAATTGATGATGTAGATAACAAGAATGGATAGCTTTAGAAGAACTTTTGTCAGAGTCAATTTGGGCATTGGAAATTTGTCAAATATTTATGAAAGACAAAACACATGGTCTAGAAATAACATATTTTACACAATACATTATGTATTAGTAGGAAAGAGGGAATGAATAAAGTATGGAAAAATAAAATGTTTGATAATGAAGAAAGAGTATTTATAATTATAAATGTGTATTTTTTTCTGCATATGTTAGTAAAGCTATAATTAAATTTATTAATATACTAACTTAGTGCTTTCAGGATTTAGTATTCCAATTCCATACTCATAGCTTTATAAATGAAGATTCTGTTGTGAATTGTTGTACATGTATGTAAATGACTTGAATTTTTAATTAATTAGTCCATTGCATGGAGAAAGCAAAGCATGTCTTTCTTTTGCTAATGGCACTGAGATCATTTACCATGTCCTCGATGACATTTCTTTTGGCATCGTTCTTTTCTGTGCAAATTATTTGGGCAAAACTTGTTCAAATAAGTGGCCTGCAGCTTCTTGGTGATCCCAGAAGATCAATGTCCCTTTATTTTTATTTTTTATTCTATTATATGCATATCTGTGTTGGTAAACCCTTGTGTTGATGATAGCCTGAGTCTCATCATAGTAAGATGCTTTGCAGCCTAATTGAGGGCATGCTATTTTATAGACCACATAAGAGGTCTTGATATTTTTCTGTTTTATCTTTGGAATTATTTATTAGTCAGTTAGTGTTGGGGGGTGTTCAAGTCCCTCATGTGGTCCAATAAAATAGCATGCCCACAATTAGCCTGCAAAGCATCTTACTATGGTGAAACTCAGGCTAACATCAACACAAGAGTTTACCAACACAGATATGTATATAATAGAGTAAAAAATAAAAATGAAGGAACATCGGTCTTCTGAGACCACCAAGCAGCTACAGGCCACTTATTTGAACCCAGTTCTGCCCAAATAATTTGCATAGAGAAGAACAATGCCAAAAGAAAAGTCAAAGAGGCTCATTGCATAGCAAATGACCTCAGTGCCATTAATAGAAGAGAGGCATGCTTTGTTCTCTCCAAACAATGGACTAATTAATTAAAAATTCAAACTCATTGCATACATGTACAACAATTCACAACAGAATCTTCATTCATAAAGCTATGAGTATAGGATTGGAATACTAAATCCTGAAAGTGCTAAGCTAGTATATTAAATTTTAAATTATAATTATAGCTTCATTAATGTATGCGGAAAAAAACACATTTATAATTAAATTTTTTATTGGTGAAGAGAGTGCATAATAGTGATCATGATTTTTTATAATAGAAATGGTTAGAAATGTGATGGAAGATAGTAATACAAGTAGAAAGGATAGTGAAAGATGTGAATGGAGAATGAATGATAAGAATAATTTAAAAGAATGTCAAATAAAAGTTGAAGAAACCATGTAAGAGTGGGTTGGGGATGAATATAAGGATTGGTGTGGTGAAGTAGGAAAAGTGGCAGTAAGGGTTTAGGTGAAAATATTCAGCAGAATAAAAGTAATAAAAAAATGAGAGTTAGTAAAAGGGTAAAAGAGAGGGAGGAAATGCAGAGAATATAAGTGCATTATTAAGAACAAAAATAATGAAAAAGATGTTGAAGTTCACTAAAATAGATAAATATTAGGAAAAAAAAAGAAATTGGATAGTAAATTGTTGGAGGATATTAATAAAAGTGAAAGAAATGGGAGTAAAAAATTTTGAAAATACATTAAAAGAAGAAATGTAGAAGAGAGTGAGTGTAGCTCTAGAGAAGAATTAGAGACAATCTTAAATAAGTATATAATGAATATAGAAAAGATGTTATATATGAAAGACAGAGTGATAACAAACATAAAAGCATATGATAAAGGAAATATTAGGTTTACTGATAACAAACATAAAAGCATATGATAAAGGAAATATTAAGTTTACAGAAAATGAATTAAATAAGGCAGAGAAGAAATTGAAAAGTGAAAAGTCAAGAGATTTTGTTGGGTGGGCATCAGATTTTAAGGACATAGGGCAAAATCAAAACTATTATCATGTTTTAATAAGAGGCCACAGAAAAGAAATTTTTTGGGTGGTTGGAGTAATGCAAGAGTAAGGCTACTATTTAAAGGAAAGGGTAAGGATCATAGAAAGTTAAGCAATTATAGACTGATAGTGGTAATGAGAGTGTTATATAAAGTTTTTGCATATATGATGACTTGAAGGGTCGCAAAATGGATGGAAGAAAATATTATAGTGGGAGAAATGCAAATATGCAGATAGGAGATTGTTTATGTGTAGTTACACAGCTTAAATATATTAGTAAACATACAGGTAGACAGTTATATATGCTTTTATAGATATAATAGAGTAAATAAACATAGATTATGGATAAGTTTTGTAAATTTTGGAATAGATGGAGCTTTAGTGGATTTTATTAAGAGATTATATGAAAATAATTACTATACATATTAATTAGGGAATATAGAATCAGTTAAAGTTAAAAATGGGGTGGTACTAAGACAAGGATGCCCTAAGTCACCTATTTTGTTTTTGTTGTATTTGAGAGAAATGGAGAGAGAGCAATAGAAAGAATAGGAAGAAGGGTAGAGATACTATTAATAGGTGGCAGGGAGTATATACATTATTGGGTTTTTTATTTGAAAACGATGTCTTCTTGTGAACAAAAAGAAGGGAAGATATGGAAGTTATGCTGAGGATATTTGCAAGAATGGGTAAAGAAATGGAGATTAAATTTAGTGAGGAAAAATCAAAAGTAATGATGATTAATTCTGAGAAAGGGAAAACAAATAATTTTTATTAAGGGATATAAAGTTAAGTGTGGTAAATAGACATAACTATTTGGGAATTATTTTAAGTATTCAGAGAAATTGCTTAGATGAATGGGAGAAAAAATTGATAAATGAAGCAAAGAAAAAAAAGAGATTGATAAAGAAATTAACAGTGTTTTCATATAATAAATAAGATATAGATAGACTTATATGGAAAGAAATGGCAGTAGCAAGGTTAACATATGGTAATGACGCATTATGTTTTAATAAAGGGGTATTAAATTACTTAGAAAAAGTACAAAAAAAAGTAAGAAGATGTGCATTAGATGCAGATGTGTGGATAGCAAAGGAGGCAATTCAAGTAGAAATGGGATGATCAGGTTTTTATATGAGAGATGTAAAAATCGAAATGAAAAGATTCAGTATATTGCAGTTTATGGATAATAAAAGAATAGCCAAAATAGTATTTAATTGGGTTCTGAGTAAAGAGAAGGCAACAAAATGGATGAGAAAGGTAGTATAGTACATAGAAGATTTGGATAAAGAATTTATGCCAATATACTTAATAGAAAAGGTGGAATTATCATGATAAGAGAATTATTGAGTGTTTTATTTTGTGGTAAGAAATGGGTAAAACAATATATGCATGAATAAAGAATAGAGAGTTGGAGAGATGGAGAACTAGTATGGAGAGTAAAAAGAGTTTATTTAGAAGTAAATGGAATATTGGGTGTGAGTTAATTTATGATAATGGCAAGGAAAGTAATTTATTGTTTAAGGCTCAAGCATAATATTTAGCAACATGGGAATATACACATAAATTGGAAAAATGTGGGTGATTTAGTCTGCAAGTTGTGTAAGGAAGACATAGAAAATATTAGGTGTCTATTAATTGAATGTAAATATCTGAATGGATGGCTGAAGAGTTGTGGTTGGAGTAGTTTGAAGCCTGTCCATTAAAGTATGAGGATTGGCTATCTTAATATAAAGCTGAGCACTGATTGTATATGTGTGTGGAGATAGTAATCTGGACCAACTGATGATTGCTGCTTTAGCATGAAATACATATATTGATAATTATTTATCTTTTCAACATGTGTATGTTCAGGTGGATCAGCAATATGAGATGGCATAGAGAGTTGAGGATCATGTGAAAGTCTGAGTTCGAATCTCTTATATTACATTATAGATGTGCAGGTGTGTGTAAGCCTGTACAGTTTATTAATTTACATATTAAAAACATAGTGCATTAAAGGTCTGTCCATCCCTCACATATGTATGTAAATGAATTATTTTCTAGTACAATGTGAGGGGTCAGAATGACTAAATGGTCAACATGGGTAGGATGACAACCTTGGCACTAACCTGGACTTTGAACATTCTATCATCAGATTTTCAATGAAATCGATGGTTTAAGGGCTATCTTAATACAAAGCTGAGCACTGATTGTATATATGTGTGGAGATAGTAATCTGGACCAACTGATGAGCATGAAATATATATTGGTGATTATTTATCTTTTCAACATGTGTACATGATCAGGTGTGTCAGCAATATGAGATGGCATGGAGAGTTGAGGGTCATGTGAAAGTCTGAGTTCAAATCCCTTATATTACATTATATATGTGCAGGTGTGTGTAAGCCTGTACAGTGTATTAATTTAAATAATGAAGTTGTGGAAGAATAAATATAAACAAAGTGATTATATAGAAAGTGGATTATTGATTTTTATGCTGGATTTGGGGAAAGATATGAGGGATTTAGATATAAAGGCTATGGAGTTGACAAAGATTATATTGTGGAAATGGGATGGAGCAGGATAGAGAGTATGGAAAAAGAGTGTGGAAAACAGAAAGGGAAGTTAAAATGGCTAACAGGTTTCTCTGGTCATAGTAGCTGAGAGATTCCTGACTCTGTATAAAGAAAAGTCACAGTGCATCACATCACATCATCACACATTTACTGTTCTAAAAGTTAATGGTTGTCAGGTATTTGCCAATATTGAAAAACTAACTAGCTTAAATTTGAGATATTTTTGAACAACTAATTACCAATTTATTAACTAGCATTACTAAAGACAGTGACTTTGTAAATTCATGGAAATATGTAATTTTTTATATTAAAAACAATAAATAGCATAATAGATCACACTTTTTTTTATATTTTATGATAATAAAATTTGGTAAAATGAAAATACAGAAAAGGTAGTTTTTTAGCATTTAGCTTTATTACTGCCTAGCATCTTTCAATATATTTTTACTATATCATATATGTATAATATCATGGTGTGTGATTAGGGACTGATATAAAGAAGCATTTAATCACACCATGATATGCCATGAATACGATATAGTAAAAATATATTGAAAGCATGCTAGGCAGTAATAAAGTTAAATATTAAAAAAAACTATCTTTTCTGTATTTTAATTTTACCAGATATTACATTGGCTCAGAAAAAAAAAAAAAAAGTAATAATTGATAATAATTTAAAAAAAAAAAAAATGTTAAATTTTTGTTTTTTATGTTTTTATTTTTAAATCTCAAAATTTATTCAGTTAATTTGTAGTTTTCAAATCATTTTATTAGAATCAGATTTTTATTTAATTTTTAATGCATTTTATATATAGGAAAAATGTAAAACTGCTTTAAATAGTCTATAACAGAATAAAAAATCATTCAAACATTTTTTCACAGAAGATGAGTAAAGGTAATCACTAGACTAAACAAAATTTTATGGTACCTTTTCTTGCTTAATATTCTAGCTAAGAATATGATTTTGCATTCACTGCATTTGATCCCAAGATTTCCTATAGATAACTGAAGCAATGAATAATAATAAATGCTATATACAATATACTTATTTAACATGCACACAGACACATCTCCAATACAATTTAATTTTAGAAATGTGTATATTAAAACAATAATAAAGGTGATAAGAAAAAGAATAATTTAGGTATTAAAAAAACTCAACAATGCAATAATAAATAGAGAGAAAGCAACCATATGATTGAGTACATGCTGCATATGCAGATTAGATCATAATTGAATGAGAATTGATTCAAGATGGTGCTTATATAGGTAGGCATGTGCATAAAATTTATGAGTTTCAAATTATGAATTTCTATTTTTTTATAAATGGTATGAATTATGAATAGCCAATCTGTAGATATAAAAAAAATTACTGCACACATCATATATTGTTTCACATAAAAATCACTTGATATCAGAAAACACGTGGTTCTAAATAAAGTACTAAATTAAAAATTTTAAAAAGGCATAAAATGTCGGTTTCATACAGAATTCTTATTATGTGTTATATTATAGAAATCTAAAACTATTATATAAATAATTTTTAATTATGAGTAGGTGAAAATATTTACTTGACAAAATATGATCAGATATTATGCTTGATATTTTCAACTTCATTAACTTTATTTTTCAAAAAGTTGTTTCTATCATAAATTTTAAAAATATTATTTATAAACTTATTGAAACATAAACTTCATTTGATGAAGATAATAAATTTAAATTTAAATAATAATAAAATCTTGATATAGAAATTAATAAGCTTTTTAATCAAAAAAGCAAATTAACATGCGCATAAATATTTCATTAAACAAGTTTTACCGAAACCCTACAGACGATATTCAATCTACCAGTTGGAATATTAATTTCAAAATCAATATTTTGTTAGATTTAGTTTGGAATATATACAAATACAGAAAAATAGATATAACTCTACCATCTCTTAGACTTTTTAAATTGCATTATTTATTTAAATGTGTTTTTCTTTAACCTTATTTTAAAATGTGTAGATTTTAATTTCTTTACTATATGCATTTGACATTAAATAAAAATTATATATTATTAAACTCACCAAAGTATAGAAAGACAGAAATTATCATCATCAAATATCTCACACACAACACATGATCACCATTTCTTATGCTTGCTCTTAACTGTTATTAAAACAATCAAAACTCTCTATACATATTGCCACTCAGTGCAAGCCAAGTAGTCAATGGATGCCAGAAGTCTTGTGCATAAAATCTCCATCTAGTACCTACTCATCCAATATCTCCAGACTGACACATATATGATAAACTATATAGTAGATTTTTGATGACACATATATGATAAACTATATAATAGATCTTTGAAGAAAAAAATCCCATCTAGTGCCTACTCATCCAATATCCCCAGACTAGTAATATGAAGTGAACTCACTGACGAAGGCCACAAGCCACAAACTAGTCTGGGGATATTGGATGAGTAGGCACTAGATGGGGTTTTTTTTTCAAAGATCTATTATATAGTTTATCATATATGTGTCATCAAAGATCTACTATATAGTTTAAATATGTCCTGATTTTTTAATTTTTGTATCAAATCTACTTTCTCAATGTAAATGACCCACAATTATCCAGTTAAATTATTCAGTGCAAGCCAAAGTAATCAATGGATGCCAGAAGTCTTGTGCATAAAATCTCCATCTAGTACCTACTCATCCAATATCCCCAGACTGACACATATATGATAAACTATATAGTAGATTTTTGATGACACATATATGATAAACTATATAATAGATCTTTGAAGAAAAAATCCCATCTAGTGCCTACTCATCCAATATCCCCAGACTAGTAATATGAAGTGAACTCACTGACAAAGGCCACAAGCCACAAACTAGTCTGGGGATATTGGATGAGTAGGCACTAGATGGGGTTTTTTCTTCAAAGATCTATTATATAGTTTATCATATATGTGTCATCAAAGATCTACTATATAGTTTAAATATGTCCTGATTTTTTAACTTTTGTATCAAATCTACTTTCTCAATGTAAATGACCCACAATTATCCAGTTAAATTTTTCAGTGACCTTTTTATAAACTTTGACTTTTATTGTTTATCTTATGGCCTGTAAAAATAGAAATATGCATTATTTCTATAATGCTGAACTTTTAGAGCACCTAATCCATCTGTAAGTATTTCTATATTGAAGTATATATATATTTACACATAAAGAAATCAAATGGCAAATATTTTATATCTTGTTCAGATCTGGTAAAAATTAAAGGAACAAGTATATATATATATATAAAGAAATTTGCAAATATCAAGATTTTTTTAGCAAGAGGGTAAAATAAGAATTAAAAAACACTCTAACTTTCACCATCAACAAATTGAAAGGGCTAGCATTGCATTCTCCTTTACTTCTTTTTTTTTTACGGTACTATTGATGAGACCTTTGTTCTGTATATAATCGCTATATATATATATTGTTTATTGCGTTAAATATTACATTATATATGAAAATGCAATATATTTGGATAAATATATATATATGTGCTCTCTAACATTCACTGATGTCTAAAAAGTTAAGAGTTACTTGCCTTTCTTCATTTGAGTGAAGAAAACTGCAAAATTTATAACTGAATTACTGATTCGCATGATTTTAAAATGAAATAGAAATCGCATTCTTTTCAAATTCTGAATGCAATTTTATACAAATATGTTTCTTAAATATATATATAAATATTTTTTTACACAACATTATTATAAAAATATGAAAAGATTAACTCGAATAGTTAAATCAATTTTGAGGAAATTTAATACATACCCTAGTGAAGCAAGCATATTTTAATGGTTGTTTGTAAAAATAAAATAGGAAATAAAATGAAATGCCATTTGTAATTAGAATAAATCTTTAAAAGTGAACTTTGAAAAAAAAGTAAGTCCACGAATTTAGAAAACAAATATAAAATTCTATGTAGTATATATTAAAAACAATCGTGTAATTGAATTATACATAAATATAATACTTATTTAAAGATTTATACACGTCTGTTTATATATCAAAGAAAACTAGTTTAAATTCACGCTCTCATTTATTTATGTATACTGCTATAATATCCCCAGTCCAATTTGATGTCCAGTCTTTTAGTGAGAACTAGGTTTCAAAGTTGAAACTAATGCATTTAAGCATCTAGCTCCATCTTTTACTTCCTTGTACTATTTAAAAAATAATCTTAACATCCAAAAGAACTCTGAAGTTTGAACCTAAGCTTATTCAATTACACAGTTATTAGATCAGTTATATGGGTCAGTTTATATATATTTTAGAATTCTCAGTTTTATTTTAACTGTAAACTCCTTTTATCCTTTGGCCAAAAAAGTTAGTACCAACAACAGTATTCTATTACTTTCTCATACGTACACTCATATGCTTTTAAAAATAAATATTCTCTTTTTTTCTAGAGTTTACTCAAGTTTTCTATAGATGACACTAGAATATAATGAAAAGAACTTTGGAAGAATATAAACAAATCAGTAATGAAGTCACATGATATTATTAATATTAATAATTGAATGGCTTGTTTTTCAAAAGTTCACTTGAAACTTTATATGCAATTTAAGCAATAAAAGTGATAGAAATGAAATGTGGTCCATGAACCTTGTATTCTAGAATCTGGCATGCTGCAATTGCTGTAAACCACAGAGGGCAGATAAAAGAGATCTACATTTGAAATAAAATTGAAGTTTTTGAAATATATAAAGAATTGATCAGATACCAGATTTATATAATTAAGCAAGCAAGTTATTCTGCATCCAAAACATTATTTTTTCCATTTCAAGATTTAATAATAATATTATTTTCAGATTTAAATCCCTGCTGCCAGTGGTGAAGGCAAAAACTGATTTAGGGATGAAAGTATTATAGTGTTACATGATCTGGTATTCAATGACTATTAAAACTTATAGTAGATCACTCTAGATTAATATAAAGAGAACTGTTCTTAAAAGCATATAAATAAATACACAAGAAAGCCAGATTTTTGTGTTGTTGATATAGATTTTCATATAAAGTACATAGAAAATTTCAATTAATATCTTTTTATATATTAAAAGCCTTTTTTCAGCACCTGCTTTGGTGCTCTTTTCAAATATTACTAATCTATTTAATGTTGATGAATTATTTCAGACATAAAACCATCCAGTGTCCAATAATGGAATTAATAAATAATTAAAACAAATCAAAATTCTCATATATAAATTCAGTAATTACAAAATAATTGACTATATCATAACAGTACATTAAATAAATATTACATAAATTTTTTATACATGTATAAAAATGCATGTAATATTTATACATGTATAAAAAATGCAGTTGATTTTGCAAATGAAGTATATTGTGCAATTTATATATATTCAGTGTAATGGAAAATATTATAAAATAAGAACAATGCTAATGAAGTAACATTGTCTCATAAATAGCAATATTTTTCTGTTGGACAAGCCAAAAATGTAATGGACAATTAATAAAATAATGGATGAAAAGCTGCCTAACCTACAAATGCCCATGTATGTGAGAAAGCTAGAAATATAATGGAACAATTAAATATTGGTCGTCAACAATAATAAATGATATAGTAAGTGAAAACCAACCACCAACAACATGGATAAAATAAAACTAACTGTTCACTAAATAGCCTGAAGATTTGGGTAATCATAAATATAATAGAAAATATTATAACTGAATAGGGCTATCTGGCTTGAAAGTGCCTCATAGATTTGGGTGACCAAATATAATAAATAAAATTATGAACCAAGTAATTTTCTTCATTTATGCACTACATTTTTGAGTAATTAAAATATGCTGAATAACTATTGTACTTAGATAACTAAAAAAATAACAAATAAATAAATGAATTAATTCACAAATGGTTTTATGAAAGTTTAGATTTACATTTACAATGGACTCATGAATTTGTAAGGTACCAGTAGGTAAAGAGATGTGTTTTTGCTTGGCAAAAAAAATAAAATTCAATAAGTGTTGTTTTATTTGTGAATAAGGTATAGTATAGGATGTACAATTAAATATCTTAATAATAAAATAAATTGTAATAAGATGATTTCATATAATAGAATGACTTATGTGATATGTCAGCCAACAGATACTTAGATTAATAATAAATATAAATTTATTTATGTAAACATTAACTCATGAGGTGGTTAAAACAAATAATATAATTTAATTAATAACTACAAACTAACATCATACAATTATATGTATAATTTTTTTTTGCCAGATTACTATCAAAAGATACAATCTGTTATTAAAATTATTAATACATATAATCAACTACACAATTTTTCTCACAAAAAATATAATTTGTAATGGAAATTCTAATATTATCTTTTTATTTTAAAGAAAATATGTTATTATTTGAAATGAAGTAGTAGTTTTATGATAAGAAGTTATTTTATAATTTTGAAGTAACTTATATGAAATATTAGTTATATTTTTAAATTTTGATGGTTTTCTAAAAGTAACACATTATTAATTAATTCAAGTTTAATTTATTTGATTTATCTCTTTTTTTATTGAAGTGCATATCAAATAATAATAAAAAATAAGACTACCTTATAATTATAAAGAAGAAAGGTACATTTATCAAAAGTTACTATTATTTTTTTAATTATTTTTGGTAAGTGAATTCTAAGAAATTTTTCAGTGAGTGTCTGCTACCAAGTTAAACATATATGAAATTTAAATTTAAGCTTCCTTATTCCACAGCAAACATAAATGTAGGGATCCATAAACATTTTAAATAGTAGATGTATCCAATTATTCCTTCTGTCGATATTCTAATTCATGGTAAATTTAATGATCTTAGTTCCATAGCAGTTAAGCATAGTGTTTGTTATTAACCATTTCATTTTAATTATAAAGATATCAAATGAGAAGTTTGTGTTATTTCCCTCCTATGTAATTTTCTACTCACAGTATATCATTTATTTGGTACAAATCTAAAATCTATTGATAAAATTATGTGAAAGTAAATCATAAGTTTTAAAGAAAAATGTAGATATATTTCATGCTGAGCTTGTTTTAACATTTGGTGGCCAACATAAAAAAATACTGGCATAGTTTTTTTTTCTTTTTTTAAACACTAGCTTGTGAAGGAAGATTATCTTTCTTCTAATCCCAATAAGGCATTATTATCATTCAATATTTTAATATAATTTAATAAAATATTTCATTGTTTAAATATAATAAATAAAGTATCAATTCACTCTACATTTATTCAAATTAATAAATATATTTGTCAAACATAAGACCTTTAATTGTTTTCTTTATTTAGTTACTCATAAACTATAAAAGGAACTATAAAATGATAGCATGAGTATATCACAATATATATTTCTATGTAAAAATTTTGGCTTTAAACTGCCTACTTCAACTTATAAAACTTTTGTCTAATTTTTGTATTGGTCCATTACTTAAATCTGAGAACTACTATTTGCCAGTTTCATTATTGTTAAAATATTAACCTAAAATACACAGAATTGTTTCAATTCTGCTTTTAAACATTGAATAATTTTAGGTTCAAATTGGTTAAATGTAACAAAAAATTAAAAATAGTGTTAATAACTGAAGAAAAATATAAGAAAAACATTTAAAAAATAGCCAGTGGTAAAACAAAAGAATTATATTTCAACCAATCTGTCTGACATTATTCGGTTCTGTACCTGTCAACATAATTCACATTTTTTGAAGAGCGGTCACTTTCCCACACTTATTTTTTTTGTAAAATTAAAAAATTTTCAAATCAAACTTTACGTAATGTAAAATCTTATTCATGAATGTAAAAAATTATGATAGATATATTTATTTACTTCCAAATCAATTACAAACACATAGAACATTTTATTTTGATTTTTGGCTCTGTCATTTAGAAATGCCTGATATGCAAATTACAGTCGGTAGCAGTCAACCATTTGTCTTGAACAGCAGTCAACTTTCCCATGCTTATTTTTCTTGCAAAATTTAAAACTTTTTGAATTAAACTTTATATTTCGATAAAGTAATGTAAAATCTTATTTATGAATATAACAAATTACAATAAATATATTTATTTACTTCAAAATCAATTACAAATGTGTAGAACATTTTGGTTTGGTTTCTGACTTTGTCATTTAGAAATGCCTACAGCACAATTTCCAAAGTTGGCAGGTGTCCAATCAGAGAAAAGAGACTGGCCTATACACCAATAAGCACAAAGAAATTTTTTTAAAATATGCAAACGTTTTTTCTAAAATTTTAAATTTTGAATTTCCTATAAAATAATCCTAAAATGAAGAAATTGCAACCAAAATTGACCAAGAGATGGTGTATGCTATGTCCAAAAACCATAAATAACATTATGGGATATTAAAGTAGCAATGGGCACTAATTGTAAATAACAGCTGAGTGCTTAAAAGCCTATTAAAGAATAAAATCTTTATTACATATATCAGTCAATATTCCACCTTTCTATAAGTGCATGCTGGGAAATAATTTTGTAGCTAAGTACTTAGGTTACTTTTTAAAAATATTTACATCATTATTTATATAATAATAAAATTACTCACTAAAAATATACTACATGTAATAGCCATCAATTATAGTAATGGTAATAAATAAACAGTATTAATGTAAAAATAAATTTTAATTATTACTATTTTTTTTACGATACTATAATTTAAACTACTTATATATACTGGGTTGAATAAAATAATGAGAATATCTGTTACATTCGTACTATATTTCTGATATCATGTGAACAGAAATATAAAACAATATACTTTTTTTCTTTTACAGAAAGAATCATAGAAGAATGGTATAAAATATCTGATAAGAAAGTAATATAAGTTTAATTAACCCATGAAAAAATATGTTTGAACTGTTTATGTTTAAAAATAAGATTAAATTGTTGTCAAGTATTGGTGGCCTAATAATTAGCATAGCTGCCTTCCAAGCAGCTGGCCTGGGTTCGCTTCCCAGTCAACACATTTGACATATGAAAAAAAAAGATTAAATTGTTGAGAAGGCAGAATGACAATTCCTAAAGGAAAATATATTACAAAGATTCTGACCATGATCTCTGGAAAGAATCCCTCAAAGAAAAAACCCACTAATAGAAAAATTAAAGCAAATTTAAAATTAGGCTTAAACTTAAGTTTAAAATTAAGCTTTGTAAACTCAAAAGATATTCTATGGATGATTTTTTAAAAGAAAATATTTTGCCTTGAAGGACATTTTTCTAGGTCCAATTTATAGTGCTTGATATGATGAAACATTGATATTTAAAACTGCTGAACTGCTTTTAATATGTGAAAATTAACAGTCTCAAAGTGGGTGACTGCAATCATAAAAAAAAAACAAACAACCTAATGTTAATTGTAATTAGATAAGTATTTACTGACAACAAAAACAGATAGTAATTGTCAAGCATTGGTGGTTGAGAAGTCAGCACAGATGCCTTACAAGCAGTTGTCCCAGGTTAGTGGGTTCACGTCCTGGCCGATGCTGACACATGGAAATAAAAAACAGATAGTAATTGTATAACACTACCATATCAAAAAGAAAATCATTGCAGAGGTCAAAATACATCTAAAATTGTTAGTGTCTATTAATAATCTATCATGAGATTTACAATATCTGCATTTACATTTAAATTATCATTTCAGAGTTACTGATTTGTCAACTTTCTAAACTCTGCATTTTGTAATTCTGATTTAGTTATTGTGCAAACATTGCAAATTATTTTTCCAACCTGAGCAAGAGCTAGAATTTAACTCTGTACTAAGTAACCTTGGAAAATTTTCAAGTCATAGTTAGGTTTAGAATAGTTCTTCTATGTAGTAATCTGTAGCTAATTTAGAAGCCATTTAACAGTGATTATTAAATAGTAATCTTAGCCAGAGAATAAAGGTTTCAGGTTAATCAAAGTTTGTCAGATTAATAGCAGTGAACCAAGTGTAAAAACAAAATCTGCAATTATAATCATTATTGGCAAGCAAGTATTATAGAGCATGGAGCCTGTAGTTCATCTTTTAATATGAAAAATTATATTATCAATCACTTAATGTGTAAATCTCACTAGTAGTGTTTTTTTTCTAAATTTGCATTATCAGTTATTTATAATCATGAAAAATATAACTCTAAGTTCTGATATAAAGTATTTAATTATATATATATATATTGAAATGGTCAGTTTCATCCATCTGCCCATTTCACTTATTTTACCCACACATTTATCCATATGCCAGGTATAAACCCTCTCAGAGTACCCATTTAAATAACATCAAATTACTATATGTGCGGAATCACACACACACATGTATATATATTGAAGCAGATGATCTGATGCTCAGATCCTGCTTCACAGCCCACATCCAATTTCCTACCACCTAACCGTATTCAAACTCGTCCTTACGCATGTATACACATAACTAATAATATATTTCTTCACCCAATAGTATAAAATAATGTAAACGTATGTGTCTTAATTTAATATTTAATCTAATAATAATATTCTCATGTGTATGTGGGCGTAAATAATAAATATATATGTATCTTTTAGCGTAGGAGTTTGTGATTGAATTAATAGTATATTATATATATATATAAGATATTATATATGATATTTATTATATTTTTCATATATAAGTTTGTAGATAGAAATGATGCAATCTTGTTAGTAAGTCTCTCGAAAAACAATAACCCGGAAGACCCTTTAGATTAAATTAGAAGATTACAAATTAGTAATAATAGAAGAAACCCATTAGTGGAAATTGTCCATGCTAGCTTGTTTTAAAATCACAAGATATATTTTAAAACAATCGTTCGAGAAACTGATAACAAACTTGCATTGTTTCAAACATCTTACTAGATAAGAGTATCCGGCCAAACGATTCCAAATGAAACCTAAGTGCTTAAACCACCTCAGGTCCAGCAGTAGTTGCCTAGTTACAGCTTCATATTAAAAGTATAAATACTGCTGGATTTGAATCCACAGAGGAGGGAGATCTTAAATAGCCATGCTGCTGAACATAATCCACGCCCGATGTAATTTTCATGCAATGTGTTGTGAGTAGTAAATTTTGCCTTGTCCCTCCATTCTAACATGCTGATCCCATGAACAAAGCTTCCATACTCTGTGCTACTGAACTTTACGTTTTTCCAATAAAATGAAGTGCTATCTCAAATCATCCTGCTACCCTAGATCTAGTGACAATACCGATGGACTGATTCCTAGTGAAATGCTTTTCTCAATCATCAAGATAAAGAACTCAGACCGCTTATAATTCCTAAAATCCTGCCTTCTATGTAATGTGTATATTTTAAACTTTAAATGTCTTCAAATATATATAACTCTATATATCTAATCTATGCTAAGCCTCTTATAAAATGTTTTTCTTTTATTTATTTAAAAGCGGCCAATAATTTTTATTAACATTTTTACATATTTATATTTTAAAGTTAATGCCAATAATATTCTAAAATTTCCAGCATATAACTTATTTTGTTTTCCCCACCCATCATTTACTGGGTAAATAATTTATAATTGATAAAAACAAGTCTTATTCAGCTTGCCCAGATGCTCACGGTTTTAGAGAAATAAATTAATTATATTTTTCATGTTTACTGTTGAAAAACAGATTTGACATCTGTTTTTCCCATTCTCCTTCCTAAATAATGTGCTATCTTTTATCTTTCAACTATATTGTATATGTAAATTTCATCTTAGCTATTACGACCACCTTTTTTATTTTGTAATCAATTAATGTGTTTCCACTAGGGCATAAATCAACCAAAATTGAGGTTTAATGTGTGAAACGTAATGAATAATATTAAGTAATATAATGTAAAGGGGGAGGGGGACCATAACCTTTTATTCTATGTTTATATGTATAATTATTATCCCTGTTTGCTTAAAGTGAAGCCATGTCATTACGCTGAATAGTTCATCATTCGTGGGCAATAAATACGTCCCAATAATCTTTAATTTCATAAGTATATTTATGTTTTATTAATAAGCGTGTAGTCCATAAAGGCCATTCTATTTTACATATATGTTTGTGCTTCTTTATTACATGGAGGGAACCATAAAGTCAGACCCCATCATCATCTCAATATCCTTGAACCAGGCTGTAAAACCATCCTGGGGACATTCTTGGTTCGTGCATGCTTTATACGGGGATAGCTCTGGAAAAACCAGCCTGATACTGACATAGCCGACCACTCCTCATCATCCATGATTCTCCTGTACCTCATTCCAGATAATCTGGACTCTTTTTGTTCGTAAAACCGACCCTGCCAAAGTTTGCAGAGGAAATCGGTCACTTCTTAGAATTCGTGAAGCACACTCCAGGATCCCTAAAAGGACCAATAATAAGCCACCATGCATTCACTGCTTTTCCCTTATCTTATCATTCACCCAGAAGTATTCAAAAGCCGTAATGAAATGATTTATTTAAACAAACATATGTCCCTTATTTTAATATAAGTATTAATACGATAAATTTAGTATCGTTTGTGTAAATTGTTCATTACCCATCCTGCGCATTAATTATCTAAAATTCCCAGTTAACCATCATATTAAATGTAATCAAATATTATCTGTGTTAAAATTATTGTTTGAAGTAATCAAGTGCTCTTTTCGTTTCTGGGGGTGTGATAGCATTCTAATAATCTATTCTAATAGCGCTAATTTACCCAAACATATACATATATTATTGGCATGGCCACAATTATCGTGTTATTGTATAAAATGATTCAAATAAATATCTATAATAATCCTGAGGCTCACGTCAGCTAAATGACCCGACATAATTATTATTAATAAATTGTAAATATATATACATCAAACTCGAATCAGTGCTTTCTTTAGTTAAGATAAATATTAAGTTACTTCTTAAGCTTAAATATGACTAGATGATCTCTGCTCTACACATAATTAACATGCTTGTTATTAAGTTATTCTATCATAAGTTAGCCTTGAGTCTTTTGTGTCTCCGATGATCGATGCCAGCAGATGAGAAATGGATTAATCGATGTCATCGGGATTGTTGCTCATAATGTTATAGATCTGGGAAATAGGCAAATAGGGCAGAATTCATGAGTGTTCCTGACCTGTGTATCTTGTGCATGATTGGATTCGAGGTACTTTTGCCTAGATGCTAGATCTTGTTACGTGAACATACAAATCCGACCGGCACAATATATATATATATATATATGCGAATATGTCTGTAGTTTGATAATATATGTATAGATTACAGATATGTATCCACTTTATAAATATTTCTAATTTAAGAAATATTTTAGTTTAAATTATTGTTATGTTATTGGTATATATATATATTCAATTTATAAATATTTCTTATTTAGAAAATTTATTTGATAAATATTTCTAGTTTAAGAAATATTTTAGTTAAATTATTTAGTCAACTTTATTGTTTTATTATTGAAATCGCATATGTATATTTCCTGTTATTATACACGTATGGTTATAAAATTAGTCTTCTATTAATTATGAAGGTAATTTCATCAAAATAACATTTGATCTTGTAAACAGATTTTAAAGTAGGTCACACATTGATCCTAAAATAGTGTGGACTTTATTTGGTAAATATAAAATGTTAATAACAAAATAGGCAGGAAAACAAAATCTAAATTACTTGTTAGAATTAAAAATATGTTTCTAAAATAAATAAATGAGTTTTTTTTTTACTGGTTGTAAATATTAAATATGTTTTGCTAAAATAAATAAATGGACTTTTCAGCTACATTCAAGCTCGTAAAAATTAACAGGTGGACAGAGTTTAAAAAGTATAAATATTTAAAGTTTTGTTGCCAGATATAGATCATATATATAATAAGTGTAAGCTGAACCCACGCTGGTTTTACCTTCAAAATAATCAAATAGGACGGCAACAGTTTACCGCCTCTCCTCATGGTGAATGGAGAAAAACTTTGGTCCAATGAAACCTAATGCCGTAACCAGCAAAAGTAGTCTGTGGAAAATCTTTATTAACTTTAAATCATCATCAAAAGTGTCATCTTAATATCCTCCCAAGTGCTTCAAAACTAACTGCAATGAAAAACAACTAAATGGTAAATTTTCTCTCAGAGCTCTGTTTATAAACTGTGACTTTTTGTTTCTTTCTTTTAAAAGCTAGCTATTTGTTAAATCTGCCTTTCCCAAACACCTTTACTAGAATCTACAAAGAAGACCATTAAATGCTAAACCTTGCCTGAATGTAAAACTTGAATTTTCTTTTAAAATGTAAAACTCGAATTCTCTTTTAAAATGTAAAACCCTAATAATCTATTTTAAATGTATAATTTTTTGCGGTCTGTTTATGCCTATTTCTAAAATCTATTCAATTTATTCTATAATTTTATCATTTTAATATTATATGTATTTAATATGCCAAATGACTCAAAACTGCAAGTATTTATATATATAATTTTAGCTTATCGATCTGCGAAGATAATTTCAAATCTTCGCTATAATAAATATTAAATAATTGAATTATTATTCTTCATTCTCACTCGCTGTTTTGAGATCCTATTAATATTTTACTGATTAAGTTTTGGGTATTAATATTACAATAATCAGTTATCTAATTAAAATTGTAGTTTGCTTAATTCTAGTTATGAATTATAACTATTTATATTCGTAACTTGCATAACATAGGAACTAGCCATAGAGATATTCTCAAAGCATATTTTAGTGTTTTATTCATAATCACCCCACAAATATGCTTTATCCTCCTTAGATTTATATATGTTGAGATGCAAGTGATAATGTTAAACTAGGTTACTAATTAATTTAGTCCCTAAATAGTATATTTTAAATATTAAATTTGAGAACTGGATTGTATAGATATGCAAATATACGCTATCTAATTTTAAGGCACGATAATGTAATTTTATGCATTTGTGTTATATATATATATATGTATAAGTTGCAGATGTGTCCTTACAAAGTATGCAATGTACACTTATCTGCTTGCTGTATGATTATTGATGAGTTTCTGGAGGTGACTCTCAACGACTTTAGTTCGAGTTCAAGCACACTTTTAGAACTAGGGCACAAGGACCTGGATGATTCATAATGCTTATCTGACTCCTCTGAACTATTAATGTTTATATTCATAGCAAGTTGAGCGGTTTTAGGGCAAACCAAGCATTCGATGCTGAAGCCCGTGAATAACGACCCATTCGCACCTTTTTGCTTAATTAATATTTTAATATGTGCTATAGAGTATATAGGTAAACCTATTATAAGCCAATTTTCTCTCCTTTTATATTAAATGCTTATCTAGCATTAGAGTATATCCTAATCTAGGTTAGCATGCTAACCTGTGTATCTCTGAGCCTAATTACATGCTCGATTTAACTTTGAATAGATAGACACCATAGGAGTGCTATTATAGTTATTTATATAACTTTGGCTATAAAGTTCCATATGATCTAGCAGACTACAAAAGAGCTAGAAATCTGGCATATTAATAATATAGGCATAAACTCCAATACCGCATTACACTTTATTAAACACTTATAATGAGATATATAACATTAATCTCATTAGTTATATACACCTGTGAGCGTTATATCTCACGTTTTCACCACATAATTTTGTATGTTTTGATTTATTATTTGTTATTGTTTTATTAAATTAATAATAACTCGTTTTCATAATTTTATTGTCCATGAGTTCATTTTATCCAACTCTATATTTAATTGCACATATACCATTTCATATATATGTAGATCATTCTGTTAAGTTCTATAATTAAGTACTTAGCCATATGTGTATATGTCTGACCAAATCAGTGATAAATTAGTTAAATTATGAGTCTCTTGTTCTACCGGGGGTGACTGCCAGACCGAGGGTGAATTGAGTGTCTAAGTTGAGGAATGTCATCCATAGGGTATTAAATCGTTGAGCAGAGGTGAAAGGATTGAATGTTGATCGGATTCTGGATCCCAGTATCTGTATTCGACCAGCTTTAGTGTATTTTGCCTGTGTTCTAGTTTTTGTTGCTACAATATATATATATATGTCCACAGATGGCGTCCTACCAAGACTGCCAATCAAGCGTATGTTTTGTTTACATAAACGTCAGAGTAGTTAGTATTCACTATCTCTAACTATAATTCCACTTTCAGATCATGATTTCAAGCTATTTGCTATCGTCAGTGAAAGACAGGAATAAAGAAACTAGATCTGAATACAAACTCTGAGCGTCTATGAAACAATTTCTATTCAGCTTGCAAGCGTGAATTTCTTAGACACGTAATGTCTTCAAACTCAGCATAGCAAACCAGATAGCTACATGGGTCTGACCTCAGTTCAGCATCACCACATAGTAGAAGCCTCTGCAATCTATATCATTGCAAGAAAGACCTCAAAGGTACATTTATGATAAACAAAAATGCAAGTTAAAAAACTTGCTAACGCTTGTATTTATGTCCACAGATGGTGTCCTACCAAGACTGCCAATCAAGCGTATGTTTTGTTTACATAAACGTCAGAGTAGTTAGTATTCACTATCTCTAACTATAATTCCACTTTCAGATCATGATTTCAAGCTATTTGCTATCGTCAGTGAAAGACAGGAATAAAGAAACTAGATCTGAATACAAACTCTGAGCGTCTATGAAACAATTTCTATTCAGCTTGCAAGCGTGAATTTCTTAGACACGTAATGTCTTCAAACTCAGCATAGCAAACCAGATAGCTACATGGGTCTGATCTCAGTTCAGCATCACCACATAGTAGAAGCCTCTGCAATCTATATCATTGCAAGAAAGACCTTGCAATGATATAGATTGCAGAGGCTTCTACTATGTGGTGATGCTGAACTGAGATCAGACCCATGTAGCTATCTGGTTTGCTATGCTGAGTTTGAAGACATTACGTGTCTAAGAAATTCACGCTTGCAAGCTGAATAGAAATTGTTTCATAGACGCTCAGAGTTTGTATTCAGATCTAGTTTCTTTATTCCTGTCTTTCACTGACGATAGCAAATAGCTTGAAATCATGATCTGAAAGTGGAATTATAGTTAGAGATAGTGAATACTAACTACTCTGACGTTTATGTAAACAAAACATACGCTTGATTGGCAGTCTTGGTAGGACGCCATTTGTGGACATAAATACAAGCGTTAGCAAGTTTTTTAACTTGCATTTTTGTTTATCATAAATGTACCTTTGATGTGTTTCTTGCAATGATATAGATTGCAGAGGCTTCTACTATGTGGTGATGCTGAACTGAGATCAGACCCATGTAGCTATCTGGTTTGCTATGCTGAGTTTGAAGACATTACGTGTCTAAGAAATTCACGCTTGCAAGCTGAATAGAAATTGTTTCATAGACGCTCAGAGTTTGTATTCAGATCTAGTTTCTTTATTCCTGTCTTTCACTGACGATAGCAAATAGCTTGAAATCATGATCTGAAAGTGGAATTATAGTTAGAGATAGTGAATACTAACTACTCTGACGTTTATGTAAACAAAACATACGCTTGATTGGCAGTCTTGGTAGGACGCCATCTGTGGACATAAATACAAGCGTTAGCAAGTTTTTTAACTTGCATTTTTGTTTATCATAAATGTACCTTTGAGGTCTTTCTTGCAATGATATAGATTGCAGAGGCTTCTACTATGTGGTGATGCTGAACTGAGATCAGACCCATGTAGCTATCTGGTTTGCTATGCTGAGTTTGAAGACATTACGTGTCTAAGAAATTCACGCTTGCAAGCTGAATAGAAATTGTTTCATAGACGCTCAGAGTTTGTATTCAGATCTAGTTTCTTTATTCCTGTCTTTCACTGACGATAGCAAATAGCTTGAAATCATGATCTGAAAGTGGAATTATAGTTAGAGATAGTGAATACTAACTACTCTGACGTTTATGTAAACAAAACATACGCTTGATTGGCAGTCTTGGTAGGACGCCATCTGTGGACATAAATACAAGCGTTAGCAAGTTTTTTAACTTGCATTTTTGTTTATCATAAATGTACCTTTGAGGTCTTTCTTGCAATGATATAGATTGCAGAGGCTTCTACTATGTGGTGATGCTGAACTGAGATCAGACCGATGTAGCTATCTGGTTTGCTATGCTGAGTTTGAAGACATTACGTGTCTAAGAAATTCACGCTTGCAAGCTGAATAGAAATTGTTTCATAGACGCTCAGAGTTTGTATTCAGATCTAGTTTCTTTATTCCTGTCTTTCACTGACGATAGCAAATAGCTTGAAATCATGATCTGAAAGTGGAATTATAGTTAGAGATAGTGAATACTAACTACTCTGACGTTTATGTAAACAAAACATACGCTTGATTGGCAGTCTTGGTAGGACGCCATCTGTGGACATAAATACAAGTGTTAGCAAGTTTTTTAACTTGCATTTTTGTTTATCATAAATGTATCTTTGAGGTCTTTCTTGCAATGATATAGATTGCAGAGGCTTCTACTATGTGGTGATGCTGAACTGAGATCAGACCCATGTAGCTATCTGGTTTGCTATGCTGAGTTTGAAGACATTACGTGTCTAAGAAATTCACGCTTGCAAGCTGAATAGAAATTGTTTCATAGACCCTCAGAGTTTGTATTCAGATCTAGTTTCTTTATTCCTGTCTTTCACTGACGATAGCAAATAGCTTGAAATCATGATCTGAAAGTGGAATTATAGTTAGAGATAGTGAATACTAACTACTCTGACGTTTATGTAAACAAAACATACGCTTGATTGGCAGTCTTGGTAGGACGCCATCTGTGGACATAAATACAAGCGTTAGCAAGTTTTTTAACTTGCATTTTTGTTTATCATAAATGTACCTTTGAGATCTTTCTTGCAATGATATAGATTGCAGAGGCTTCTACTATGTGGTGATGCTGAACTGAGATCAGACCCATGTAGCTATCTGGTTTGCTATGCTGAGTTTGAAGACATTACGTGTCTAAGAAATTCACGCTTGCAAGCTGAATAGAAATTGTTTCATAGACGCTCAGAGTTTGTATTCAGATCTAGTTTCTTTATTCCTGTCTTTCACTGACGATAGCAAATAGCTTGAAATCATGATCTGAAAGTGGAATTATAGTTAGAGATAGTGAATACTAACTACTCTGACGTTTATGTAAACAAAACATACGCTTGATTGGCAGTCTTGGTAGGACTCCATCTGTGGACATAAATACAAGTGTTAGCAAGTTTTTTAACTTGCATTTTTGTTTATCATATATATATATATATAATCGTGTATTTTTTTTTAATTCTTTATATTGATTTAAATGTAAGTTATCAAAAAAATTCTTTATCACCAGCTAATATATTTTTATTACATTAAATTTACTTTGTCCAGTCTTGCTTATTTCTTTTTCTTACCTTATGTACTTCACTATCATTAATTGGTATTTAAAATATAAATCAAAGATTGAGAAGAAGTAAAAAGTAAATAGCATCAGACCATTTTGATTCAGAGAATTAATTATGTTTATAAAATATAGGTTTTATTTTAAAACTAGAAAAGCTCTTAAAATGATAGTAATAAAATGTCTATAGATTGCATTGTTTTCTTATGACATTGAAAAGCATCAACATTTATACTACCTTATCTGATGCAATGGTATTTTATAAGATTATAATCACCAAATCATAATCTATTGACTCATCATCTCCATCATTATTTATCATTATAACACCTAGAAACATTAATCATTATTATTATCACTCAATATTTTTTTAACACTTTTTTTAAATAGGAAAAAAAAGCATTAAGAAAGACTATTGCATAGTCAAAACTGTCAGTTTACTCGGAAATTAAATAAAATATTATAGCAAATTTTATTATATGTATAAAAGCCCTTTTCAGCACATCGTTTGTTATTGGTGTTATTTTACTTTCTTATAGAACAATCTGCAATAAACAGAATATTAGGTGTGAGTTAATATATGATAATAGTAAGGAAAGTAGTTTATTGTTTAAGGCTTGAACGGGATCTTTAGCTACAAAAGAATATACATGTAAATGGAAAAAAATGGGTGATTTATTTTGTAAATTATGTAAGGAAGAAATAGAAAATATTAGGCATTTGTTAGTTGAATGTAAATGTTTGAAAACAGAAAAGGTACATATAATGAAGTTGTGGGAAAATAAATATGAAAAGAGTGATTATACAGAAAGTGAATTATTGTTTTTTTATGCTGGATTTGGGAAAAGATAAGGGGGATTTAGATATAAAGGTTATGGAGTTGACAAAGATTATGTTGTGGAAATGGGATAGAGCAGATTATGGGTAAATGTAAAATAAAGTGGCTAATAGGTTTATCTGGGCATAATTGCTGAGATATTCTTGACTTCGTTTAAAGAGAAGCCATAATACATCACATCACACACACACAGACACACACACACACACACACATATATATATATATATATATATATATATATATATATATATATATATATATTGTAACCTAGTGTTATTGACACTTGGTTTATTTGGCATTGTTTCCACAGGAAAACAATGCTATCCTTTTTTAGAAAATAAAAAGATAAAATAATAATAATATTAAGTGATTAATAAAGTATGCTATTTACTCACTTTAACGTGTTTTAAGCAAATAACTAATAAATTTAGTAATGTGATGTCATTTTGAAGAAGAGCATGAATAATTTAATTAAAATATTAACAATAAGAGCAATTTAATATAGTATAAAAGCACATATTATAAACAGTAATTGATTTTGGATGGGTAGAGGGAGAGTAGATGAATATCTTGTCATAAAGCACAATAACTTCTGGTAAATTTTAAATTAATTTAGATAATAGTGTATATAGAATTATACATCACTAATAAGCATTGTTAATTAAATATACTTATTATTTTTCATTATTTGTCAATTTACTTGGTAATCCATTTAAATTATACGGAAAAATATAATTGTAATAAGTTTTTTTTTTCCTTTTCTTTTGTTTATGTTATAATTAAATGATTATTTTTCTGTAAGAGGTCGCTAAAAGAAGACCGCCAAATTTTGAAGAAAGTTTAGTCTGACATTAGTTTTACAAGGAGGAAGCAGTACTGAAATTCGGTAACAAATTTTTTTATTATTTTTTATTGCAGAAATAAATATAAGTCCAGTAAATTTTTAATAATATCATGTGTGGCTAATCCTATTTGATAAGATATTCTGTTTTCTGTGGCCATCTACCTATTTAAAGCTTTTTATACGCAAAAATATACTATCGTATGCTAAAGTTCAAAATGACCGTATTAACTACAGTAATCACGGAAAGCGTCATTATATTTAAATTAAGCAATATAAGTAATTTCCAGGAAATAAACAATTATTTGTTAACTTTACCTTATTTAATAATCTTTTCATGGTATAAAAGAAAAATTATAATTAAAAGAAATATTATAAAAGCCAAAGGAAGTTAACGAGAAACATTTCGCGCTCTTTCTAAAAGAAATTGTCTGCGTTTGAAAATAATGTAAGCTCCCCACGTTAAAATATGTTTTATTCACTGAAAATTATCTAAAAATAATATTAATGATCAAGGATATTTACTTATGCACCTGTATATTTTTTAAAAAGAAAATATAAATTTTCTCAAGGCAAATATCAGAAAATTTGTATGTGTGCATTTTACGGAGAATTCCTTATTAAAGACAAATTACAATTCCTAGAGTAGGAATAAAAACTACAAACATTAGTGACTTAATTATAACCATAATATAATATGTTATATTATACATCAATTTGAGTCGTTAAAACTTCATATCCACGTAAGTCAGCTGCAGTCCTTATAATAATAGTATTTTGGAAAATTCGCGCATTAGTTTTATTCCTAAGCCAGCTAGCTAAAAATGATACGTATCGCCAATAGTAAAAAGAAAAGAATTGTATATGTGATCGTCTATCGTCAAATATTCGTCATGTTAAAATATGTATTGTTTTCTTGGATCCCAAAATTATATCAGTTAATTCAAGGAAGAGTTAACATCCAACGCTGCTATGTTTTCTTTGCCTAATTTATTAATTGCACCAGAATGGAGGCAACTTTTATATAAATGAAATAATAAAATGTGTTTCTTATTTTAAATTTGCTTCGTGAACTACGAATGGATCAAGTTCTTCATCTAGATAAATTGCCCAACGGAAAAACATTTTTCTAGTGAGATAATAAGCACTTGTTAAGTAATGATTTTTTTTACTAATTTGTAAAATTATGTGTATTTTTTTTATATCAACAGGTGAAAGGCTGTATAGTCAAGTAATATTTAAATGACCTTGTAATCATAAAGGTATGTTTTCATGTAATTATTCTAGGTTAAATTTATATTTGACATGGAAAAAAAATTTTTTTTTTTATAAAATGTGTTTACTTATGATATGCAATTATGGGTATAAATTTATATGTTAGATGTGTAAAAGAAGAAAAATTTAGATACTTAATAGGTAAAATATCTAGTTAAAATTATCAGAAGTAATTAAAGAGAAGTGCTATACAGGATATTACTTATTTAAAGTTTGAAACAAATTTATACTATGTTAATTGAGGAACTTATTCCCAATTATTCTTTATTAACGCATTCACTTAATTTAGTTCAAGATACTATACTACCAATTACTTGTTGAATGTTTCTTTGGCAAAGGTGAAAATTATTATGGTTTATTCTGTGATATCCATTGATTTCAGACGTTGATCTAAGTATACCCTGGAACATAAATTTAGTGTAATTAGTGTATTTGCTTGTCTTGCCCCGATATAGCATTGGTATATGCTTAAGATTCGCATAAGTAATAATTGTAATGTCTTTATTTTGTGGGATGGAAAATGATCTCCCCAAAAGCTTTATTTTCCATGAGGGGAATAGATAAATCTAGTATTCGGGTATGTTTATAACCCAAGTGATCGCTTCTCAGAGTTAGGACGATCAGTAATTTATATCGTATTTAGTGTATTTCATTCGTTAAAATCCCAGGAGAGGATTATATTTGGTGTGTGTTCCTATTATGCCCAAGTAAGAGGCAAGGACCCACCAAACTATTTTAATGTAGTAGTTAACTCTACAGACCTTCAGTGTTATTCCATATTCCTCATGAGAAAATAGAGATAATTCCACCACGGAAGGTGTTGAATATTGTGTTTTGTTTAGAAAGTTATGGCAAGATAACGGGTATATTGGAGGTTAATTCCTCAAGATCCATTTAGTAAAAATAGCGTGCTAGTATATATGATCAATGTCTGGATTGTGCGGCGGAATAGTGCTGGTAATCCACAAGTAAGTCAATGGAGAGAGTAAGTTTAAAATTGCGTGATTTAGAAATTTTTATTTGCCAATGGAGGGTTCAAATACTAGGTTTAATTCGGGTTAATGATTAAGTAGCACTCACAATATAACTTATACTGAGGAATACAGTGTGTATAACAACTTCAGTTGTTATTAAGGTAAACATTAAAATAATAAGTGTAACTTCTGATAAATAACCCATAAATTATAATAAGTTATCTAAATAAAAACTATCATTTAATTAAAGATATGATAATAAAAAAATCGTTTGTACGTATTGCCTAGAATCAGATTATTTGTATTTTAAAACAAATAGTTAGTTAATAAAGTTAAGTAACCGTTCATATAAGATACACTAAACGGATGAGTTGATGTATCGATAATAATATTTATTTTGTTATATTCAATTTGCATAAATGTAAAAAGAAGATGAAGAAGTAGTTCGAATCCAGGTCTAAAAGTATAGACGAATTAATGTTAGTTATATTTTGTTTTATCCATATGGGATCGAATAAATTGTATATGTTTGTTTATTATGTTAATCATAAAGGATAGTTTTGTTAAACTGTAATAATAAATTATAATCTTGTTAAAATTTAATAATAAATTATAGTCTTGTTACAAGTTGTTTTGAGTCATTTTTCTTGTGTGCTAAATAAAAGTGTATTTGCATAATACTTGCAATACTTTTCTTGAGTCCGAAATCATTTATGAAATCTTAAATTCAATACACCAGATAGACAATTGTAAGCAGATCAGAATATTTCAGTATATTTTAATTTAATAAGAATTATTTATGGAATTGAAAACTTCAGACCAAGACATTTTATTTTATGTGTGTGTAAAATCACTTTATTCCCAAACTAGTAGGTTTTGGTTGCACATTGTTCCATACACATTTAAGTGAAGTGTCTAAGTAATAAATCTTAGTTAAATTATTGTGTTGTCATGGATAATGGAAGGACACAAAAGCACCCTTGTCTTTTCATCATTCCGACTGAGATTCTGGATAAAAAGGGCTGTATTATTCAAAATTATGCGTTGTTATTGAATATGGTTATCATCTCGTTAAATATTATAATAGTTGATATGTGGATGAAGACACCTGGAATTTAAATAAGGTAAATGTTTCCTATAGCCGACCAGAATGTCAGTCATATGCGACAACACAATACTGCCGAGCATTTTTCTTTAAATATAACAGAGAACCCTGAGATTAGTGTCATTATTATAAGTGCTCTTAAATTAAGAATTGATTCATTATGATCAATATTACAAGCGTGGCATGGCTTAAGAGATTGAAACTTCTAATTGTATAATAATAAAATATTGAGATCATATTGGCAAATTAATGAATGTTTTATTTTAGTCAGTAATATTAACAATGACATGAAATCATCATCATCATTGTCGAACAGTGCAAGTACTTACAGCTCAGAGAATGTGTTTTGGATAGAGAAAGAATGTTAGTTTATTCTAAATTTTCTTTTTAAATTTATTTTATTAATGATAATTTTTTTTTAATTCTATCTCTGTCTGAACTGCATATCGCTGTAGCTGAATTATTATAACTAACCAAACGTCGAGCTATATTAGGTAAAATATACGGTTTGCTACCCGAATCATAGAAGGAAGAGTTTAGGCTTTCCGAATTCTCTTTATTGAATTCGCTCATTTATTTTAATAGAAGTCTTCCTCTTTTGATAGGTTAGAATATATATATAAAGGCCATAGAGTTGACAAAGATTATGTTGTGGAAATGGAATGGAGTGGAATAGGAATGGAAAATAAAGTGGCTAACAGGTTTCTCTGGGTATAATTGCTGAGAGATTCGTGATTCCGTTTAAGGAGAAGCTACAGTACATCACATCACATAATGTTAAAATGGATGCTTAACATTTGAAAAGGGTGCAAAACAATATGCTAAAAGATTTTTTATTGTATAATTATTATTAATATATTTATATAGCAATTGTATATGATTTTTGTATTATTTATTATAATTTATATCAAAAATTAACATAATGGACTTCATTAATTTTCATTTTTGATGATATTTGTTTTTTTGTTTTTGCATTAGCATTAATCATTATTATTATCAGACAATATTGTTATCACTACACATGTATCTTTTATTGTCAGCAAAATATATAAAAAAGTCAGAAACAAAGAAATGGTTTATATAATGATTATGATTGGTCCAAGATATTTGATTCCATTAATTTCTATGGCAATGTTTTGAAATTAATTAGCTATAGAGCTTCAACATGATAGAATGAGACAAAGAGATTTCACTATTGGTGGAAAATCTGAGCAATTTAAAATAGAAGCTGATATTAAACATGAGGGTGCATGTACTGGTTCTAACTTTACTTTTCGTTTTTATGGCAGGAATCTTTGGAGTTGTTTGTATATATATTTTAAAAAGCAAGTATTAAAATGTAACAGAGGTTTGATGGTGAAATTTTACAACAGAATTTATATGCTTTGATTATGTACTTTGTCAATCCAAAAGAAATTACCAGATAATGTAAGAATAGTAAGTCTTTGGTTAGACGGTTATGTAATATAAATAGGATAAATGGTATTAATAGTAAGATAGAAATGGTTTATAAAATTGAATGTGAAAATTATAGTAAAGTATATATAGGATATACAGGACAAACGATAAATGATAGAGGAAAAGAACATGATAGAGCAATTAGTAGGAGAGATATTAGACCAGAACCATATATACATTATTTAGATACTGGTCATAAAATGGAGTGTGATAAAAATATTCAAGTTATAAAACATGTTAAAGATTATTGAAAAAGCAATATGTTATGAAATTTTATACATTCAGAAAAATTTGGATAGATGTGTAAATATAGTTAAAGGTCCAGTAGACTTAGGTGAAAAATGGGTATTATTAGATAATTGGAAGATTTAAAAATTATGGTATATAAAAATATATGTATAGGTATTTATATAGCTTTACATTTTTTTTATGTATTTTTATTTTGTCATTTATATATATATATGTAAAATAAATAAAATATCCGTTAATTAAAAACAATATTGTAATTATAATTGAAATAATATTTTTAACGGTTTACAAACAATCTTTAAATCCGCAGAAATACTTTTGGTTACTTTCTAACCTGCCTCAACTGCCATTAAATTCAAAAACTAAAAGCGGAAGCAAACGTCATCAATTCAAATTCCACGAATCTCGTATTTTAATGTTAGAAGCTTGTCGATTTATTAAATGAGTTTTATTCCTGTTTATAAAAATTGCCTCTTTAATTTTTTTTTTTACTATGGTTTCTCTCTTCATGAAGAATTTTCACATTTTCAAAATTAAATTTAAATTTATATTTACATGTTTTTTCGTGATCGAAGAAAACTGAATAAGATATTAAATCACCATTATTTTTATTTTTTACACACTTATATAACAATTCGTGTTCCTTCAATCTTTTCTCAATGCTGTTGAAGGTAAAAGATATATCCAATAGATGGAATAAATATAATTAATAGGTCATGTAATGTATAAAACTTTATATCTTGAAAAGGTCTCAATAAGAGATAAAAGCCAGATTAATATTAAATATAATAAATTGTTTCTTTCAGTTTTATTTACATTGATTTTTATATTAAGTATATATTCATAACAACATTGTGGACAAATAATTCTTATATTGAATATGTGATCATTGTATTTTGAATACCACATATGAAGACTTTGGTTAAGCAATTAAAGTTCAAAAACTACTCCTTTATCTGCTTCAGCAATTTTTAATTTTAATAATCATCAACTTGAAAATATAAATGTCTTTTAAATATAGAAATGTAGATTTAGATGTTGATGTGCAACTCAGACTCCATTGTATTGCGGTTGCTTTTTAAAAATGTTTTATCATAGTGATATTATTACTCTAATTGATTGCATATATAATTATTTTATCTTTTTATTGTATGGAAGTAAGATTGAACTCCCTACTGATATAACACAGACATTAAAAAAATTAATGTAAGAATGTTCCATGAAATTCTAAAAATGTGAAGGCAAGATCATAAAACTAAATTATATATCAGGATGTGATACGATAATTTAATATTGTAAAAACACTTCTTTATTGGATTAAACATGTGAAAGGAATAACCAGTATAGACTTCCTAAAAAGTTTTTTACTGTGATTTTGATCAGAATATTTATTAAAGAGTCAAATTCCATTTATCCTGCTTATAGTGCTTTTTGAAGTAATCTTTATAAGTGTAATATTGATTGCTTTAATTTGGAAGATTTGACTGAAGTTAGAATGCTACAATTAAAAAAGTGTCAAAATCTTCTAGAAAACAAAAAGCTGCTGCAGAAGTTGTACAACATTTCAAGGATCAAATAAATGAGCTGCAGAACCAGCACATTATATATCTGAATGCATTTGTATTTTGTGCATTGATTTGTACAATTATCACAAAACTTACCTTTGATTTAGGAATAGTAGTAATAGTTATCATCAGATGGTGAAGGATGAGTTGGTATGTTTGGATGAATGAGAAAAAAATTGATAAATGAAGCAAAAAAAAAGAAAGGGATTGATTAAAAAAATTAACAGTGTTTTCATATAATAAATATGACTGTATCAAGAATTGTATAGAAGAGAGCAGCAGTAGCATGGTTACTTTATGGTAATGATGGGTTGTGTTAGTAAAGGGGTGTTAGATTACTTAGAAAAAGTACAAAGAACAAGTAGGAAGACATGAATTACATGCAGATGTGTGAATGGTAATGAAGGCAATTCAAGGAGAAATGGGATGGTCGTTTTTATATGAATGATGCAAAAAGCAAAATGAAAAGATTTGGTAGATTGCAATTTATGGTTAATAAGAGAATAGTCAAAATAGTATGTAAAGGATAAGCAATAAGATGGGTGAGAAAGGTAGTATGGTATGCAGAAGACTTGTATAAAGACATTATGTCAATATACTTATACAAAAGATGGGGTGATTATGTTAGGAGAATTGTTGAGTATTATAGTGACAAGAAATGGGATAGAAGAATAGATGCCTCAATAAAAATAGGGAATTGGAGAGATGGTGAACTAGTATGGAGAGTAAAAAGAGTTTAAATATACATAGAAGTAAGCAGGTGCGGGTTAATTTACAATAAAAGCAAGGAAAAACTGTTTAATGCTTGAACAGGATCGTTACCAACAAGGGAATACACACATAAATGGAGAAATGTGGATGATTTAATCTGCAAGTTATGTAAGGAAGTCATGGAAAATATTAGGCATCTGTTAATTGAATGTAAATGATGATAAGTAGAAAGAGTACAAATAATGAAGTTGTGGGAGAATAAATATAAAAAAGTGATTATACAGAAAGTGGATTCTTGGTTTTATACTGGGATTGGAAAAAAATAAAGGTATCTAGATATAAAGGCCATAGAGTGGACAAAGATGATGTGGAAATGTGATGGTGCAGAATAGAGAAAAATATGGAAAAAAACTTAGGGTGGGGAATGGAAAGGGAAAGTGGCTAACAGGTTTCTCTGGGCATAAAGGCTGAGAGATTCCTAACTTCGATAAAGGAGAAGTTATAACGCATCGCCTTAAATCTTTTTCTTTTTGTAGTTTTAGAAGAAATCCTAATCATATATATATATATCAACAAAGAAAGCCAAAATATTTGCAGAAGGTAAACTTTTTTTAGCTAAATTATGTCTCTTAAAGAGAGTTGTTTTTTTTTTAATATTTTCGTAATGCTACTTAAGTCATCGTTAAAATCTATTGATAATAAATGCCACTAAGGAGCTAAAAATAGTTTCGGTTATTGCGAATTCTAAAGATTTTTTTTTCTTTTTCCAGAACGAAAACGAAATTACAAATCAATTGAATGAAAATAGAAATGCAATACATAATTCGATCAGTTTGATTGGTTTTAAAACTTCTAATAAAGAATTAATTAATATTACTTATAAGAATAATTATACCATCACGTTAAAGATTAATATATACACTATTAATATAGGTAAGTCTAAATTTGTCAAAAGGAAATGTTGCAGCATTCTTTATTTTCAAAGGTGATAAATTACAAACACAATTGATTAGCAATACGCAAATAATACAGATCTTTGTTTGCGAATGGCAGAAATTTAATTCCATGATGCCGAGAGTGTGCTTAATTAAATCATTCTCCAAATTCCACAATGATAAATACTAAGGTCATGGCTAATAATTTTTGTTGCAAGAGACAAGTTTTTATTGAAAGAACATTCCTTTCAAAGCAATAAATGTAGTAAGAAAAAAATATTTATTAAATAAAAATATTTATTTTTCATTTTAGTGCCAATCTCAATTTGGCATCTGAGGCAAGGGTTTCAGCTATAAGAACCAGTCCTGATAATACTTTAATCATTGCTGGAGCTAATTTAAAGAATGATATTAGAAAATTTCAATTTAATTAATTTTATAACCTGTTGAGGCCAAAAATTATGGGTGATGATATATAAAATAATAGATTATCCAAATAATGGATACGCGAAAACATTTTAATTTTATTTTTAAAAAAGCATAATCTCTTTAAGATAAACTAATCGTTATATAGATGTAAATAGTCTTCTAGTAATAGAGGGACAAATTAAAAATCGGTATAATAATTTTAAAGCAGTTCTTTAATTTTAAACCAAATATTTTAATTTCATCAACTTCAGATATCTAATAGAGCAATGCCTGAACTGATCAGCATTCTTCTTTTTGATATAAATAAAAATATTTAACTCTTTGACATTCATACATTGCAAATCAGTGAGTCGTTACCAATCAACATTAAATTCAGAGGGATTGCTCCCCAATGCTTTTACTGCAAAGTTACAATGCATTTAGTTAGAGATTGCACTGAAAGATTAATGTGAGAGAAAGCAAACTATCCTCACTAAATAAACTAATACTACATTTGCAATAAATAAATCCATATTTTTAATCACTATAACAATGATTATTTTATACAACCGATCAGCAGTCCTCTTCAGAGCTTTAGCAATGCCTATTTTATTTAACTTAAGCAATCTGACAGTTTTGATTAAATACTAATCTTCAGAGCATCTGAAGAAGACTGCTGGTCAGTCAAAACTGCCATATTGGTCAAGTTAAATAAAATATTCATTATAGTGATAAAAGAAAAGTGAATTATTTAATTATTTATAATTTTTATCAATGAATAAAAAGATATAAAGTGAAAGAAAGAATATAATACATACAAATGAACATGGATAGATTAATCTACCTTATTATCACAATTAAAAAATAAGACTGAAAGTATAAGTGACAAAATTCATCCTATATCTGGATATCAAGATTCATTCAATAGTCAAAATGATCTGCACAGTAATATGCATGTAAAGATAAACTTGATTATCAGATATTGATATTGCCACTGAGAGAATGAATATAATTTCTAATTTTTCACTATGAAACAGACTTTATAGTGGCTGAAAAGAATAAAATGCAAAGAAAAAATCTAAAGAAGAATAGAGATGTCTGGCTTTGAAATCTAATGAAAAGGAATGGCAGAATCCAGAAATAAAAATAAGTTTAAAGAAAAATAAATATTAAAGTATCTACACTGACTGCTAAAAAACTTAAATATTAGTCTCAAGTTATAACTGACAATACTGAACATAATCCCTACATTGGTAAAGATAAGCAGAGGATTAAAATATTACATTATCTCAAAAGAAATTCAATTATTATTTAAACATGGATTCATATACAAAAGATAGCAATAGTGCTGAGAAACTGTAACAAACAAAATAAACGGAATGCAAAGGATTTTTTCTCCCATTGAAAAGAATAATGAATCCATAACAAAATAATGTAGAAATATTTTTTATGAAAACTAATATAATGAAACAGTAAGATTCGTATTCGAATCTTAAGTTTCACCTTTTTCTGTCGTCTCTCACTGACCGGTCTATCCCACCCAAATTTAAACTTTTTGATATCGAATTGTGTGTGTAACAATATTAAAAATGTATAAATATGTGTAGAATTCAGCATAAACACGCACACATTTCGATCTCAAATTAAACACAATAAATAGGGATAAAATAATATAATTTATATTTCTTTTAGTTATATAATTTTGTATAATTTTAATCATTTATTTTGCATTATAAAGTTCGTATTTATTGCTTTGTTTAAATTTCATTTAATAATAATTCTAAAAATATCTGATGTAATATTTAATTAAAAGTTAAAATAATCTTATGTTCCCTTTTTGTCTTTGAAATTGAAAAGCATCGGTCAGTGATAGATATTAGATTAATTAAAGAAAAATTACCCAAAATATAATTAGTAAATGTAAAAATGTAAACAATAGAACGGCAGCTTTCTTTAATTAAAAACCAACTAAATGCATTGATTATCCTTAGGGCAGATTAAATAGAACCTAAAAATATCTTAACAAAAATGTGAAAGATCAAGATAAAAAAAGAGGCCATCTTAGACTTGCTGGAGACATTCACTTAAACTTTAGCTTTGCTCTCGATCACTGAGAGTCTCCAAAAATAATAAAAATAATTTGTTCCTGCCAAGGTATGACCGAGTAAAGCACCTAGATTATTCTCCATCGGGAGATGGCCTATTGGATGCTGAACTTTCATTGCCCGTCATAAATTCACCATGAAGATCTGCTGCCTGAAATGAATGAGAAAGCTGCTGCTGCCATGAAATTAAATGAATATCTAAATACAAGAAAGACTTGCCACTCGTGAACTTTTTGCTGCTAAATTAATGGAATCAGAAAACTTCTTATAAAACAGGTACCTGTCTGTGTTCAAACTCTAGAGTACTCTAATAATATGCTATAGCTCTTCTTCATAATACTTATCTAAATTATAAAATGTAAAAACTATCATTTGTATAACTAAAATTGAATAATTAATTTAATGTGTAAATTTCTCTAATAATCTAGCTTACCTCACTCTATCTTTCGTGGGTGCGTATTTCTATAATCAACATGTTTATCTATAGTTATTATTTAATTATTGCATGCTCATAATTGTCTCAATTTTCAAAGTAAATCTATGATCACTTGAAACAAAGAATGCGTGTCAAATTTTCATTAATATTTACTTTCCTTAATAACTTCACTTTCATATAAATCGACACGCATTCAGTGCATCATTTATTGTAATGCAGGGTCTACTACTTTGCAAATGGCTGGCATATTAGTTGTCATAACTCCCAGTTTATATCTATTTTGTATTTATTAAATTTAATGAATAATTCTAGAAAATCCCATTTCTTTGAGAGTCACCAGAGTTCTTGAGTAAATGTTGGTAATGTAGGGCCAAGTCAGAAATCTATTTAAATCTCATCATAACCGTTTATACAGTATACATGTGTTACGTTTTAGAGACGCGATGATCTATTCCGCCGTAAATATTCCGGATTCTCCAAGGTTGAAATTAACCCCTGTCGTCCTACACAAGCGGACATAATAAATGCTCCCATAGGATTTGACCTGTCATGCAGCCAGCGACAAATTGCAACACGTACCGCTTGTCCCTGGTTATGCTTATGTGACACCTTACTTCGTCGGGCCGATGGCAGAGACCAGCCTGACATCCTTATAAACTCATTCACGGCATTGCAGTTTCGATATACTGCCATTCCATATCGCCTTTCTAAAGCGTACCACGTGTTCCTTTACTTAGTTTTATTATTCTATATATCACTCCGCCTCTGCATTATCTTCATAAATCACTCTCAAATAAATGTTTGGCCTTAGTTATAAATAAATATTTTAATTAAATAAATATATGTCTGCCATTACTCTTATAACCCATACTTTAGACTCTTGCATTGCAAAGGTATAAATCCCTCCAGGCATGCATTAGAAATACTTACTCGAGAATTTTAGGTAGCTAGATTACGCCTTCAAATAAGTGAATTCCTTTTGTAAACATTTCAGTATCGGAAATACCGCTACTGAAATTCTCAATATAAAATGATGTCTAAATAAATAAATGTATTCTTTAAAATATAGTCATGTCACAAATCCCGCTACTGAAGCTTTAAATCCACAAAATATTATTATTAATGATTGTTTTATTAAAATGTATTAATAAATAATTTTAAACTATACGTCTGCAATTACGTTTCATTTATTCGATACCCATTCTATATAATATTTCCTCGATTATGTAAATATGAAGGTTTAATTAATATTAGTTTGGTTATTGGCTAACTCGAGAATAAAATCATGAGTCTCTTGCATATCCCTGACCACCGTGCCTAAGGAAATATTTACTAATGTCGCATCAGATGCGTTGCTTCGTGGATTGTATTGTGGAACCGATAAACTATGTTCGAACTCAGTACCACGGGTGGCTTCGCTACTCGATGGTGCTGCTGTTCTGTACAGTGGTCGAATTCTGCACTATGTTTACGAGTCGCACGTTTTCTGACCGTTACAATAAGTACTGAATTACCAATAATGGACAGTTCATTATAATTTGCATTACAACCTAAAAACAATATTTATTTGGCTCAGGTAGGTTCAGATAAGATACAATGTTGTCTTAATATAAATGTTAACAGATCTATATTTATGTACTACATTGATTATTTAATTTTCTTTAATACATTGCATTGTTTCAAACATAACTAATTATCTTTTTTAAAAAACTTATATATATATATATATGTAACTTTTTAGTGAAATTTTATTGTTACTTTTAATCTTTCTTCTCTTGGTGTTGGTTGTTGTTGCTGAAGTTCTCTATTATTTTATAATTTAAATTTGCTTCTTTCCATATGCTAACTTTATCAAATGTTTACTTTTTAAAATTTTCAACTATAAAATTTGGTAAATTTATTAAAATATATTTTGTTTTTTTTTTTAAGTAATCTTAATTTTCTATTGAATTAATAACTTTGTTCAATTAAAATAATTAAATAAAACAATTCGGCTCTCATGTATAAGAGTTGGTTTTGTTGCTTTGGTGGGAAGAAGCGGTCACAAATGTTAATTGCGGCATTTTGAAGCTTAATAGTGAATAAATTCCCAAATTTGTTATAAACATAAATACTTAGTGTTTTAATTAAGATGGATCCTAAATTTAAGTCTTTTCAGGTCGGCCAACTGATCAAATCCCGTGTTTCCATATTCTTTTTGAAAGTCGAGCTTCCGGTTTGAAAGAATTAAACAAGAATTTGGTTGTTTGAAATTATTATTCTACAATTTGGAAAATTTAATCAGTGTTTTAATTACAGAAGTTTTATGAAAATGAAATTGTTTTTAAAAAAAAAAAGAAAAAGTTTAAGTTAAAATAAAGTAAAGCGTTAAAGCTATCAAAATATTTAATATTTCCGTTTTTAATTCTGATAAAATATAATTTGATTGATATTTAACTTTACAATGCCATTAATATTTGCTAATTAATTTGTTTAACACTTGGATCATAAACATTTTTCAAATAATTAATCAAAGTTTTTTATAATTGTATCGTCTATTTAAAATGAATAAATTAATTGCTGTAATTGGTTATTCCTGGATTAACGCAGTGGATAAATAAATACTTGCATGGATAGGATAAACTTGGAACACTTTTGATCGAGAGATGTAGGGATTAATAACTTTATGAAAAACATTTTCATTTAAATTCTGTGTATCCTGTTTTAAAATTGTTTCATGTTTGGAGAGCCACGCAAATCGTTAATCTAATGTTGCTTTTAATAACTAATCAAAATGGATAGAATTGCATGTGTGGAATTTAACTACAGCTATAGCTATTACCTCATATACTTATTATTCTACACATTGTACATGGATTCCACGGATCACATTAGGAGTTACAAAATGCTATACAATCCAATTTGTGATACACATCTGCTAAAATTCATGTATTTGCTATAAATTCATTTTATTTAATTTGTTATACTATTTATTCGTTATATGAGCATATGGTTCATAGTTATATTTGTTAGTTTAAATTAATAAAGGTTGATAAATTTTATTCAAAGATGCGGGTAAATTATTCATGGATATACTATGGATTGGGTTTTCCAGATTTATTTCCCATCCATTTTACTATTTATGTTTATTTAAGAAGATAAGTTCGTTGCCTTTGTATACAGCGAGGTGTTTCTGAATATAAGGGGGGTTGCTTATGTTATTGTTTTATGTTAGCTTTCTGTTTTTTTTTTGATTCCTGTGGGTTATCCGCGTTGTGTGTTATCTATGCTTTGATAGTGTTTAAACAAATTATATTATTTATCTACGTAGATGAACACACATTTGTTCGTATAAGTTGGGCATTTTTATTACTGATCTTCATTGTGCTTTATCGGTTGTTGATAAAGACTTTATACTTCTTATTTTATTCTTACCATTTATATATTCTAAATTATTTTTAGTTTGTTTATGTCTAATCTTCTATTCTAATAGTCCTTTAGTTGAAATGGTTTTAGTTTTAATGTACGTGTTTGATTTGCCTCTATTTTATTTTTATATTATTTAAATAAAATCAAAGAAATATAATAACTATTATATAAAAAAACGAAATATGCTTTTCGTATTTATTAATTAAATTGTCTTTTGTCTTTGGGTATATGATTGGTAAGGTACAATAAAATCCCTTTCTTTATCATTTTGTATTGTTCTAGTATAAAATCAAATTAATTATTAAACGAACAGATTTATCAATAAGATATGATTAAATATATTTACTTAACTTTTAAATTTTCACGTCAATACAATAAGGTCTCAATGATATATTAAATAAAAGAAAATTATTCATGTTTATTTCAGCTTTACTGACTAATCTGTCTTAGAACAATAGATGATTTAAAATTTCATAATTTTATGGGTTCACAAATTACGCTATCTTGTACATGGTGGCATAGGGTCGCATACCATAAAAATCGCAAATTGAGGTTTAAGGGTGATAAAATTGCACTTATAATTTGTTTAATATGTTTTATAATAATACTATGATAGGTCTTGGGTATACCCTGGTGGATCAAATAAATTATAAAAGTTAGGTTAATTCATTAATTTTGTCTGTAGTAAATCGCCCCAGATGTTGATTGTGGTCTTTTGTGCATAAAATAAATAGTATGATATGCTTTTGGATACAGCTCTTAATAGCTGATAATGTGCAATGAGAGTTGATCAGTGACCAAAGTTGTAATTCCTAGTGCACTTACGTGATGTAGTTGAGACCACGCAATTTACGGTTACAATTTATAGTGCCGCAACAAGTACGGCATGATGATGGGTAGTTGGAGGGGTGATGGAAGGTTGGTTACCACCTTTGTGAGCCATCAGGGTGGACGGCTCCGGGGATTTTGGTTACAATATATATATATATACTATGATGATTATTTAATTTTTATTAAATAATTTTTTTTTCAAAAATCGTACATTACTGCTTCAAAATTAAATATGATTTTAAACATCACAGACATTAATGTGCATGATATAAACTCCTCTATAATCAAAAGTTGGATAGACCAGTTCTCATCAAATATCATTGTATTTACAGAAATAAAGTAGTCTGTTAATGCCAAGATAGAATCACAGATTTTAAACAAATTTGAATATCTTCAATTGTCTCAATGAAACATGGCTATAGTAGAAGTTGTTATTCTTATTCATCATGCATTCCCTTTTAAAAAAAATTTGTGTATAAACCAAAATATGAGCATTATCATCTTCTATCACATTGAATTTGTTATTAATATTATTTTATTATAAAGGTTTTATCATCATCAATAATATCAATTTATTATAAAACAATACTCTATGTTCTTTATTTTTTTTTTTACAATGCTTTTTACAACTCACTATTGACAGCTTCAATTGCTCCAGAAATCTTCTTCAGAACTTCTACTTATATTTTCCAAATCTTCTTCAGAATTTGGGAATATAAGTAAAAATTCTGATAAAGATTAATGGAACAATCAGACCTATCAATAATGGCTGTAAAGATTTGAAAATATAAATTGAAGTACTGAAGAAGATTGCTGGGGCAATCAAAACTCTCAATAGTGGGTTGTAAAAAGCATTGTAAAAAGTAATAAAGAACATAGATGATATTTATATTATATTGATTTGGAAATATAATAAGATAACATTATAAAACAATATTCCATATGCATTTATCTTTTTGGAAGAATTCAAAGTTAAATATATATAGTTAGTCTCAAAATGTTTACATTTTATCAATTGGAAGATCATAAGTGTGAATGGCTCCTTCTGAACAATTCTATTTTATTTTATACAAAAAAACATTGCAGACCTGATATTTTATTGTGCTGATCTCTTTTTTGCCTTTAAGCTTCTCTGAATGTCTTGCACTCAATGTAAGAATATATTTCTAAATCAACGTTTTTTTTTCCTGTCAATATCACAATGAAGCTACGGTTTAAAATCTACCCAAAGGTAATCGTTTCTAAAATCTCTATTTACTTTCAGAAAATCAACTTTGTTTCCTTAAAATTACCAAAAACTTCATTTGCTTTTATTAATAAAATTATATCATTAATCAAATTTTACACTCAAATAAATAAAAACCCCATTGTGCTAATTAAAAATTTTGATGCACTTCATTTGATATTCAGAAATATTTCTAGTGTCACTTGTTTCATATACTTCTTTATGTTTTCAAAACTAGAATATAAAAAAATTAACATTTATTGGTAGGGTACTTTTGCACAAAACAATTTAAAATATTATTGGACCAACCACACAATTGGTTTAAAGACTACATTAGATGGTCACCAGCTACAATGAGAAAAAAAAATTACATCATCATCATGAAATATCAAAGTAAGAAATCATAATAATGCTTAATTATTTTCCAAATATATGTTATATCCCAATTTTTATTGGTTCATTTTTATTATTTTACTATTTCAACATTTATCAATTAAATCCAGTTTCTATGATGTCTTATCATTAAAAAAATATTGTTATCTCAGCTTTATTATCTAATATCCATCTTGATGATACCAATACTGATCAAAACTATGGTAAAGATAAATAATATTCAACCTATCCTTCTATTAATCTTCCCATTCAAATTTGAAAATAATGGCTTGTCCATTTCTGTTGCAGTTACTCTTTTACAGTTGCAATTGATAACATCAAATGGTTGAGGAAAATGGAGCCAATAGTTGTGCATTTTGACATTTTTGTAGCCTTTGATTTTGTTCTGTGATTAATATTTTTCAGATTCTGAAGAAACATGGTTTTTCTTTACCAATATTCTATATAATAGTCATTTTTCTATTTAATAGATAATTAGATTTCCTCAAATGGAAAAACATCGAAATGTTTAACTTCACATTACTTTCTACCTCAGAGATCTTCCTTGACTTCTTGTTCTTAACCTATCTAAATTTATTACTATTAAAATTAGAAAAATAAATGACCGGAATACACATTCCTACCCAAACCAAATCCTCAATCATGTATTTTACATGGATGATCTGGATTTTTTTTATATATCAAAAAAACATTTATTTAAAATCATAAACATCCTTGAAAATTATACAAGAGAATATCATTTCAGTTTCAACAAAAGTAAATCTTCTATTTAAAATATTCTCACTGGTAATACTATTTTCTGCCTGTACCACATAAGTTTCAGGGTTGTATCTCAACATAAATATGATGAGAATTAAAATATAAAATAATCTACTCAATTCTATTGAAAACACAACCAATCTTTTAATTAAAGCCTAGCTATCCATGCTAAGATGTTACTTGTTAATTTTATTCTTTCATAAAACTATTTATTATGCACTCACTATTAAATTTACTAACTTCTATTTAAAAAATAAATTCCCTTTGTATCAAACTTATTAGGAGCAAAAAGTAGTTCAAAATACATTAAAACAATGCAAAGACAAATTAAATATAAAGGATTCTTATTAAATGCTTGTCAACATTTTATGTTCAAAAGAGACTGAATGGGATCAACAGAATTATAACTTACCTTCTTATAGAAATCTATATTTATGTAACACAGACATGTCATCACTCATAATTAACTCATTGATTTAAAAACTACTTAGTTCATAATAAATCATTTATCAAGTAGCTCAGAGTTTATTTCAGAAATATTAAATAATGATAGGTATATGAGCTGGTAAACAGAGCTGAAAATGGCAATAATCCTCAATTCTTGCTAATTTTCATCAATAGCTGTAAAAGTGAAAGATTAAAATTTTGATATCTGGAGCCAAAATAACTGAACTTCCTGATTAAAATCAGTCTAGGAGTATTTTCAACTAATAGCTTTTTATCTAATAATCTTGTGATGAAACATCGATTACATTTTCTTCCTTTGTCATAGGGAAGATGAAACATTGGATCATTTTCTGATGGTCTTCAGCTCTAAATGTCTCACAGCCTTATTAGTGCAATTATAAGATCACTCTTTAAGCTGATTAATATTATAAACAGAGAGCTATATCTTAACATTCAAATAACTTTTTTAATTTCCCTTTCTATTTTAATCTCAGAACCTATTGTCAATTTTTTATAATAAATTAGGTTACTTTTTGCACCTATGTGGATCTACTGTTGAAGCTAAAAAAATTTCTTTAGTAATCTAAGAGTTTATTTCAGGGGTTGTTTGTGTGTGTGTGCACGCGCGCGTGCGCGTGTGTATGGTTGTACTGCTGATATATTTGAGGATAATATTCTATCTCATGTTTGTTAATTTTTTATTTTATTTTCCATAATATCAAAGAAAGCCATACTAACTAGATTTCATTAAGCAAATTCTGAAAATGTAAGAAACTATTTGTTTTTATTTTATATCTTTATAATGAAAGTTAATGTGAGAGCAAGAAAAATTATATATTTATTTTATTCTTTTCTAGAGTCTAATATTCATTATAAAAATATAGTTGAGGATAAAAAAAAATGAGAGATCATTTAGGCATGGAACTAAACTCCTTTAAAAATGTCTACTACAGAAGAAGTTAAAACATGCAAGTATTACATGTCGATGCCAGAGTTGTTTGTATAGTCATCAAATGATGATCTCACCATAATTTTTACACATTTGGTTTTAACCATTGTCATAATTTGCAGTCACAAATCTTTTTGTCTTAAATATGCAAGACTGGATGGTGTTTTTATCCTTTTTTAATTACATATGCTTTAAACCACTAAACATCATATGATCACCATCTCTTATACTAGCACATAATTTTTATTAAGGCCACAAGCCAGAAACTAGTATGGGGATATTGGATGAGTAGGTACTAGATAGGGATTTTATGCACAAGCCTTCTGGCATCCACTGATTACTCTGGTTGGCAGAGGATGGCACTACTGTATGGAGAGTTTTGCCTTGTTTACATATGTTTTACTGCAATATATATATATATATATGTTAAAACGAAGATTTGCATATATACACGGATGAACCCGCAAAATATGTATTTTATATATATATATATATATTCAAATATGAAAAAAGCTCAGTAGATGGTATTATATTCTATGATAGATGATTAAAAATTATACATATATACACACAAATATTTGTGATACCTAGTCGCAATACCTTATAAATAAATGAAAGTTAACCAAGCAATGTAATCTTAGTAACCAAAGCAATTTGTAGAGTTTGGCTAATACGATCCATTTTATCAACACATTGATCTTCAACCCGCCTGATCATCTTCACTTCAGTAGCAGAGGGATGGGGCAGTGTTTAAACCCCTGTTCTGAATGCCCCCATTGTTTATCCTGTGAATTACTCCTGCTTTTTCTGAACTAATATTATGCCTTCTATATATAGAGTTACCAAGCAAATAAAAAAGTAAAATTAGTAACATATTAAATTTTTCATTTGCAACAAAATTTATTAGAAAAAAATTATTTTTTTCCAAAAAAAATTAGATACTATAATATATATACATACATACAAAACATTCACATATTTAGAATATTCTTTGACAAAATAGAGAAAGGATTTTTAAGGCTATTATTCAAAGTGGAAAAAAAGTGTGAAAAAGTAAAATGTAAAAAAAGGAAAAATAAGAATAATTATGTAGAACTTTGTAAAAATAAAAAAAAAGACAAATTTTAATAAATGGCCTTCGAAAATGTGTGAAAGAAATTTTAATTAGAACCTTGGAAAGATGAATGTATGCGTATATACCAGTATATACGCACACTCATAACAAATATATTCTTAATTTATTTTTCAAAAAATATTTTTCAACAATAAAACTTTAGAAGCTGCAATCTGTGTTGATTCATTACCAGTTACGTGTAAATAAATATGACTACTCTAATTATAATAATTAAAAAGAAGTGCAAAAAGAAAAAAATGATGAAATTGAGTTTCATCCACATACTATTACCGTTTTTTTTTTTTTTTATTGCTTATTTACCATTATGCTATTCTTTTTTCTTTTTTTTGTTTACAGAAAATCTTTTCCGAACGATTTTGAAACACTGTCTAATTATATTCTCCATGATATTCTACATTTAGCTAATTATTTAAACAGTAGTATACTAAATATCTTTGCAATAAGCTTTATTAAATAAACTGGATTTGCCTCTTCCATGAAAACCATGCTCAAGTTAGCCATCATCTATTTTTAAAAAATCAAAGTAATCTTATGATCTTAATCTTGCATTTTGCAAATATTACAGAGCATCTTTAAATGGAATTTTTTTTTCATGTGTTTACATTACGTCATCAAGTGTCGTACGTTTATTGATGCAGTTCTAGAGTAGCAGATTCTGGAGTTCAATATCCATGGATCAGGGTCCAAATCTATCATTTCCAGTGCTTGAATGTTTTATGAACTAAACATTAAACTGTTCAATTATTAATATTAGAACTTCATGTTTCACTTTTTTTTATAAGAAATATGGAAGAGCAACATTCCTATACATAACTAATTTAATCGAAGTAGTTATAATAACAAAACATTCAACATTTTAAGTTATTAAATGCAACAGGATTAATTGAAGTCCATATTGAATTTTGCCATCTAAATACACTTTTCTACTTAAAAAGCTACCAAAATATTTAAATTAATATTTTCAAGCTTATAACCAACACAGCTTGATAAAAGTCGATTTTTTTAATATCAATTATTAAAATAAAATCTCAATAGATTGCATTAAAAACAATAAGAATACTTTATAGATCACTGTATTTATATGTTGGACTATTTGCATCATCTAATATGAGTATTGAATGTCTTTACAAAAAATTAACTTTATTTAAATATTCCAAATACATTCAACTGTTAGTAACAGCACACAGGTTAGTATAGGCACAATGTTTTGAGAGGTATTATTCTCCCCTCCTTTTCAGGTGCTTCTGGCCTGATCAGTCATAGTACTAGCATTGGAATCAAACCTGGACTCTTAGATTCTTAAGTATTGAATTTTATGGTAACACTCTAATCAACAGAGCCATTCTGCCAAAAGCAACAGTCAAAAGAAATTTCATAGTACCATGTGAATGTGAAGAACATATATTAGTGAGACCAGTAATCTTGAAAAAGTGCTTGCAAGAATTCAAACTGATGATTAGAAGAGAGAAAACAGATGTGTCTAAGTAGCAGGTCATGTAAGTACCAACGAATACTGTTCAATTGGGAAAATACAAAAATATTGGATAGAGAAGAAACGGTATAAAAAAGAAAATTTAAAGAAACTACTCACATGGCAATGGTAAACAATCCCATAAAGTCAACCTAGTGTGACTATACATAATGTGTGGAAACCACTAATCAATTTTGCTCTTACAAAAAAGTGAAGAAATCAGAAGGAAACTCATAGATAAGTATATAAAATTTCTACTGACTGTTGCCTTTGGCAGAATAACTCAGTTGGTTAGAGTGTTATCTTAAAATTCAATACTCAAGAATATAAGAATCCAAGTTTGATTCTCATGCCAGTACTGTCACTGGTCAGGCCAGCAACACTGGAAGAAGCAGGGAGAATAATAACTCTTGAAACAATGTGCATATATTACCTGTGTGACATTATTAAAAGTTGAATATATTTGGAATATTTAAATAAAGTTACATTTTTCTAAAGACATTCCATACTCACATTAGATCATGGAAATAGTCCAACATATAAATACAACTAAAACACCATCAAGAAAACTCTATAAATCATTCTTTCAATTAGCAAAAATAACATCATCATCATTATTTTGCAAATCTAGAAGTGTTTAATCAGTTTAGATTAAAAATTACCCCAACAAACCTATAAAGTATCTTGAAACCTGTTTCATGTAGCTCAGTAAACATTGGAAAAAATACTTTTACATAACAATACAAAACAAAATTAGAGCAAAAATACTTTGCTATTTGAAATCTGATACAAAAATGCAACACAAAATTGGAGTTAAAATATTTTGCTGATTGAAATCAATTTTCTTTTGAAATATCTGATATTTTTCACCAACAATAGCAAGATTTCTCTCATTCTTTTAAATGGAAGCTGTGTAATATAAATAAAGTTCAGGGCACAATGAATTAACTTTAAACATTACCACAAGTGTTTTCAATTAATAAAGTCAAATGCCGTGATTAAATCAATACCAGCAATATTTAAATTATACCTTTGCTTATACTAACTTTCTTGTGTTAATCTGCCAACAAAAATCCTAATTATAATGCTTATGGAATCTTTAAAGCATCAGTACTTCTCTTTTAATCACTCTTTGAAAATAATGTAATCATAATATTTGAGTGATTTTATTGCTCAAGAGTTCATAAAAAATTTGAGTACCAGAGATCCCAGTATTGGAATTGATTCTAGCATCTCATATTCTAGAGTCTCACATTCTACTACTCCACTAAATCATTTAAGGTTTTAATCTCATGTAAAGTATTTATACATAGAAAGATTAATGCATGAAAGACTATAAAATTTCCTTTGGATTGCAACCAAAAATTTGACATTTTTTTCTAGATAATTGATAAATTTATGATTAGCTCATTCTTCATCATTATAGCAAGCAAATGTCACAGCATATATATATATATATATATATATATATATATATATATATATATATATATATATATATATATGTGTGTGTGTGTGTGTGTGTGTATCAGTCAGAGCAATGAAATCCAAAAATAATTAATATAGCAATTGATCTGCTTCACTAGTTGTCATAATTTAATCAATGTTTTGCAATAAGAAAGTAGCTGCTTTTTACTATATGTCCTAGATTTTATATAGAAAGTTAACTTGTACCATATTGAGAACAGTGACTGTTAAATCAACCAAGATATTTAAGGCAAATTCATTTGATAACAGCAAATAAATGATCAAACATCAAATGTATAATGACAAGATAATTGCAATGCTAAGTATAAGTTACAGTTGAATGAATATAGCAACTGAGTTTTCATCTAGCTACTGTGCAATATAAGTTAACTTCCCACATAAAATCCGGAACTTCAAATTTGTATACATTACAATCTAAAAATGGAATACACTTTTGGTGAAGCTTACCATAATCATAGCTCTCCATGCAGAAAGAAGCAGTTATTTTTTTTTGCACTTTATACATCTACAGAAAATCCTAATTGCTTATTTTGACAGTGCTTGAAGTATTTTGTTTTGAATGCTACATATATTAGGCATTTAATTATCATTATATATATTAAATAATGATAATTTATGAAATATATAGAAATTTTTTAGATCTATTAGGTAGTAAACTTAGATGAAAAAAATCATCACTCAATATTTATTGGATAAGTATTTCTGTCACTCCAACAATTAACTCAATTTCTGTTTGATCATCATTGGAAAGTTGCATTATGGGATGCCAAATATAATATTAATTGCGATAGAAATATGGCTAAATTAAATTCAAATTTGATATTTGAAAAACACAGATCAAATTCTCAAACAATAATATATTATTCTTGCATAATTAATAAACTTATATGCAAATATATTCATTTAAAATAATAAATTGAGCAAATTGCTACATCAAAGAGTTTGAAACATATGTACAAGATAGCTCTTGTATTATATTAGTTTTCAATTCTGAATTTGAATATTATATAACATCTATTATTTTATTTCATAATAAAATGTCTATAAAATATTTCAGGCTCTAACTAAAATATTGTAAGTTTTAGCACAATTATTCAAATTAACAATTTTATTAAAAATGTTAAGTGATGTTTCCGTATGACTAAAATATATTTATTGCATGTGTTTATTTAAATACGTAAAATCAATACATTAATAATTCTGTATATTATCTACCATCTTAAAATGATGTATATAAATATATATTTTGAGAAAATATTGCAGGTCTAATATAATTTCTATCAATTTTGAAAGAAAAACATTTGCATAATAAGATATTCCAAACTATTTAAAAAAAATATCTGTAATCAATTAGTCAAAAATATTTTTGTTTTAACTTTTTAAAAAACAACAACAACATAACTTCAATTTTAAAGTAATAATAATAATAACCTTATATTTAACTATATATTCATGTCTAAAAAAATATTTCTTTGAAAAATTCATATTGATAATCGCAAACATTGATATAAATTAACATCATATTAGTTTTTGTATACTTAGCTATGGTCTTTCTGGGTGAAGGGATTTAGAGCATAGTTATAAACATTGTATTCAAGCTCAGACTGAGTGAACCTTAAAATTTTTCCAAGTCTCAAGCACTTCAGAGGTTTTCTAGCAGATAGTTGGTCATACGTAACCCATCTAGCCATTCAAAAATGGCTATAAAAGGGCATCTAGCTATTATTAGCCATATTGTGAAGATCTAAATTAATATAAATTAATTAAATGCGTTATTTATATAATGATGTCAAAATAAAAAATTCAATAATAAAAATAACTTTTGCCAGAAATATAAAAGGTGTTATACTTCTGTGAAGTCTGAGCTTATTTTATACTTGAAATTCAGGATTTTTATTTTGCCATTTTGATTTAGATATACATCAAGGAACATTCCCAAATGTTTTTGTAATGAAAGCTAAAAATCTGAGTCAACTCGTTTTACATCCCAAAATTGACATCTTAAAAATCCAAAAACAATTGATGTCAATAAAATAATTATTTTACAGGCAAAAAAAGAGACAATGTTCTTTTATAATTCTGAATGGGCAGTTAACTGAAATTTTCAATATATTCTATTATTTCATATATCTATTACTTTAATTTTTAGTTTTTAAAGATAATGTCTTTATAGTTTTTTTTTTTAAAATATTTTTATTGCATTTAATACCCTAAACAGTTAATACATGGTAAGAATGATAGACTGAAGAAATATGGTGTTTTGTTTTATTTTTCAATAAAGAAATAGATTGGCTATCTTAATATAAAGCTGAGCACTGATTATATATATGTGTGAGGATAGTAATCTAGACCCACTGATGATTGCTAGTTTAGCATGAAATATGTATATTGTGATTATTTATCTTTTCAACATGTGTGTGATCAGGTGGGTTAGCAATATGAGATGGCACTGAGAGTAGGGGGTTGTGTGAAAGTCTGAGTTCGAATCCCGCATATATTACATATATAAATACAGGTTTAAGCCTGTACAATGTATTAATAAAGAAAAATATAACAGTTTTTATCTACTTAAATGAAAATATCGTACTTAATCAATGACTTTGTCACTCAAATATCATTTGATTTCATAAATAATTCATCATATAATAAACAAATAAATAAATAAATACACCATAACTTAATAATAAGTAGTTTCATTTAAATAAGTAATTAGTAATTTATTTCAAAAACAATAACGAATAAATGAACTTTAGACAATTTTCTTACACAGATAAAATAAATAAGTAAACAGGATCCTCGGAACAAAAAAGAACTCTAACAGTATTATTTCCTGAAAATAATTTTGATTTATCTTATATTCCAATTGTTTACAATTTCAAAAATATTAAAGTGTAATGTTAGAAAAAGTGGATGAGATATAAATATGGATATATATATATGTGTGTTTGAGCAAATAACATAAAAATTGTCAGAATTTTCTAAAAAAGTATGTTCAAAATCTTGTATTATTAAATACGGGTTTTAAAAGACCGTGTACAGGAAATCCATTAGTTATTACTTATATTTTTAAATGATAACCGTGTATTAAAAATCTCCTTATTAATTAGAAATTTTAAAGCCAAAAGTTAATTACATTTCTTAAAATAACTATATTATCAAATATTAATTATGACTTTTAGCTTTGATAAGTAAAGTTTCAGGTTATAATTTTTTGAATAGTAGTTTTCAAAAGATCATTTATATATATATAAAGCTGAATAGTAGTTTTCAAAAGATCATTTATATATATATAAAGCTTCATTTCCATAAAGTTAGATGATTCACAATTGTAAATAAACCTCATGTAACATGTTTATTTAGATATAATATGTTTACATAAATTTCTTTTAATTTAAAAATCTAATAATCTGTTTATGTCAAAATATCAACTTTCTTACCTATATTAATATCTTGGATTAAAATAAATAATGAATTTCCACCTTCTATTAATTGAAGTTGACTTGATAACAGACTGAAGACTGGAGGTGATAAGCTTGATCTATTACCATGTGATATTTAATTGCCAAAAAAGTAATTTACTTATAGAACATAACTTACATTATGTTACATTCAATATAACAGTGATTAAAACAAAATTACATTATCAATTGATAAATTATCTATTTATAGAATTCTCTTAGATGCCCCAATAAACTCTGCTTCAAAAAGTTTCATCATCAGGATTTCTGAATATTATTAATTGAAATTGAATCAAGTTTTACTAAATGCAATAGCTTTTGACCAAGAAAGATTAACATGCTCTCTGAATAATAATTATTTTAAATATTTTATACTACAGTGAAGCCCTTACATGTGCTATAGTTTGTTTCAATATCCTTGTGGGTAACAAAAATTAATAGATATTTTAACTTACGTATTATTTACAATACTTAGTCTTAATTTACTAAGGCTGTAACCTTAGAAATAAGCGTCTGAAAAATACGAAGGTAGGGACCTCTATAGGTCTTAAAACACAAGCTTACGCTATGAAGAAAAGAGAGAATCCGAGAGAATCCTTCTTTACTTCAACCTACTTTTATATATAAATAGGTGAAGCTGAAGTGTTTTGATCTAAGAGTGTGAAGCTATTCAATACTTCACTAATTAAGTCCACAATTCTTATAATACATTAATACTCGCGAAATCTTACAATTTACTACGAGTCAATGAAAAGATCTTATAGTAAGAAATCTGTTACGATAATTTAAAGTTGTAATTATAAATTTTATTAAACGCCCATTATTATATTAAGTAATAATTTACTAGCGTAAGCTTGTGTTTTAAGACCTATAGAGGTCCCTACCTTCGTATTTTTCAGACGCTTATTTCTAGGGTTACAGCCTTAGTAAATTATTACTTAATATAATAATGGGCGTTTAATAAAATTTATAATTACAACTTTAAATTATCGTAACAGATTTCTTACTATAAGATCTTTTCATTGACTCGTAGTAAATTGTAAGATTTCGCGAGTATTAATGTATTATAAGAATTGTGGACTTAATTAGTGAAGTATTGAATAGCTTCACACTCTTAGATCAAAACACTTCAGCTTCACCTATTTATATATAAAAGTAGGTTGAAGTAAAGAAGGATTCTCTCGGATTCTCTCTTTTCTTCATAGCGTAAGCTTGTGTTTTAAGACCTATAGAGGTCCCTACCTTCGTATTTTTCAGACCTTATTTCTAAGGTTACAGCCTTAGTAAATTATTACTTAATATAATAATGGGCGTTTAATAAAAAATTTATAATTACAACTTTAAATTATCGTAACAGATTTCTTACTATAAGATCTTTTCATTGACTCGTAGTAAATTGTAAGATTTCGCGAGTATTAATGTATTATAAGAATTGTGGACTTAATTAGTGAAGTATTGAATAGCTTCACACTCTTAGATCAAAACACTTCAGCTTCACCTATTTATATATAAAAGTAGGTTGAAGTAAAGAAGGATTCTCTCGGATTCTCTCTTTTCTTCATAGCGTAAGCTTGTGTTTTAAGACCTATAGAGGTCCCTACCTTCGTATTTTTCAGACGCTTATTTCTAAGGTTACAGCCTTAGTAAATTATTACTTAATATAATAATGGGTGTTTAATAAAATTTATAATTAATACTTAGTCTTGTAAATTAAAGTATACTGCCCTATATATTCATCATATTTTTCAATTAACACACCATAACTATAGATATTTAGAACACAGATATGTATATAAAAAATTTATATTTACATAGCTGTTGTAAGAATGTATTATGTTCTGATTATTATTATTTTAATTGTATATATATATCATATTATTATTACTATTTGTGGAATATTCCGTATAATGAAAAAGCTAAATACTGACATTTCAGTACAATATCAAGTACCTTCCTCAGAGCATCCTCTTTCTCAAATCATAAGAATGCATGTGAGATTTAAAATCGTTTTTATCGTTTTCTTTCTCTTCATATTTAAATTCTATTGGTTGAGAAGTTTTAAAATTTATTTTCTCTTTCAATAGCTTCTTTCAAATGTTGTTAATCTTCTTTAATTCACACGTTTCATTTATACTCTTGGGCTTTTTAAAAATCTCTATAGCTTCTCTTAGCAATCTCTGGTCATATTGTTCAATTTTTGCTAAAATATTTGTTTTTTCAAAATTGATATCATGATTTGTTAATTTTATATGAGAATAAATATCTGATGAATTGGATTTTTCTCTCACTGCCAGAATGTGTTCTTCCTGTCTAATATTTATTCTGCAATTAGTCTGTCCTATATATGTATGTGAACAGACCCTACATGGAATTTCATATATACCATGACTAATTGTAGAATAAATATTAGAAAGGAAGAACTGGCAGTGAGAGAAAAATCCAATTCATCAGCTATTTATTCTCATATAAAATTAACAAATCATGATATCAATTTTGAAAAAACAAATATTTTAGCAAAAATTGAACAATATGACCAGAGATTGCTAAGAGAAGCTATAGAGATTTTTAAAAGGCCCAAGAGTATAAATGAAAGGTGTGAATTAAAGAAGATTAACAACATTTGGAAGAAGCTATTGGAAGAGACAATAAATTTTAAAACTTCTCAACCAATAGAATTTAAATATGAGGAGAAAGAAAATGATAAAAACGATTTTAAATCTCACATGCATTCTTATGATTTGAGAAAGAGGACGCTCTGAGGAAGGTACTTGATATTGTACTGAAATGTCAGCATTTAGCTTTTTCATTACACAGAATATCCCGCAAATAGTAATAATAATATGAATCTTTTATCCATGAAAATATTAGAATTAACATATATATATATATATATACTTAAAATTCAATTTAATTTAAAATTACAATATATAAGCAAATTAGGATTATAAATAAAAATAATTTTTACAAAATGCAAATACATCCAGCATATATATTACATTTGTATATAACTGCATATGCCAAATCATACTCCTTTAAATAAAATAACAATAAAAAGTAATCATTATTTCATACTCTTTTAAATAAAATAACAATAAAATCTAATTATTATTTTTTTTATTTTATTTTTTTGTTAATGTTAAATCAATAATTTTCATGTTATCACTTAATTAAAGCACTTTATAAGCTTTTTAATACTTGACAGAATTGCTATGATTATTAACATAAATCTTAGATGTCATTTCAAAACAAAAAACAAACAAACAACAAATTGCATGTGAATGAATAAGTTTTCAAGACACAATGAGATTGCAAAACTTCAGAAAATGAGATTTATGGGGTGGAGCCCTGTAAGGTAAAGAAATAACTGTTACAATATTGTGTATATACTATATTTTAGGAAAGTACTTATATTAAATGAAGTAATATTGAAATACAAGTACAATGTATATACTTAACCTAGATGTAATTAAAAGGATTTGAACCCTGACTTGATGAAATAGTAGATGCAATGCTTTCACCTGTACTCTAAAAGAAGAGAATGAAAAAGATAAATCTTTATATTTTGAAAACAGATTAGTACTTCACATATTAAAAAGAATGATGATAGATTAGAAATATTATTCATTACACTATAGTAATATTATTCATTAAATGGATAATCTCAAGTCTAATAAATGATTAATAAAAATTAATATATTTCTGCAAGTGATTTGTATCGAAGTTATGCGTGACAATGTTGTAAGGGCATTAAGTTTGACAATATAAATTAAATGGTATCTATATATACTGAACAATGATAAAGGTATGATGAATGCTGGTTGAGCACAAAATGTGCATCTTGGGATTATACATCTCTTTCATGTCTTTGGTCATATGTTTATGATTACATGCCTCCACATGGTATTAAAAGCAAATAGAAACCAGTTCATACCTTTCATGAGAGTGGTGTAATGAAAATTACACTACAGAAATATTATTCATTAAGTGGATAATCTCTAGTCTAATGAATGATTAATAAAACTTATTAATGACAGACCAAGAACGTGGTTATTTTTTCCTAATGTCTAAAAACTATTTGCATATTAAATCTTAATGGTCTATAAAATTCTATCAGCAGCAGGATGTATTTAGGTCAATCAAATAACTGTACTGTGAAAAGAAAACATATACATGCTTTTAGTCAAAGTTTAACTGCATCCATTTTCATTATATATTTTTTGTAAAGAGTTCACATCTATAGTTTCAATAATATTAAAATATTAGCAAAATATAAAAAATATGATTTATATGCTATGAGAGAATCTATGGAAATTTTAAAAAGAACAGATAACTTAAACAAAAATGAAATGCATTTGGAATTTTTAATAAACTTTTATTCAGCTTTTTCTCCATCCTCTAATAAATTTTACCAAGTTAGTTAAGAAAAAGTTGGAAACAGTTTACAAGTTTTTTCAACTTTCTTCATCTATGCTTGATCAAAATTCTAATAACAAAAATAAAAAAACTATAAATCACACACACACTATTATTTTAGAAATTTTCACATTAGTTTCAAAGAAATTCTCTGAAGAAAATAAAATAGATTTAAATTGTCTGCTGACTTCTATGAAGAATTTTTTTCTGTTTTTGTATCAGACTTTTTAAAGATTTGCAATAATTTGATCTATTTTGTTCTGACTACAAGAAATTTTATCCACCACAGAAGATTTCTAGCAGTATTCTCCAAAGTTTACTTTAAATATTTTTTAATTTTTAAATCTTTTGTAACTGTGATGTTCATCAAGTTATATTTTATCAATCTGTGAACTAAAATTTTTAATTTTAATCATTTGTAATCTTAATTATTAAAATTTGTTATTTGAATCAGTGGTGTGGTCTAATGACCATTAATTTTATTGGATGAGAATGAGGAAACTTAATAAATAAATTTCTCTAAGATAGTAAGTAATCAGACTGTTCAACATACATGGAAGCTTTCTGCCAGGTGTGTGTGGCCATGCTCACATATGATTCGACAGATAAATTAGTTTCAAGGTGTGTGTGGCCATGCTCACATATGATTCGACAGATAAATTAGTTTCAATATCTATGTTATAACAATCTAACTTTACTTTAAATAAAACCATACAATTACTTTAATATTTTTATTGTTAAATAATAGTTTATAAACAAACGTAAGATTATAATTATTTTACACTAAACAATGTAACTAATCATTGAATATTTTTTACTATATTCTAAAATGTTAGTAAAGAGTTCAATTAATTATAATCAAAGTTAAAAGATGAAGATTTGCTCATTTTAGGTAAGTGTCTCTAATGACAATAAACAATCTGATTGGCTTATTGGTTTACAATCAGCCTCTTGGCCAAGAAGTTTATAAATTAGCAGTAAAAACTTGGAAGGTGGATTATTTTTAACCCTTTAAAATTTCAGCATTTTCTGAAATTTTTTTTTGTCACACATCAACACAAAATATATGATTAAATGATTATTACTTATCAGAAAATAAATTTGACTTCATTTGATAAATATTTTTGTTTACTAAATTTTAAATGTTCACATTTTGTTTCTATAAATATTAAAAAAATGAGATCATAATCAAAACAAAAAAATTACATGTCATCATTTCAGAAAGATTGTTTTCAATTTTTCAAAATCAATGAAATCTTCCTTATTTCTTATTATTTTTAAAAATGCAAACAAATATTTATTTATTTGGCTTATATATAATGAATTATGCTTTAAAAGTTTAAAATTTTTGAATATTTATTGCAAAATTGTGATATTTTCATACTCGTAAGTATAAGTAGATTGCTTATGTAGAAGCTAAGCTTGTAAATTGCTTCAGGCCATATTCATGTTAGCTTCTAATATAACATATTTTTGAAAATAAAGTATTCCCAGTTAAAATAAGTTATTAATAATTTATATTTCTTGATATCTAATCAATATAGTGTAAATTATTGTAAAAAAATATCTAAAACCATAATAAATTCACAAATAAACATGGTTTTGATATTTGAAATTATTTTCTTTAAACAATGCCATAAACACTAAATGTTTTATGGCCTTGCCCTCACACAATGGATGAACATGTTAGGGAAGGATTTATGTCTATTGTCAGCTGGCCTTTTTCGAATTTCCCACCATCTAGTGTAATTTTTTGAACTAAATTTTTATATAATAACATATACAGAAAAATATGCATTTTGACATATAGTACAGAAAAATTCACCAGGGGGTGAATTGCTAAAAGCACAAATATACTTGCAAAAAAATTACTGAGGGTTAAATGAACATGGAGATCATTTCTGATTGTCAAATAAACTTATCTATTATTTAAAGTATATAAATTATTTAAAATTTATTATTTTCTATAGTGAAAAGTATAAATTATTTATTATTGTTAATTAATAAAGCATGGAGTAAATTTTAAAGTACCATTTATCCACAAAAGGACACATTATAATCAACAACTGATAATTTTAAAACTGAAATTCACAAACAAGACCAAGGTTGAAGCAAGAAAATGGCTATCAAGGTTAAGTTAAACCACAATACTTTAAGAAATTTGTAAGCATTAATTTTCATAAATTATTTTATAATTGTTTTATCTATAACAGTTGTAAAAAATGTAACAAATATTGCTATTATGAATTTAAAATTATGAGAGAAAGTAGTTTTGGAACTTTCCCTAACTGGAGAAAATTACAAGTAAACTATATTAAAAGTTATATCTGATTTTAATTGCTAAATAATTCTCCTGGTACATGTATAATATGTTTTTATTAAAATGGAATGCTATTTTAAACTAGACATAAATGCCATTAACTTCTACTTAACATTACAGAATTGACAGATTATGCAGGAAATAATTAAATTATTTTATTATGTTTAAAATTAATAATAATAGCAACTCATATCAGTTTGAGTTTCATTAATTATAAATAAATAAACTATTAACGATAGAGGCTCAGAAATACATTTACTGAAATTTTTAATATTAAATGTCATAAATTACCTTGAATTTACAGGAAAAACAGAATATAGTAGAATTGTTATGATTATTAAATAAAATACTATTATCGGCCAATATTATCTCAGTTCACCTTAATTTCAAATTGGTAATTCATTATATTAATAATATTGAGAATTTTAAAAGTACAATAGGATATTTATTGGATAGCTGGATTATACCTTAAAATTAGATAATTATTTACCACAATTATATTTTAAAATCAATGTCCATCTTCAGCATTATATTTTCTTCCAGTTTAAAAATGTTAAAAGTTTTTAAGAGAGAGAGAGAGAGAAAGATTGTAATTAGTTAATAATTTTGGCAATTACTCTATGATTAATAACAATTGGTTAATAAATGTTTACTTGAAGCATCCAAAATATTATGATTCTAATAAATACATTGAAGATGGATATTTACAAATATTTATGATAAATAATAAAATTTATAATGATGATATTACAGAAGATAATCATCCGTGCTAGTTATGCATTTGCAATTAATAGTGGAAGTTGATACCTCTTGATAATTCAATTGGTGCATATACAGGAAGTAAGAAATAGTTTAATCACAATGTTTATGGAGGAAAATTGCAGTGAGAAATGCAAAATAATTATGGTGTTATTAAAGAAGCAAAGAATATTATAAGGCCTTCAAAATAATTCTGCAGTTTAAATCATTACATTCAAATATTTCCTTTCTTCAAAGAATATAAAGAAATTTCATTTAATTTTTTTTTAAATTTATTGTGTATTTTATTATAATCTTATGTTTATTTAATATTCATAGATGTCCAGCAGTCAACTTACTCATAAAATAAAAGGGATCTGAAGTAACCGGTAAATTTAAGTGTATATTTATATTAAAAACTAAACACAAGGAAGATAAAATCATTTAAGATAAATTTTAAATTTTATTATATCATTTTGTTTTGCTGTTTGGTTAGTAAAACTGCCATTATCAAAAGAGCATGGAAGGTAAAATTCAATTTTGATTGAATCTAGGCATATTTATTATTTTATTATGTATTGTATTATACAATTAGTTACTACTGATAATTATTACCCATTAGGAATTGCTTTTGAGTTGATAATTACTATTTTAATTTCCACATATTAATTGATGATTATGTTTCATTGGTTTGGTGTTCACACTTATGATGTAGACATTATTTATTTGTGAGATTTGATTGTTGTGATGTTAGATCATCATGACATGATGTGTTGTTATGCTTGTTATTTGTTTTTATATCCATGTCATTTCACATAAGCTATATTTCTTTCTTTACTCTCTGTGAAGGAGTGAAATCATTATCATGGGTGGATTGCATATATGCCCATGGACTTTTGAGCTAATTAAGACCTATACTGTTACAAAGAATTTTGTATATTTTCTTAAATAAGAGATTAACCACCCCTTTCTCTTCATATCCCTATAGATGTTCCAAATAGTGGCACCTGGATATCAGACCACCCATAATCATGGGATGATGATACTTACTTATCTGCCTTGACTCATCACTGTTATACTTATAATTATATCGCATATGGCATTAAATTTCACCCCATTAATTCTTGATGGTTTAATATTTAGTAACAATAAAATCATCTTTGAGAAGGTATGAGATCTGTGAACCTGAGCATTAGGCAAACAATGATATCAAATAGTAATATCCTTGTTAAGTATTAATCTATAATACTATATTATTATATTAGTTTACTATCAGCTCAAAGTGTTATCAAATGTATATACTGTATTTATTGTTTGCTACTCTTAGTTAAGTATTAGTAAACTAGAATTTTCAATTGTGTTATAGAAAAGTTTTATAATAGGATATTAGGTAACTAAAGGTAGATTTACAATAATACTGATTGGGGGGGGGGGGTAAATTTAAATTACATTGCCAGTTCAACATTTTAGATAAATAGAATTGGGAAGTTACATAATCTTCTTAATGTCATGAAATAAGCATAATTATTGACGCCTAGGATTAAGTAGTGTCAGCCTATCATTTGTCAAGTAGTATCTTTGTGATTACCATACTTATGCATTTAATTTTAGTATAGAAATTTAATAAACCAATACACAGTAAGCAAAATTTAACAAATTTGTAAGCTAGGAAGAAGTAAATTAAAAAAAAAGAATAATAATAATATTATAAAATGTACTCACATATTATAATTTTGATTTTTGATTTAAGGATGTATTCTTATGTTGGTTAGAGTCACACACACTATTAAATTATTATTTTTTTATAAAATTTCCTTTTGATATATATATATATGTGTGTGTGTGTGTGTGTGTGTGAATGTGTAAATAAAATTTGTTTTGAAATTTAGCAAGTTGTCAGTAACCTTACTGCTAAACACTATCCATATTATTATTATTGCTATCACCTTCATCATTACTCAATATTATTAATTTTATTATATGGTCAACATACCAGTTATAAATTTTACTAAACTCCTATATTTAGAGTATATAAAATTATACTGTTGATAGATTAAAATATTGCAGGTTTTATGCAGAGATGTATTTTAAAAACAAAATATTTGATTTTAAACAGACATATCCTAATAAACTGTAAGATACAATCATTTACTAAACTTTTCATATCGATCAAATAGGTCAAATTTAAATTATCCTTAGATGATGTTATTATTGTCCTACTATTATTATCATAATTGTGAACAAAATATTTTAAGATTATCTAATGATTAACATGATTGATTTGTTTGCATTATTATTATAGATTTGTTAAGTTATTATAGAGTTATCTTCATTGTTATTAATAAAAGGAGTTAAATATCCTTTAGTAATTCCCTTTTGCAATATAATTTATCTTAATTTTCTATATTAGGGTAGCTATAAAGTCCCTCTTTCTGATCCAGATATACATTATGAAATCATTGAATTCTAAAGTCATATGAACCTTGAGAAATTATTGATTAATAATTTTAAACTTTGATTTTGTTTGTTAGATTTTATTTCTTAAGTCATTTGGTATACATTACCTTAGTCTCATATCTTTATTCTTGTTTTTATTGATTAATCAAAATCACAAAGATTTAAACATTCTTCTTTGATTATTTAAACTTAGAACCCCTTGGTTTTATATTAGTAGTATCAAATTAATGTTTCAGGATCCCATTCATCAACATTGTTGTAATAGTTCACCCATATTTTTATTTTCCCTTTAGTTCTATAATCATCTTAGTTTATTACTCCAGCATAATTTATTCATCTTTCATTGATCCCTATTTCAGTGCAAAACTAACTATTCATTACCTAAACACATCCTCTTTCTCTTCTTCTCATTTTTAGATCTATTCATTATTCATTTGCATTAGTTAATTATTATTTGCTCTTTCATTGTTCTTTTAACCTTCTACATTTTTATACATTTATCATTCATTTTCTGTTGTTAATTTTATGATTATTTCCTAGATAGATATCTCCCTGATTATTAATCATCTTATATAATTGCAAGTTAAACATATGTCACTTCATAATCACTATCTTTTCCTGTATTGATATAATGTTAAAATAAAGGGATTTAAAGTCAATGTTCTGTAATGTTTTAGTCTACTGTAACCTCTCCTATTCATGATCTATTCATATGCTTATATTCATCATAGCCAGCCTGCTTTGTTTATATATTTGTGTTTACTCTATTTCATTTTATTTGTGCTCTATTATATGTCTTGTTCCTATGCTAAGATGGATAAAACCAGGGGTACTATGAGTTGTGGGGGTTAATTTATTAAACCACTCTTTGTAAACTATTTTTGTACACTGCAACTATTATTGCAATAATGATTTGAAATCAATAAGCATGTTTTAGTAGCCTTTTTTAAGTTTATGCAGTATTAAATATGATAAGCAATGTATGTTAACTGATTAGATAAAAGCCAGTTAGTCCAAAAATATTTGGCACATATATGCCTATATATATTGTAACAGTAATGATTAGAAATAGAAGCAGAAGTAGAATATACAAGCAAATGATACTAATATTGATTAACTAAGACTCATACTATATACAAACACTCACTTGCCTCTAATATCATACATTCTGAATGATACACACTGGAGAGAATATTCTCACAGCATGGAGGGGGTTTCTTTCTACAAGTTGTGTGTGTGGCATTAATTACATGCATTCATTAGCGTGTATGGTATAAAATAAAAGTATTATAGCAATATAATAATTAAGTGAAATTCATGTATTTTATATTTATTCTATACTGGCTTCTATATAGGCATAAAATAACAATCAATAACATAGTAAAAATAAAATCATTTATTAATGAAAATAAAATAAATAAATAAATAAAGTTTTATTTATTGCTTTCCTCTTGAATACTTCTCAAGCTGGAAATAACAATAAAAGTTCAAGTCTTTCTTTTCTTTGATTTTATGTTTTAATTTCTGCAATATAGAAAAGTTATTATTAATAATTTCTATAGAACTTTCATTAAAATGATTTTATTCATCTAGTTATTCATAAACTACAATATAGTTCATTATTTTACTAATTCATATTTAAAGACTCTATTATACTGTCATTATTCATGAATAAAATATATTTTCTTTCAAAATCTTAGATTGTTTTCATTTTTTATTTAAGTAGAATAATCTTTTATAGTTCATTATTTCTTTATTTATGTTTTCAATATTAAAAAAATATGCAAAGTTAAATTTTCTTTCACTAAATTATCTTACTAATTATCTTGGCACTGTTCTTCCTTTGAATATCTTTATTCTATCTAGTATTATCCAACAAGCAATGAATACAATGATACTTAATATTAGTATTTTATTTTTGCATTGAGTAACATTATTAGCAACATATCTACAAAGTTTAATAGTATCAAATAGTTGATAAGATACTGGGCATTATACTGAGGATAAGATAATTGACATGCTATTTGCTTATTTATTGCTCCACATTACCTAAAAATCCAAATATAAAAAGTATTTTTATCACTTTTAATAAATTAAAGTATTTACAAATTTGCACTTCTTGTATAATTTTAATTTGATAAAATCATTTTACTTTTCTCTCTACTTCTAGTAAGATCAAGAGAGAGAAAAAAATCTCATTTCAATACTTTTGATCTCATTTACATATAAAAGCTTTTGCTGTCTATAAATTTTGGGGGTCATCTCCATAATGATTTTAAATCACTAAACATCACATGATCACCATTCTTTCTACTTACACAAGCTGTTTACTCAGAGCTAAACTCTCCATACAATAGTGCCACTCAATGCAAGCCAGAGTAATCAATAGATGCAGAAAGATTTGTGCACAAAATCTCTGTCTAGTGCCTACTCATTCATTATCCCCATACTAATTTCAACAAGTTGCTTTCATCAGTGGATCTGAGAGCACTGCACCTAGATCTTAGGATGAAAGCCACAAGCTAGAAACTAGTCTGGAAATATTGGATACATAGGAATTACATAGAGATTTTATTCACAAATCTTCCTAAATCCACTGATTACACTGACTTGCACCAAGTGATGCTACGATATGGAGAGTTTTGCCTATGTGTTTCTGAATAATGAATTTAAAGCCTATTTGTTTTGAAACAAAGGGAACATTAACTAAATAAATATATCAACCTGTGCATATTTCATTTCCTCATTCTTTATTTCAATCCTACACACACACACACACACATATATATATATGTGTGTGTGTGTGTAAATGAGTACACACCTTGGTTTTCAAGAGTAACTTGATGTAACTTTGGCATTGCCAATATAATAGTTATAATATATATATATTCTAACCTTGTGCATGGGCTGTCACCTCCAGGCCATATAATATTATGTAAAATGGGTTAACTCAGTTAACGATTACACTTGGTTAAAAGCAAATAATTGATAAATAAAATATTCTGCATTAATATTAAAATATTCTACTAGCTCAAATTAATAAAAATAATAATAAGGTTCAGTTTATCAAATAAATAAATAATTATTTATTAAATCATGAGACTTGGAAGTGAGATACAGATGACAAGAAAGATTACATTGAGCCAATATCCCACAGGATATTACCCACAGGATATTACCTCAATGGCATAAGAACACTATCCCCCCTATTACTATATCAAATAAATAAATTTATAGCATTCTTACAACTTCAATAAAACCTAATCATTAAGATTAAACGAATTTTAAATCTTAATAATTTAGCTCAATAAAATCTCAGGTTCATAAAATCAAAATCACTGTAGTAAAGTATGATAAGGGATTTAATGTCATACTTTACCAACACCTAATTAATAATAATAATAATAATAATAATAATAATAATAATAATAATAATAATAATAATAATAATAATAATAATAATAATAATAATAATAATAATAATAATAATAATAATAATAATAATAATAATAATAATAATAATAATAATAATAATAATAATAATAATAATAATAATAATAATAATAATAATAATAATAATAATAATAATAATAATAATAATAATAATAATAATAATAATAATAATAAATCAGCATTTATTTTTTATAGCGTCTGTATACAATTGTAATCACATTCATATCGGCTTTTTCAAACCAAATTGTGCAAACGCTTTTTGCGAGTGTTAAATAATAAGTGAATACCCTCTGACCCATACAAGATATAGAATTTATGCAGGGTCAGAGGGTATTCATTTATTATTTAACACTCGCAAAAAGCGTTTGCACAATTTGGTTTGAAAAAGCCGATATGAATGTGAATAATAATAATAATAATAATAATAATAATAATAATAATAATAATAATAATAATAATAATAATAATAATAATAATAATAATAATAATAATAATAATAATAATAATAATAATAATAATAATAATAATAATAATAATAATAATAATAATAATAATAATATTTTTCATTGTATGAACTAATTTTATATTTCTTTTTTCTTCACTATAATTTTTATTCGCTATAGTAATAATAAGGAAATAATACAAGGTAATCTTTATCCTTCATATAATAATGTAATAAATATGTGGTAGCATCTTATAATCAGAAAAATATATGTGTGGCAACGGATAGCATTTATAATTCAATGTACTATTATAATAATCAACTTATGACCATAAGATAATGTAAAATGTAATTTCTTAAATAAATAAATTCCAAGAAAATATTAGAATTCTTAAAATAATACTTTATTTATTTCTGTGCAAAATGTTATGTTTGATTCAATTATTCTGTGTGTATTATGCATTTTAATAGGAAAGAAAATAGTATGAACACACAAATTTTGAGAACAAATTTAACAAAGTTTTTATTATAACAAATAAAATAAAAACAACAATTTATTTATACTATTTACAATTGGTATACTAAACTTGCACCATTATACATTTCTTATTAATTGTAATTATTAAAAAACAATAGAGAATCTATTTAAGTCTTCACACTGACTTAAAAAAAAAAAAAAAATAATAATAATAATAATAATAATAATAATAATAATAATAATAATAATAATAATAATAATAATAATAATAATAATAATAATAATAATAATAATAATAATAATAATAATAATAATAATAATAATAATACAATTTTATATCCCTTTGTTATTAAATTTTACAATGAAATTATACTTCTTACTATTTATTCTAACATATTACATCTTTAAATAGTATTACAATATGCTTCCTTTTATAACATACATTGAAGCATAGAATGGAAAATACAAAAATAACAATATCAAGTATGGATCTTTTTACTAAACAATTTTGATTTTTCAATGTTATGAATATTACATAAAATATCTACAGTTAATTTATTAATACAATATGTGGAGATCGTTGTTAAATATATTATGATTATTAAACACAATATATCCTATTTAACATTACTTTAATACTGAATAGTTTCAATTATTGATGTATTCCTTATTATTTAAATAAATACAAAATTGTACCTATGCTTATTTTATATTGTTTTGCCTTATAACATTATATCTTAAAAATATGCAATACTCATAAAACAAAACAAAATATTTGAAATTATTTAACATTTCAAAGCAACTTTGCTTTATTTATTTTATTCCTGAAATGTATTTTATTTCCAAAAAATATAGAACATATTCTATGATTCTTTATCATTTTGATTCCATTAGATTTTCAATTCCAACTTGCATAAACTCTAATCCTCCTTATAAGTAAATGAACTTATCTTATTCATTCAATAACATTTCTTAAATTCTAAATTATTTATTATTTCTTTATAAAATATACAATACTGTTTGATGTAGTTACTTTGGAAAATTGAGATGGTGAATAGATGTGTAGGCCTAGGGAAGAAAAACTAGAGTCTAACTCATAATATCTATTAGATAAAAATACCATCGCACAGTGTATCTATAAAACATAGAGGCATGACCCATTTGTCTAATGTCCTCCACTACTAACAATGATGTCAAAGCTATTCCTTCAGCTTTATTGAAACATCAGTATTTAAATAAAATAGATACTGCCCACAAATAAATATACCAGCTACAGGGCATTGTTAATTGTACTGTATACTTAATAAGATTACAAAAATGTTATTCCTGTTCCCCTAATACATCCTACATTAATATCATCTCTTTGGTTTCATGTTCTCCAGATTTACTCCCAAGTCACTATCTTATCAACATTTCCTAATAGATTTATGAAATCTTACATTGACAAATGAAACTAACTCACATATTTAAAATAATAAACAAAATTAAATTGTAATTAGAATGATCTCACTAATCTACAAAAAAAGTTTGCTTTACTTTCCAATCCCATATTCTTAAACAACATACTAAATAATCATTATTTATACTTTGAATATCTAATAATATTAAAGTTTTTTGTAAAAGAATCATATAAATATTCATCATCATGTTGCATTATATTAATAATATAAAATTAAAGTATGCATATTCCCAGAAATAAATCCTAATCTTATAATTTAAATGTGTTGTACACATGTATTCACCTACAACTTAACATTTATACTTCAATATAATATAATTCATTGATCATCTGCAAAAGAAAAAAAATACATCATAAAAAATATCAATATTCACAACTATTACCTAAGTGATATCAACTTGAAATCACTTATGACATCTTCATGTCCATCAATTAAATAAAACATTACATATATGATATCCATCCATACTTCCACACTTAAAAATATTAACTTATTTAAATTATTAAATTATTTACTATAAGATTATAATATCATTAGTACTAAATTAATATTCATGTCCTACTCTTCTAATTAAAATAATACTACACTTAAAAAAGAAAGTTAATAAAATAAATCAAGACAATAATTACGTATATCTTCAATTTACGAATGTTCTTTATAAAGTTCAAATGTTTTTATTTTCCTCAAGAGTTTTTTTTTTTTAAAAAAAAAGTTCTTGTAAGAGCTTTTAAAACCCCCAACCACTGCTACATTTTCCTGCTTGACAATGAACAACTGCCCCGAACATGGCACATGCACTGTATAACAGGGCTGGGTTCAAACCCTGTTCTAAGGCATAGGATGATACTAGCAAGCGTATATATTCAATCAAAAGTAATATTAAGTTAAATTATTTGTTTTTGTTGTTGTTTTGTATGCGTGTGTTTATATATTTTAAATGGGTAAATAAAAATATATTGAAACATAAGAGGGACGGGGGGTTAGATGGTTTGTGCTTTTGTATTTTGTTTAGAGGCATGTGTATTTATATCACTGCATGGGTGAGTAAATGTAATAGATTCATAAAAATAAGAAAATTTACATGGCCAAGCTTTAATTCCAAGATGGATGACTAAGGAAAGAATTTATAAAAAAGAAAATAAGTTAATTGCAAAGAAAGAATTAGGAAAGTTATAGATTGCTATCTTAAGGAATAAAGCTATTTTGATTGAAAGGAGATTGTTTCCAAGATGGATGATGAAAGGCACAAATTCCAAAAGATATGTTAATTGAAAATAAAGAATTCAAAAATGTGTAGATCGCTATCTTGAGACAAAGCCATTTTAATTAGAAAAAATGTTATAAATAAAAGGAAATGTTATAAATAAAAATGGAAATGTTATAAAAAAAAGAAAATGTTATAAATAAAAGACAATGAATGTGGATCTCAAGGTATAATTGAAATTCCTGAACATATAGAAAGAAAAAAGAAAAGTTATTGAAGGGTTTTCTGTGGGCAAACCACGTGGTTTCATTAAAAAGAAGAGAAGGAACAATAGCATTTTAATTAGAGTTTGAAAGCTGAACTTTGAAGAGGATTCTAGAACTGTTACTGCCACGAGCAGGATAGAAAAAAATTAGTTAAAAATTATATATCTTGGTCAACGATGAACAGGCTGGGGTAAAGGACAAGAACGGACCGGCTCTGCCATCCATCCTGGGGAGGTACTACGGTTGCTGTCCATGTAGGAGCGAAGCCCTTCCTAAATTACAGAAAAAACAACATTCACAGAATGCCATTGATTGTGTCTTACAGAATCCATGGAGGACTACAAAAAAGAAAGAAATCACTTATTCACTATATCACAGCACGAAGCCAGTGAAAGTTACTATTCATCTACACCCAGGTGAGATAAAACAAGGTAATGCAAATATTTTCATAAATACCAGTCACTCTTGAATAAGAATATATTTCAGTAAAATAATAATGCATAAGGGCTAGTACAAAATAAAGAGATATCTGAAATAACGCCCTATATAACTATATGAATAAATAGACCAGATAATGACTGATTGCATTTACTTTATATGCTATGATATATATATATTTTGTTACATTTATGAACTTATACGGGTGTGTATTTGTATGCATATCATTCAAGTATTCAAGCACAAACCAATACCCAATTGTGGGATTCTATTTTGTTTTATTATTTTTTTTATTAATAAATATTAAATTAGTGTTTTAAGTATAATTGTGTATGTGTTCAATGTTAATTTCTTTAAGAGCCTAGATTGCATAATACAATTAGAGAGTAGTATTAAGAATAAAAGTAAGAAAGTAAAATGAATCGTTTATGCATTCCATGCACACTTAATCTGTTCTCCCACCTCTTTCCCACAGTCAACAACCACTACCCCTGAGTGAGCTAGCCAGAGGTATAAGCTCTATCTATTATAAATTGATACTCATTCTCTCCCAGCATAATTCTTATTTATTTGTAAATAATATTGGCGCTTGGTGTCAAATTGACATTCATAAATATGCTGGGCGAGTGATAAGAGTATAGTGCCGAACTAACTATATATGTATGTTCGCATCATAATTTTCTTAAAGACAACAAAAAGGAAGAAACTTAAATTTTAAATATGGAATAAATGTATACCCCTATATATGTCTTATGCACAGGTAGCAAACTGTTACAATTGTAAACTCCTTCCTGTGCGATGAACAAAGTTTAAAAATGAATAATAATAAAAAATAAGCTACATCTAAAAATCTTGGAAAAGTAATAAAATAATCATTAATCTGTTCTGGAAAAGTTTATAGAATAATAGTTTATAGTTTCTATTATCCAGAACAATGATTATTAAAATAATAATAAAATCATAATATTGAAAAATAATAATTCAAAGCTTCTGTTCCATAGGATCCTTTATCGTCTTGGTGATGCATCTTGTCCTGGTAACGTGACTACGAACGCTCCGGATAAAACTTTTTGCGCAATTTTAAAAAATATTTATATCTCCATAAATTCAGCAATTACTTACTTATAATCCATTCCTTTATAAGTTTATTATTCAGGATAATTTATTATTTATTATCCAATTATAGTTATTTTCATTTATTCTTCAAATTATCAATTTTTAAATAAATTCTAGCAAAATGTGTATAACCTTATATAATTCAGGTTTATCACATATGCTTTAAAATGTTCAATTAGATATTATTTATGACAGTTTTTCCTTTAAAATATTTACAATGTTTTCCTTCAAAAAGGATAAAACATTTATCTTTATAGCATTATATTTCCATAAAAATTATTAAAAATTTGTCATATTACTTGTCGGTCTTGAATACAACTATCTCGCTATTATAAAAATGCATTGTTCACTTTTAAATTTACAAATAGATTTTCTGTTAAGCTTCCTGCACAATGTCCAAAATAATTTTTTGTTTACTGAAATAGTTCTCTTGGTTAATACCATTAATATTATATTAACAATTATCATTCTTATTTTTAAAATTTTCTTAATTAAGTACGTATCACTTATTGGCATTTCCATATTTTTACTGCAAAGTTGTATTAAGTTTTGATGAATAATCCTGGTGAAGGGAACTTTAATTTAGCAATGCATCCTTTTAATAAAATGTATTAAAATATATTTATACTACACTCTCTTTGCAAATACTTAAAAATTTATATCCTATTAGTTTGCAAATAAATTATATGAGAGCACTAAAATTGACTAAAATAAAAATTTTAAAAGAAGTATAACTTTAGAAAATTACTATCACACCCCAGAATCAACCATGCAACAGTATTTATAACCTATAAAATACCTCATCTTATTGGTGGATTTTGCTTTTCATCTGATACTTAATTGACATATTACTACTGTAACACACAATTAAATTTACAAAAATAAAATATGACTCATTCTAATTTAAAAATATTACTTAAAATATTAATTTTAAATCAATTTTATACTTTATTCAAAATTGATTAAACACTTTAAAATAACTTTTAAAAACAATATTTAATAAATTTATCCCACCTATTATATTTATCTATTTTATTTTTAAAACAAAATATTTAATTTTTATTAGCTATATTCATCTTATAATACTATTTAAAACATGTTATAACAACTGATTTAATATTTGCTTTTGTGATAGGTAAATAAATATATCCAATTCTATAATGCAATTCTTAAAATATTTTGAACTTTGTTAACACATATACTAGCAAGCATGTGTGCATGGCTGTATTATACAAGTCACATGACTTATAACTGAGACAGATTGCATCCAAATTTCTGTCTGAAAATAAATGATAAATTGCAACAATTATTATATTAAATAAATAATATAATATAAAATTTGGAATAATAATTTGGAAAATATAGAATTAAATATAACTTTTCCTACCATAAAGCTTACTTTTTAAAATATATGATATTAATTATAATTATTAAATATAATTTATACTTTTAAATATAACATTTATTTAATTACAAGCTTTAACTATTAAAATTTAACTTTTAAAACACATTTTAAACATTTATTGCTGCATTATTTATTATGGCCATCTTTTCCAACCATATATAATTAGTATTTTTAGCTTTGTTTAACTGTTTTAAGCTTATATATCATAATTTTAAGCATTACATATTTTTAATTTAGCTTTAAATTGAACCTTTAAAATATTATCAATACAATATAACTATTATACAAAGAGAACGTATCCCAAATTAAATTTTTTTTAGTAATTTGCTGTGATGAGCAAATTCTGACCTATAGAAAAGGGCCCAATATATATAATTTAAATTTGTAATGAAATATTTTTTCCTTACAAATTAATTCTTAAATTATTTTCCTAACACTATTATCTGACTTTAATTGCTTAATTGTAAAGAAATTTTTTAAGTAAGTATGTTTCTCCGCCTTTTCCTATTTATTAAAAAACATCCTGAATGTAGAAGGTATTTTTTTATCTATACATCAGGAGATCTCACATAAGATATTAATGACTTCCACATGTTATTTATAACTACTGTAACTAGAATTTCTGGCTATAAATCAGTTGATTGACTTGACACTGAGGTTTATAGAGTTAGAAATGATTGGGGACTAAAAAAATGGAACAAAATAAACCATTTGGTTAATTGAATGAAACTATTATATTTTGCTAGCATTTTATGATAAGTAACATAAATAATAATACTTCATATTTGTTAGTAAATTGCACTACATGGTAATTATATTCTCTGCCTTAAGGCCAGTTAAAAAACTAGACAATAGATATACCAGGATCAAATCATAATAAATAATCAAATAATTTATTGCTCAGGAGTTTATAAAAAGTTCTATCACTAGAAGAGATGCAGTAATAAGTCCAAACACTGGAAATATAAGAGGTGAAACTAATGTCTGCCATTCTATTGCTACTCAGAATATTGAATATTATACATCATAAATTTCTTCTGCTTATCCATCTTTGACAGAATTTATTCTAACATTTAAATATTTAATGTCATATCATAAATTTTAATCAGCTATCGTCATCATAAATGCTCTATAAAATTTGATATTATTTCAAAGACAAAACACAATATTTTATGTAAAATGCCTATATTTTAACATTATAATGAAGATAAAAATTAACTATAAGACAAACATCCATATGGATATTTTTTTACAGTCAATTCATTACACTCTTCTGATAACCTCACATTAGTATAGGATCTATGTTTTTAAATTTGAAAATTATTTGGATTCAAATTTCAGAACATAAGCTTACTTAGTGAATGAAGTAATCATTACATTATTATATAAGTAATAGTGACAAAAGAGTAACGGTTTTTGCTCCAAATTTAGTAAAGTCATTTGATTAGGAGCAATATTTTAGTCTATTTAATTTTTCTCCAGTCACTAATTGCTTTGTTTAAAAAATTTATCTAGTAATGTTTTATGTGTGACGAAGATAGTATCTTTAACATTTAAAGTTGTAATTAATAATTTGTTAAGCATATACATAAGTAATATATATTAAGGCTATTATAACCTTAAGACTATGTGCCTAGATGTGACAGTAGGGACCTCTACAAATCTTAACACAAGATTAACACCTTTAAAAGACAAGAGCGGCCAACTCTGAAATCAAAATGCTTTAGATTCGCCTATATAATTAAAAAGTAAGTTGAAGATAAGAGTTGGCCGCTTTTATCTTTTAAAGTCATTAAATCTTGTGTTAAGATTTGTAGAGGTCCCTACTATCACATCTATGCACATAGTCTTAAAGTTATAGCCTTAATATATATTATCTTTAATATATATATATATATATATATATATATATATATTACTTATGTAATATATATGTTCTAATATATATTACTTATATAATGAGTATACACTTACCAAATTATTAATTACAACTTTGGTCCAAGATAAGAATGGCCGCTCTTGTCTTTTAAAGTCATTAATCTTGTATTAAGATTTGTAAAGAGCCCTACTGTCACATCTAAGTGCATAGTCTTAAGGCTATAGCCTTAATATATATTACCTTTAACATTCTAAATGTTTTTTTTTTATATTTTGAATAGCAAATTATTTATATTTTAGAACATAAATAAAATATGTTATTGTTGCAGTTGATCATTAAATTTTGATATATTTCCCATACTTAAGTAAATCTGAAGAGATATCAGATCCAATAGCTAAGCAAAATATATATTTTGTAATTACCAATTTATATGAAAAAAAAGACAAACCACTCTGCAGTATATTTACATTTCAGAAATAATCTTCATTATCAGCTGCCTTGAACATTGCTAATAGTTGACACAAATACAAATTGTCTGTCTTGAATTAATACTATAAACAACATGTTGTTAAATCTTGAATATTTAATGCTATAGGAATCAATTAACATATTCAAACAAACCAATTGTTTTTATATAGTATGGCAACTGTAAAGATGAATCACATATGATGATTGAAGCTGACATCTCTCCAGATTTATTTACACATATTTAAAATAAGCCAATCTATTTATTATACATGTTCCATACTTGTATTCAAATTTATCTTTTAATTAATGATTACATATTTATAAACCCTATTGTCAGTTTATAACACTTGAAAAAATAAAATATGGAACCAATATATAGATATTTTTTCACTTTCTGATATAATCATATTAAATATTAAACAATATATTTACAGTTTTGCTTTATATATATATATATATATATATATATAAAGCAAAACTGTAAATATATTATATATCATTCTCTTTATATATATATATATATATATATATATAAAGAGAATGCTAATAGCTCTAAATAAATTTATTTTATCAATAAATGCGCAAGAGAAAACATTCAAAATCTTTATCTAGACTTATCCCCATCCCCAAATCGGTTTCAAGCTAATGGCTCTCATCAGTAAAGAGCTAGGACATCCAGACACCAAATCCAAAATACAAATTCAAGCACAGCATTTATCTAATACTTAACTGTTAAGTAGAAAATCTGAGATTTTCAGACATCTATATCTTCAAATCCAGCTTTCCAACTCAAATAGCCATATGGAACTGAACTAAATTAAAATATACCATATATTAATAGCCTTAGCAATGTAATATATCTAAAATCTTAACATCCAAACTATAATATTGTAAAGGGTAGCTTACAACGCAGATATTCCTAACAAGATTGGCCTACTTATTGAACCCAATCCATTTGGAACTTGCATTAATAATGGGAAGATTATTTGTTTATTATTATTACATATATGCATGTACAACACATATATATTTATTTAGAGTGAATTAGGAAATGCACAATAAATTATTATTTTATAATAGAATTTAATATGATCAATATTTTAGAAAGTAATATTGTATATATAAACTATTTGATTAATAAACTGTTATGTATATATTTTTTAAAAATTTAAAATTGAATATTAATTTATAGTCAAATGATTTAGGGATGGACTGAGGTCAAGTTAGGTGGCCGTGTGTGAAAATAAAACTGATTTTATTTTTATTTTTTATCTGTAATAAATGAAATGTATTTAAACAATAGGCAGTTAAAAATCTCAGCATTTCAGGAGATATATGCACAAACTTTATAAAAACAGAAACTTTTTACAAAGTATTCTTGTCAATAATATTCCAGCTATAACAATATACAGCAGAAAAATTAAAATTTCAAATGCTGAAATGGAGTTTTGTTTTTTCTTTTATTTAAATCATAGAAATTTTTAAAGTCAAATACTGTAACTTAAATTTTGCCAAATTCAGAAGAAGGAAAATGAGAAATAAAAAGTAATAATAATTTATAAATTTTGAGATAATTAAATCATGTTTTGAAAGTTGTTGGAGTAATTTTTAATATTTTAATTCTTTTCAAAAAAAAAAATAAGTCTGCTGAAAATAGGAAGCAAAAAAAAATGAAATAATTCTTTTAATATATATATATATATATGTAAAGTGCTTCTATATTATCCAATATAAATTTATGATTACAAATAATTATTGAATTGTACTTTAAGATGAATATGGGCTAAAACAAAACATGCTATTGTGCATCATGTTATTTCCTAACAGTTGCATTAAACCTCTATTTTTTTCACTTTATTGTAAAACACACAAGAGGATGCATGCAGTCTAAAGTAAACAAGCACTGGAAAATTTAAAAATGAATCAGTTAAGGATAGAGATGTTTACCATACACAACTACAGGAGACACCATTGTACCCATCTATCCTTGCCTAGGAAAATGATTTGATGAGTCAAACTGCTTTTGGGGAACAACATGCTTAACAATCAACTACTACTTCTATTAGGATGATTTTTAGGAACATTGTTCCAACTACAATTTTTAATCAAAAAGTTAATATTGTAAATTTTTGTTTGACTTTTTATTTTTATTATCTATGTTGTATTTTCACACTCTGATACTAGAAACCTCATTTTTCAGAATTGGCAAAAAAGAAATGTGGGGATAATTCACTTAGATATATATATTTTTTATTGTAAATAAAATCTAGGTTAACCCACCTGCTTCACATAAGGTTATCCATGTAAATAGTAAGGTAAGATTTTCTACATTTATTTATTTTTTCTCGTGTGTCATAGCACCAGCCGGGAAGTGAAACCACCAATCCAGGATAACTGCTTGTAAAGCAGACGTCACTGACCTCTTGACCACCAATGCTTGACTACATTTATTTTTTATAGATTAAATTGCAACACATGATAAAAATACATCTTATATGTTTTATTTTGTTGATTAACCATGTATATATATATATTTTTTTTTCCCAGTATGATTGACTAATGACTAATCAACTAGTATTAATTTCTATACCTATCATATATATAAATTGGGGGGAATTTAAATTAAATAGATTACTAGAATCAGTAAATATAGAATTTAGCCAGCCAGCATCTCAATCATCTTAAATTGTTAATGTTTATTTTTCTATATAATTATGATTTGTAAAGAATGAGGGGCATAGAAGGATTTTTAACATGGGGTATAAGGGATGGATCTGGAGAGTTATTAGTTAATAAAATGGTAGAAGTTCACATGTGACACATGTATATATATATAGATATTTTTATCATTACTATTGTTGTTATACTTTATGTTATTTATCATTGTCAATAAATGTTTAAGAGTTTTTATTATTCTGGTCTCTGGTTTATTGAGTTGTCCTGACATTCCACAGTTTATAAACAATTATGCATGCACACACGTCTATTTTTCTTGTCATATAAAAGTTGTAAAGAAAAACAAATATAATAAATTCTAGTTGTAACCTATATATAGGTGCAGGAGTTTCTGTATGTATCTGTTCATACCTGTTAAGAAAGTCAAAAGCAATATTAGGACATAACGGAATTGGAAAGGGGTGAAAGTGGATGAACTAACCTAAATTGCATTTGATATTATTAAATAGGGATAGAGATAGTCAATTAAAGTGCATGCAATCATTGGTTAAGCTTTCATCAGGTTTTCATTAGCATTTTACCTGAAGACCCAAAGTCCGACCGTAGTTAGATGCAACTTTTTCCCCTTCCAAGCCTGGTAGGTCTCTGCAGACTATGTCATCAGGGGCAATAAATTAGGGCACATTAAGTCACAGTCTCCAGATTTCTACATCTGCATAGTATCACAGTCCGCAAGTTATTTTCCCATCTGTTACATCTGGGGTGTGAGCAGGTGTGAATCCAGGCATAGTGGACTGTCCATTACAATATTAATAAAATCAAGTCATACATCACATGACTGAATTCATTAATATATATATATATAATTAATTCTGCTGACATCATAAATAATATGTAACTAAGAAAATGATTTTGTTTCAAATTTTTAAAATAAATTTTATGAATAGTGTAGAGTAAATACATGCCTTATAACTGTTAGTATTACCTTAGTAATAAATTATCTAGAGATTTTATATAAAATGTGTAAACATTTCTTTATAAAAACAATGTTGAACAAACTATAACATTTTATAATTTAATCTTAAGATAAAAAACACAAAAACAAACATGATTTACATGATTGTAAATACAAGAAAAATAATATATTTAAGGAAAATATTTTCTTTAAATTATGAAGTAAAAAATATTCTTTCTTATATAAATTTATGTTATAAGGTTTATTTTTTTATTTAAAAACTATTCAGGAAAAAAAACTATGAAAATTAGAATAACATTTAATATATATATATATATATATAAATTATTTTATATAAATACTTTTATTTACTATATATTAAATAGTTTTAAAATGTTTTTTCAATCATAATTAGTGTTTTTATATTTAACTTAAAATAAAAGTGTAGAGTATCTATAAATTAATTAATTCAATCTTTTTTTGAAAAAAAATAGATATACAATTAATTAATTTCTTGATATGCCATGTTTTTTGATGGTTTAAATATAAAAAAACACAATTATGGTTGAAGAAACAATTATTTTTAGGTTTTTTAGTCTTCAGTAAATAAAAGAATTTATTATAAAATATTATATATATATTACTTTTAAGTTTTTAATATTCACACAGTAAATAAATGCATTTGCTTTAATATATTTTATATAGTATTTTTAATTTTTTAATATTTGGATATGTTTTGCAATTATTCCAGTTCAAATTTTAAAACAGAGATTAAAACTATGTTCATAGTCTCCTTAATATTCAAAAAGAAAATAGAGTGCATTAAAAATTGTTTACAATTTTGTTTTGTCTATGAAATTAAAAAATCAACTTTTACAATATATAAGAAATAAAATTTCATACATTTTTTAAAAAAATTAAACTTTTACAATCAATGAGTATTAAGATTTTTTTTTATTCCAATTTAATAGATTATTAACATTTTTTAGACTAGGCTTTTTAAAAAATATATATACTGCTTTGCTCATGAGCAATTAGTAAAAACTTATTTAACTGAAAGTAATGTATTTGAAATTTAGTCTGCAAACCCTCTATAGTAAAGAAACCAGGTGACCAATCTGAAATATTTCATCATTCATATGGCAATGTCATTGATTTATGAGTATGTGTGGAACATTTGAAAGAATTACATGTGGTAAACAAAGAAATAAACAAAGTTTCTAATTTAAATCAAAGTATTTAAAATACAAATAGTTTGTAGAATAGTATCTACAAATTTGCAGGAAATGAGATATGAACTCTAAATAACTGAAAAAATGAAAGGTGAGGCAAGACTCTGATATAAACTTGTTATAGAAGAGATTAGAGCTTAGATTGAATAGAATTTATTGCAATATAGCATCTTAGAAAGGACAATGTGAAGAGAATAAAAGTAATGTTTTGGAGAGACTCTTACAATATTATCAATAAATGTGTTTAATGGCTGTAGATTAGCTAGTATGTTTATTCATTTAACAAATGAGTCTCAACTGAAGCTCAGTTTCTTATTTGATGCATAATAAATACTAAACAAGATTTACTCTCTATGAAACTCTTTTAGTATAAACAAACGTTTTAAATTATATTTTAATCATTTTTCTTTATTAATGCTGCTAATACATATAATATTTATATCACTTTACTAGCACCTTTAAAGAATCTCATAGTGTAAATGGTCATGCCTATAGCCTGTATTTGAATACAGGCTAAGAAAACTTAATTTTTTTTTCAACAAGATTTTCTATTTTTCTTTCAGGTAGCCAGCTTATAGCCAACTCAACTAACTGTTTAACATTGCTCAGTAAGTGAATATTTAGATATTATTAGCTAGAGAGAAAACAAAAATGGGAAATTGCAAAACCATCATCTGAAAAATGCTTTACAGTGAAGTATTTAAAATGTGTTTTACCTTTTTTTTATTAGGCTAACAGCAATAATAATAATAATAATAATAATAATAATAATAATAATAATAATAATAATAATAATAATAATAATAATAATAATAATAATAATAATAATAATAATAATAATAATAATAATAATAATAATAATAATAATAATAATAATAATAATAATAATAATAATAATAATAATAATAATAATAATAATAATAATAATAATAATAATAATAATAATAATAATAATAATAATAATAATAATAATAATAATAATAATAATAATAATAATAATAATAATAATAATAATAATAATAATAATAATAATAATAATAATAATAATAATAATAATAATAATAATAATAATAATAATAATAATAATAATAATAATAATAATAATAATAATAATAATAATAATAATAATAATAATAATAATAATAATAATAATAATAATAATAATAATAATAATAATAATAATAATAATAATAATAGTGTGCATGCGCCAGCTGGTTTGGTGATCGTAGATATTGGTAGGATACATTATATATTTCTAATAATAATAAAACTAAAAATTTTTTTATTTAAAATAAACCGTATTGACTCTAAGCAACCCAATATTCAGTATACACCTGGGTCTCATTTTACATGATAGATAGGTTCTTCAGAAAACATGCGCAAATGAAATCATGCAAAAGTAGACGTAACTTACCTTGAGAAAGGGAGGTACGGACTGAGATTTTTCAAAAATCGCATAAAAGCAAAGCACCAACGTAAAATTACTTTAAAATTCGTGCAAAAAAAAAAAGGAAATAAAATATGACTAATAAAAAATTTCAAATTTGAAAAAATTGATACAAGACAAACTTTTTTTAAATATAATATTTAATTTTATTCAAAACAATATATTTTTATGTATAATTTACAGTAATTTACATTTTTTATACACATTTTAATTATTATTGTCATTTGCCGATAAACAGGTTCGTTTGCAAACTCGTAAAAAAATCAGATTCTTCACATGAGAAAATACAACTAGCACCAACGTCACTCTCATGTTGTTAATGGTTTTCTGGTGACAATGTAATTAGTAATTAATCTAACAACTAAAAATTAAATTCTTATTTTGTCTTTAATTTTTTAATTTTCAATTTTAATTGTGCTCACTGCTATTACTGATTAAAAATAAACTTGCGGACATTAAATGATTAATAATTGATTACGTTCTTTTTTAAAAAGTAAAAACAGAATGTGATTTAAAATGCAAAATTAACACGCACAATGTTTGAACAAATTTACATTATAATCTTGTAAAATTAAATGTGTGTATGCATAAAATGTGGAAATCATGATTTTAATTTCATTATTGCATAAAATCTTACTATTATAAAGCACTGAAAATATTGAAATTACTAAGATGAAAGTCAAATTCCAATAATGTGCTATTACTTTCAATATACATGAAATTTGTTATTTAAAGTAATAGCGCATTATCGGACTTTGACTTCTGGTAAAACATGGAATCGCATACCTTCAAAATCATGTTAAATAAGTCCGCGTAAAAAGAGACCCAGGTGTATATAGTTTTTTAAACTTAAGAAAACTCCTCCTATGAGGAATTTGTGTGCAAGCATTTATTTATTTTTTACTCCAATATGGCAATCTCTTTGAATGCAGCAAGCATTTCTTATGCTGATGCAATCAAAGCATCCACTAAAAAAGGAGATTTTCCTCAGAATGTGGAAAAAATCAAACTCTGGTTTCAAGATTTTGTCGTTCAACAATGAATGATCTAATAAAACTAGATATCATTTCAGAATCTGATTCATTACCAGTTAATACAATAGAAGAAGAGATCTGGACTAATGAAAAAATATCTGAATGCTTTAATATGACCATACCACATGACTTATTTATGTTGTTTAAACATTTCTTTATTGACCGGTCTGTTATCCTTGCAATTACAGATATAAATTGTTCGCTGTATAGATTTCTTAAAGATTTGCTATATGAAGAATTAAGCACAAATAATTTATGGGATTCTATATTGCACATTGCAGATCATCTAAATCCTTGCTATCTTGCTATTGAATTCTATAGTGAAGAACAAAAAAACAAATTTGATAAAACAATTAAAACGTTAGAGAAATATGCTTTAGTAAAAGTTAACCAATATAGAGAAAATTTTATTACCAGCACAATCAAATATACGTACTTTAACTATACAATAAATGACTTCAATAAATTAATGCAACCATTCAGAGCTGTTGTTGCCTTTCAACCTATATATTTAAAAGGAACTCCGATATCAATCTACGGAAACAGTTATCATTTTAAAGTTAAATTAAATCAAAACATAAATCCAAATGATATTCCCACTCTTATAACCGATCACGAAGCGCAGCTACTCTTAATAATTCATGGACTTAAACTGCAATGTTTTCACTGCAAACAATGAGGGCATATTATAAATGCATGCCCAAAACTTAAATGTAAACACTGTGATATGTGAGCAACCTCAAGTCATCAATGTGAAAATGCACCAGTAAATAACACAGAATTCACTTCTCAACCGATAAGTGAATCAACTACAATTTGCTATTAAAACAATCCAATTAATGATGATGTAACAGAAGATCTAAACATTACCAGAGAGCAATCAATAAATGATGAAAGTGAATCAATTTTACCCGAAAATCAACCACAGAATGACAAGGATAAACCAGTGTTACAAGAAAATAGCCCATCTCAACAAGAAATATTAAAAAGTGATTTCCAAAATCACAAACAATCAAAAACACCCCTTAACAAAACTTTGCAAGATATTATAGACTATCTAGTGCCTTGCCTGCCACCTACAGACCCAAAAATAAATGACACTGCCAACCGAAAACCAGGCAGACTGTGAAACAAATGAAGCAGAAAAAATGCAGCACTGCCTATTGATCTCAGTGAAGATGATATGACCCAAACATTAATTAGATCATAAAAAAAAATAAGAAAAGCAAATATGAGTTCAACGGCTACCAAGTTTGAATACACTTCAGATGAAGACCTTAGCACCAATAAAAAAGCAAATGTGCAAAAATTATCACAGAGGGAGGAAGTAGAACCTCCAGACATAAAAATTCTTTGTCATAATTTGTGCAAGTTATCTAAACTATATAAAATTAAAATCTAATTACTGCATCAGGTGCATTTTGTTTTTATTGAGTGAAACTGTAATGAAAATAAAAATAGCATCATTAAACATCCGTGGATTAAACTCACCGGAAAAAAACTATCAATTAATAAAATGGCTTGAAATTATACAACCTCATTTGCTAGGGCTACTTGAAACAAAAATTTATAATAAATCTCAGATTAATCCGTCTAACTATCTTAATAATCAAGGATATTCAGCATTCTCCCAAGCATCATTTTCACCCTCAGCAGGAACAGGAGGAGTAGTAATGAAAACCTGCCCTTCTATTCATTCAAAATAATATATATAGATGCACACATATTAATTATAACCTTATATAATAAAACAGTTACATTGAATGTAGCATTTGTTTATTTACCTCCAAATCATACAGCAATTAATTCAAATTATAAATTCCAAAATAGCATCCTCATCACATCCATTAATTTTACTTGGTGATTTCAACATGTCATACAATGGGTTTATCACAAAATGGTTGCACTTACTAGCCATACCACTCATGTGTGTGGAAGGCTATCTCCCACAGAATTCAGTAACATTTAATAATGGCAGGTTTTCATCATTAATTGACCTGGTCTTCTACTCACCAGTGTTACATCACATGATCAGCCTAACAATAAAAAACTCATCATTATCAGATCATTCTGCAATTATTGTTTCACTAAAGAATGATTTTATATACAGATCAATAACATCTATTGGTAACACAATTAGAGTGCTCCTTCCATGTTGAACCCCAGAATATTTATTCAATATATATATATATATATATATATATATATATATATATATATATATATATATATATATATATATATATCTTCAAACTTAGAGACATTGAAATGGATCCAGTGCAAATATATATATATATATATATATATATCTTCAAACTTAGAGACATTGAAATGGATCCAGTGCAAACATGGATTGCCTTTGTTAACATTATTTCATATACAATTGATGTCATAACAAGGGCTACCCCAGCCCCTTCAAGGCTTCTAGCTCTTGTAGATGAAACACACAAAAGAATCACAAACAGTACTACAAATAAACAAGGCTGTTCAAATGTGATTGCCCTGAAGAAACTTTATCAATCAGTCTCTGAAGAACTTAAAGAATACCTGGCAATTAAAAAAAGAAAACTTTTTTTGACACAGACACACACATGGTCCAGACACTAAATTCACTGGGCACTGGGACAAAAGCCATGAACTCACATACTGACAGCAATTAAAATACAAGAAGATATAATTTCTGGTTACAGCATGTTTCTACCTCTCTACACACATTCCAAATCCAAACTTCAAGGGAAGAAAAAATTTAGCCCTGCACCATTTTTTCTCGGTGAGTCAGAAGAAGATATAGTATTTACTCCCAAAAACTTTATTCAAAAATTAGCATCAACCCCTAACTCCAGTCACCCAGGAATGCATGGTATACCTTGCTTTGTATTCAAGCATTTAGAAAAATTTATTGCTCAGTATCTGTGTAATCTAACAAACTTTCTAACAAAAAAGATCTATCATATACATGGATTATACCCAATTTTACTAGTACCATTTATCAAAACACATGAAAAAATAACCACACTAAACAATCTAAGGCCCATATCAATGAGCCCTCTGGGTATCAAACTGCTGGAGTCAATCATTAAAGACAAAGCAGAACCCTATATTATATCTATACTATCTAAAATGCAGTTTGATAAGAAAGACTCATCTACAATGCAAGCAGCCTTTCTATTCAAAACAGTTATTGATTCTGTCAGAAATAATAAAAAAATATAGTCCAGTTGTAATTCAACTGGATATAAAATCAGCAATTGATATGATTCCAATTGAACTCCTTGTTGAAGCATTAGAAGACACAACAATACCAAGATCCTTAATATATTTAATCTCCAATCTTCTATTAAGTCAAGAAATACATATTACACTTAATGGTAAGAATTGCCCCTCTTTTGTACCTTACTGTTCAATTCCACAAGGTTCACCACTAAGTGCTCTTTTTTTTTTTTACTTTCTATATCAATCCCTTACTGAATATGATAGAAAAAGAATTATCAGGCATATACATACCTGGTCTGAAAGCAAACATCTCCTGTATTGCCTACATGGATGATGTCTCGATTTTTTTAACTTCTAAAAAACAGATCCCAACTCTATTGAAAATTCTTAATTCATACACTAATAAATACAAGCTGGAGTTTAACATGGATACATCTTCTGCGTGGTCAATATATACAGAACAATTTCACACACAACATTTAAAAGGAAAACCCAGCTCTTTTGTGGGATTCCCCTTCTATTTGAGCAATCTAGAAATGTGTCGACAAATACAAAACAAAATTAAAAATAAAATAGAAAATATAATTAATTCACTTTCAAAATCTTACCTTTCGTTGTATTCAAAAGTATCCCTGTTTAATCTATTAATTATGACTTGAATCACATACTATTCTCCAATAATACTATATACTAAATCTTTTACTAGTAAAATAAACTTATTATGTAGAAAGTTGCTGTGGGGAAAGAAGATTGTTTCAGTTTCACTAAAACGTATTCAAGCTCCTCTAATACAAAATGGTTTAGGACTACATTCAATACATATTTTTAACATTCAAAAGACATTAAATCTCATTTCCACATGTGCTTATTTATTTCCATACATGAAAGTGTTCTTCAAGATTACCCCAACAGATAAATCACCACCAACCAATGGATATTTAAAAACCTTGCTTACACTAATTCTTAACATTCCAGGCTTTATTTTTTCACCACCTCAAGATAAATTCACATATGGGATGTATACCAGATAATTTGCTCTCCCCTAAATGATAAAAGACCAATTTTAAACATTAACAATAGACAACTAACTCGAAAATTTAAATTCTGGTCATTAGAATCCAAATATTATGATTTTCTACTCAAATTAAATCTTGAAGCATTGCCAACATTACACTTTTGTAGATATAGAAGGCATTATATAAATACAGAAGACGTATGCTGGTTATGTCATGGAGAAACTGAGACACAAAAACATTTTCTTCTTACCTGCTCTATATTTGATAATATTCGTTCATCCATACCATCATTGTACAAACAAAGAAATTGTGACATTCAAACCCTTTTACAATCATTTGTTAAGGGTAGCTACCCACATATTCAAGCAAGTACTTTTATATTATTTTCACTATGGTGTACAAGATGCTCCTTCATGTACAACAATAATCCAAGAAGACATCCAAACACATTCTGGAACAAAATGGAACAGCTCCGCTTAAGGGATGAAAAAATTGTATCCCAAAAGATGTACACAGCCACTTGGTCTATATTACAACAGCGCTCAAAATTATAGATGAAAAAAAAAGACTAATAAAAAACCGAACTAAGAGCCTTACAAGTGCACAAAACTAATTGGATGTGTATATTTTAAAGAAAAAAATGTAAACTCAAATTTGTAAACCATGTGCATATCCTTTGTCTTTGTTGTTCCCCCTCCCCCAATTACAATTTTCAACTTATTTATACTAACTTCAATTCATCTGCATATGGTAAAATAGTTATAAATGTTACCTTTTTCTTGTTATATTTAATAAAGTCCTTTTGAAAGATGATGATGATGATGATGATAATAATAATAATGATAATAATAATAATAATAATAATAATAATAATAATAATAATAATAATAATAATAATTTCCATGAACTCATCTGTACCTGCTCACAAACCTACTACTTAGCAGAGAAATACATATCACACTCAATGGCAAAAATTCTCCATCATTCATTCCCACACAATCCATATCCCAAGGATCACCACTCAGCTCACTGCTATTTACTTTTTACATCAACCCACTCATACTCAAAATTCAACAGAGTAGCAAAGGCATCCAGATACCAGGCACATCACAACATATAGCCTGCATTGCATATATGGATGACATCCCAGTCTTCCTACCATCAAGAAAACAGATACCAATACTACAGAAAATACTGCATGACTTTCAAGCAACACACCATCTAAAATTTAATCAAAACAAGACTGCTGCTTCGTCTCTATACACCAGTAAGCCATGCATGCAAATTTTCCAAGACAAACCCATCTCCTTTCCTCGGCTTTCCTTTCTACATGGGAACAAACACAATGAGGCAAAAAATCCAGAACAAGTTAAAAGATGAAGCAGAATGAATCACTGCCTCACTATCAAAAGCATACCTCTCAATATATGCTAAAGTACAATTGTTCAATCAGCTGGTAATCACCAAGATTATCTATTATTCTCCCATAATTCAATTCTCAAAAGCCTTTACATCAAAAATCTCTTCATATTGCAATAAACTTCTATGGAATAGAAAGACAGTGTCAATATCTGCAAAACAGCTTAGTCAACCAGCAATACACAATGGTTTGGGGCTACATAACATAGATATTTTTCGAATACAAAAGACCACAAACCTTATAATAGCCACCCTCAGACATTTCCCAGAACTCCAGTATCTAATACAAATAATACCCACAGACAAACCTCCACCTTCACATTGCTATCTATCATCAGTTATAAACCAGTTCAGAATCACACATACTCAAATATCACTGCAAACAACAACAAAATATTCATATTGGCAGATATATGCAATGGTATACCAGGATATACATCAGATATTTCAACACAGATGCTCGGAATAAACAACCGACAGCTGCTTAAAAAATTTAAAAAATGATTCATGGAGCCCAAATTCTTTGATTTCCTCCTGAAACTAAATCTATATGCTTTGCCAACATCATATTTCTTAAGATACAAACGATTATATACAAAAATAGACCCCTTCTGCATGCTATGCCACCAAGCAGAAGAAACTCAACAACATCTGTTTTACAACTGCCCAGTATTAAACAATATTTGGCATAAAATAACAAATATATACAGAAAACCAAACATCTTCCTGCAAGATATTATCAGACCATTCCGCAGAACATCCACCCCAACAATCAAGCAGCAACCTTCGTACTTTATGCATTTTGGTGCATGCGATGCACATTTGCTTTTGGCAACAATACAAGGCAGCATCCATCAACTTTTCACAACAAGTTAGCACAATTAAAAACCAGAAACAATAAAATAGCACACCCAGACATTTCGCGGCTACTTGGTCATTTGTAAAACAACAGTCAAATCTCTAATAATTCTGCTTTTCCTCAATAATAGACTTAAAAAGAAAACAAGAAAATGGATAGCAAAAAATCCATGAATCAATAAATGATAACTTAGAATAAACAATCCATCACTCACCCGGTATATATATGTAAGAACTTGGAAAGAACTTAAACACAATATATACAATCCTCGGAAATATCAGTGTAATTGCATGTATATAAAAATTATTAATGTAACCTGTTTTCTAGATTGAATAAAGTTCCCTTTTTGAAACATCATCATTATCATCATCATCATCATCATAATAATAATAATAATAATAATAATAATAATAATAATAATAATAATAATAATAATAATAGTAGTAGTAGTAGTAGTAGTAGTAGTAGTAGTAGTAGTAGTAGTAGTAGTAGTAGTAGTAGTAGTAGTAGTAGTAGTAGTAGTAGTAGTAGTAGTAGTAGTAGTAGTAGTAGTAGTAGTAGTAGTAGTAGTAATAATAATAATAATAATAATAATAATAATAATAATAATAATAATAATAATAATAATAATAATAATAATAATAATAATAATAATAATAATAATAATAATAATAATAATAATAATAATAATAATAATAATAATAATAATAATAATAATAATAATAATAATAATAATAATAATAATAATAATAATAATAGGATCCCGCAGCAAATCTTTGCTGAGGTAAGAAGCAAACCTTAAGCTCTCTGATGTAAGTATTTAAATTTTTCTTTTGTTTCAACTTGTTATTCGCAAAACAAACATAATACAGGACAAATCGAATCATATAATAGATTAATAGAATATTTTTTAAAAAATATCGGTGTGTATTCATATCTTTTTTAAAAAAAATAACTGACTTGAGTCAGAGTAATAAATCATGGCTACTGCCCAGTCAAGCATGAGCGAGTTAAGCACAAATACGAAATTAACAACATTGTTAGTTTTAACACTGCCTATTTCATATGCAAAAATACTTAAAAGTAACAGCAATATTACAGCACCAACCCAAATACCACGTTTCCGAAGAACAAATACAAATGATATAAAAAATCTTGATCTACACACTCAAGAAGAACATCAACCCCCAGCAGCAATCTGGACAAAAGAAATGCTTGAAAATGTGACAGACCATTTCAACAATACGGTCCCATGTATGTTATTTGAAACTTTTCGCAGGTTTTTTTCACCAACATCGCTAGTACTTGCAGTAACCGATAATCAATGCTCATTATATCATTTCCCAAAAGCTTTATTATATGAAGCAATTACGCAAAATGCACTATGGGAAACAATCTCTTGTATTGCACACCATCCAAATTCGCGATATATAACCATTGATTTTTATACTCAGCAGCAAAAAGAACGTTTTCAATCCACTATTTTAGCATTCGATAATTACGCACTCGTAATTATAGATGAAAACCGGAAAAATATTATTACTGGAGTGCTAAAAAATACTTATCTTAAATACAACTTACAAGATTTTCAAAAAATGATAAACCTATTTGGAAAAGTAATTGCCCTACAGCTAATATATTTAAAAGACACACCTATACCGATATGTAGTAATCGTTTTGAATAAAAAATGTAGATGCCGCCACGATCCCAACACAAATTACAGATCAAGAAGCAACTCTCTCTCTTCACATAAGAGGTTTAAAGCCACATTGTTTTGGCTGTGGACAGAGAGGCCACCTAGCAACTCAGTGCAATAACACAAAAGGCAATCACTGTGAACAAACCAAAATCCTCTCCCCAGAATAACCCACTGATGATGAAAATAAAATTTCTAATAACACTACAACCATTGACAACCCAATAATAGAAACCAAAAAAAAACAGGTTCAAACACCCATAAAAAATGATAATGGAGCAGAATTGCCAATCCCAGACACCCAAGATTCAAACGAAAATAACTCGCAAGAAACCACAACACAAAATGCACCAACTACATCACAGGATCAGCATCTCAATAAAACAAAAGGTGTACCAAATAAAAATCAACAAACAGAAAATAAACACACACAGATATATAAAGAAAATATAAATCTAGATAATATAAAGACACCAATAATAAAACAAACTACCATAATAAACAAAACTGCATCAAACATAATGGATGCAATAGAACCCCCTCTTCCACCCATTCAAGAGAATACACCAGAGGGAAAAAGAAAGCCAGGTAGACCACCTAAAAACCATGAATCCAAAAAGGCAAAAAAAAAAACAGACCAAAAGCACAACTCATCAGACATATACTACCTAGAAAATGATGAAATAGAAATGGATTTAAGCCAACAACAAATGGACAACTGTTCAGTTTCAACCCAAATTGCCTGTATAGAGTCTGAACCAATATTAAATGAAAAGAAAACTGATAATAAACCCTACAAAGTCTTAAATATGTATCAGCATCCATCTACTGCAATATAAACAAATATTTAGACTTAAAAAATCAATAAAAATCAATACCCTGTTATAAAATTATCCTGTAACATGAAGATAAAAATTGGATCTCTAAACATTAGAGGCTTAAATGCCATCAAAAAACTTTTTGAACTCAAAAAATGGTTACATACAACACAACCACACATACTGGGGCTATTGGAAACAAAAATATACAGTGGCTCTCAAATTGATCCTTCAAAATATTTAGTCAGCCAAGGGTTTTGTGCCTGCTCAAGGCAATCTTCATCACCATCAGGTGGCACAGGTATAATTATACCCCACAACTGCCCTTTTGATTCTTTTAAAATTATATATATTGACTCTAATCTTATCATAATAACACTCCATCATAAAAATATCACACTTAACCTAGTATTTGTCTATATACCACCAGGCCCTGTCATCATCTCCAGAATAATGGCAACAATAAATTCAATGCTTACAGCAACACCAAATCCCATAATACTCCTGGGAAATTTCAACATGACCTACCAAACTTTTGTCACCAAATGGATCCATCAAATAACAATCCCACTTATGAGTGCTGAAGGTTTTCTCCCATTAAACTCAATATCGTTTAATAACAATAGATATAAGTCACTTATTGATTTGTGTTTCTACTCACCAATGTTACATCATTATTTTAATCTTGAACTCTGTCCATCTATAATCTCAGATCATGCTGCCCAGTTCATCACCCTCGACCTAACAAAAATACAGAATACAACAATAGCCCTTCAAAAGACTATGTGAATACTTCTTCCAGCACAAACAACTGAATTCCTATATTCAGAAACATATATAATGCTCCAAAAACTTCAAAACATGTCACTCGATCCAGTACAAAAGTATATAGCATTCACCAATATACTTTCTTTCAACATCAATCATATTACTTGCAATTCAACACCCCCACCAGATTATTAGCTTTGGCAGATGAACTACATAAAAGAATAACCATTTCCAGACCAACTACAGATAATCAAACACAAATAAAAAAACTTACAGAAATGTACAACAATACATGCAACACACTAAAGCAATATGTAGCAATAAAAAAGAAAAAAATATACCTTACCCAACAACACACTTGGACCAGAGCATACATACAGTGGGCACTGGGATACCCATCCACAGTCAGAGTGCCTATGGCACTTGAAATAGATGGCTCTATAACAGCTGGACATAACATGATAAACCCAATATATCAACACTTTAAAAAAAAACTACAAAAACAAAGAGTGTACATACCAAATGAAGACATATTTGGAGACCCTGAAACAGACACACCAATAAAAACAACTGACATTGTATTTCAACTTGCAACAATAACAAACACATGTCACCCAGGACCACAAGGAATTCCCAAATTTGTGTTCAAACATCTTAGTCACTTCACAGCCAAATACCTGTGCGATCTAGCCAATTACATATCCCAAAAAATTTACAACATACAAAGTCTATACCCAATTGCAATGGTTCCATTTAACAAAAAACCAACAGCAATATCATCTTTATCTAATCTACGACCAATTTCAATGGGACCTTTAGGAATAAAAATTCTTGAAAGAGTAATAAAGGAGAAAATAGAACAACATATACTCCCTGTGTTATCATCAGCACAATATGCCAAAAAAGGATCATCCATTGGCCAGGGTGCCTTAATGTACAAAACAATAATCGAAGTAGTAAAAAAAGAAAGAAATATGCACCAATTATAGTTCAACTAGACATTGAGGCAGCATTTGACTCAGTGCCTATAGCCAAATTATTAGATGTGCTGAGGAAAACAACAATACCTCCATCCCTACTATATATAATAGCCAATCTGCTACTCAGCCATGAAATTCACATCACATTGAATGGGAAAAATTCACCAGCCTTCAGACCAAGTCAATCCATCCCACAAGGATCCCCCCTCAGTGCCTTGCTCTTTACAATATATATAAATCCTCTATTAATAGAGATACAGAAAAAAATAAAAGGCATTCAAATCCCAAACACTGCTTTAAATATATCATGCATAGCCTATATGGATGATGTAACCGTTTTCCTCCTCTCTAAAAAGAACCTCCCCATATTACAAGAGATAATCAAGAATTATACCTCAATTTTTAATTTAAAAATTAACACAAATAAAACTGCTGCATGGTCAATATACACAGGCAAGCACTGTACAGAGATGTTTAATGGTAAACCATCTGCTTTCCTTGGTTTCCCTTTCTACCTTGGAACCAATGGAATGAGGCAAAAAATTCAAAATAAATTAAAAAAAGATGCTGAAAAAAATCACAGCCTCACTTGAAAAGTCATACCTGTCAATATATGCAAAGGTAGCACTATTTAATCAACTTATAATTACAAAAATTACCTACTACACACCTATAATCAAATTTGCAAAAACATTCATATCTAAAATCTCATCAATCTGTAACAAACTAATATGGAAGAGAAAGACAGTGGCAATTTCTTTAAAAAATCTGAGCAGACCACCACATAGCAATGGACTTGGACTCCATACAATCAATGTTTTTTACACACAGAAATCAGTAAATCTAATAACAGCAACCATAAAAAGATTTCCAGACCTGGAGTGTATAATTAGTATAATACCCACAGAGAGACCACCCCCTTCATATGAATATATATCCACACTGATTGAAGAACTCAAGCCAATATACAATAAAATATCACTCAATGATGACAACAAGTATACATACTGGGACATTTATAATATACTATACCCAAACCAGACAGCTAATCTACATCCAACACCCAGGCCCTTTTGTACAAAGAAAGTGGATGAGCATAGCATGTGCCAGCTTTAGGGATCACTGCCAGAGACCCTTTTATATGAAGAAAGTAGATATGCATAGTGTGTACCAAACTTATGGGATCACTGCCAGAGGCATTTTATACGAGATAAATGTGGTTTCTGGATAGCTCAACTATCTACAGAACAAGATATGAGAAGAAATCTATGGGTTTGAACTTGTCACAACCCCCAGATTAGAGGACTAGAAGCACGTAATATATATATATATATATATATATATATATATATATATATATATATATATATATATATATATATATATATTATATATATACGAAGATAGCCAAATGTCTGTAATGCAGTAATGATAAATGTCACTAACAACATTGAATAAATTTTACTGCTTTAAAATGAATGCCCCTTATTTGAAGACAAATAATATGCTATGCAGTTATAATATATATATAGAGAGAGAATATTTCATTTAATAAAATATACATGAAGGTTTTTATTTAGTAAAAGAAACATTAAGATTTACCCCCATCCCTTTTCTACTATTTAAAATAATTCAATCCCACCATCATGGATTTTACAATAACTGAGAATATTTAAGCTTATATTTTAAGAGTAAATAAAAAAAAAGCAGTTATATAGAAAATAATTAATGGGTCACTCTTTCAGAATTTAATAAAAAAAAAACATTTTAAAAGATTTCAAAGCATTAATTAGCTTAAGTTCTGGATTTACCCTGGTAGAAAATCCAGAGTTAATCAAATCAATTTTTATATTAAAGATGAACCTAAAATGTTGATTTGTAAAAACAATCTGGCGAACGTATTAATTTATAATGCATTATATATACATATATTTTAAGGGGACATTAATAACCTTTTCATGAAGGTTTAGTTTAAAAAAATGACAGAAAATAGTTTTAGAAATTAAGCTCACCAGGTTGTGAGATTGGCATATTAATAATAAGCAAGCAGATATAGAAATCAAATAATAAATACATGTAAATAATTGACCACACCAAAGTTAAAGAAAGTTAGAGCATATGAGAGAAAATTAGATTTATAAAATCATTTAAGAGCAAATTACATTTACATATTAATTTAAAAGATAGAAAATTTGAACAATCCGTTAGAAATCTTGATAGCAGGATTTGAGATTAGTGAGGCTAGATTCATTTTCAAATAGTAGCATAAAAGTTACCTTGTGTAAATTTAATGTCTATTTTCAAAGTACGACTCATGCATGGCAAATTGAGGATCCAAATGAATTCTTAGTGACAGCAAACGTCTACTTAGCATACTAAAGTTTTAGGCCAGGCTTTTACTTCATTCTATGGGAGCATAATGACATGGTGGTGGCAGACAATGACCCAACAGGGTCGAGAAGGGTGGTGGATTTATTACTACATTTTTAGTTTCACAGTGATGTTAACAATCAGTTCTCACTATAGTAGCTCATATAATCTGTCTTAAAACCTGGTCATTTTATACTCTCCCAGGTGTTTTTGGAATGCTTTTAATCACTTAGTTTTAGCTTTACAATCTAATCACTGATCTTAAAATTCTTACTTTTCTTTATTGATTGTTTTTGAAGATGCAACAGTAAGATAACATCCAAAAATAAATTCAAATCTATTTCCAGATTAGAAATAGATTTGAGAAAAATGTTTATAATAAAAGAAAATGTTAATCCCCATTTTAAGTAAAACTTTAATTAAAAATACTTTCCCCAGATTAAAACAATAGTGTTTCCAACCCTTTAATTATTTTTAGACAATCAACTGTAGCATCTTCCATATTGGATTTTACATAATATACAGTTTAAAAGAAAAAATATTTTAAAAAGAAATAATAATAATAATAATAATAATAATAATAATAATAATAATAATAATAATAATAATAATAATAATAATAATAATAATAATAATAATAATAATAACAACAACAACAACAACAATAACAATAATAATAATCATGTGATTACTTGTTCTAAAAGTTATATGGCGTTTGAAAATTCTAATAGCAGAATAAAACATAGTTTCAATCGCTTAAATAAAATAGTTTTCTTGTGTTATTTAATGAGATGCAATCCTGAAACCTTTAGCTCTGAAACTGGCATTTTCTCTCAAACCATACATAATACATAAGCAATACAAAACAGTTTATATTGTTTACCATATTATATTTAACTCAATATATTAACTAAATGTTTATGGTGTTTTTTTGATACAAATCAATTCTTATCCTTTCTAATTAAGTCAAACTTTTTCTAATGTTTTTTTTTTATAAAATTCTTGCTTAATCATTTCAACATTTGTTAATTATACAACATTGCTCAATAAATAATTATCTATTTTTAAATAGATAATAAAATAATAAGAAAAAACACTGAAACTCTTACCATCTTTTCCTTTGTTTTTCTAACATTTGATTTTAGAAAGTTATTTGCTCTACATACCAGACTGTTTATTTATATCTTCATGCATTTAATGATGTAAAAGAACTTATTAAAGATTATATAAAAAGGAATAGTATATTATAATCGTGTTCAAAGAATAAAAAGCAAAACATACTATTATTGTTTGCATGTCATATGATCTTCAGAGAACCTGATTATTTTATTATTATGATTATGTGAATAATTAATGAATGGAAATATAAAATTTCATGGCACCAAGAAACACTTCATTCTTTGATAAACTAATATATATATATATATATATATATATATTAGTTTATCAAAGAATGAAGTGTTTAGATATATATATATATATATATATATATATATATATATACTTAAATGATCTAAACATTATGTGAAGATTAAGAATTGATCTTTAGTTCAGTCCTGCGCTGTGAATATAAATGGCATAAGAAACACATTGACTAAATGTTCTATTTATTCAATAATGCATTGCACTTAAGTAATTCTTTCCATATTTACAAACTATAGCAAAATTATCATCTAACACGATCATTTAAATATAGAAAAAATATAATATAAAATCAAAAATATAAATATAAAAATGCATATAAAAGTAATTGTTATATTATCATTTATTTTTAATCGTTGATGGTTAAAAATGAAATTCTCTCTCTATTCTGCCACAGAATGAATAAGTTTGTACAATTCACTTAACAATTTACAATTCAGGCAAATAATAGGTTAAAGACCTGATTTCAGCATGGTGAGCAGAGGCTGGCTTATATCCAGATAGGCTCTCAGCATAAGCATACACTTATGCTTTTTAAACTGATGCTCACAGATGAGTACATGTAAATTTGTAAAAGCACATGACTGGAGGTTTGTTCCCTTATTTATAATAACAATTAAATTATAAAAAATTTAAACTTTACCATAAAAAATTACTATTCAGTAATTTTTTTTAAAATTTGAAATCATCTGCAAATGTGACAAATAAACATACAAATAAATTATGTTAGAGTAATCTGCAATATGACAAAGATGGGTGACATTCTGGAAAGCTGTACAGTATTTTAAAAATAGGTGTACTATGTTAGACAGTGGTGTTTATATTAAAATTTGCATTTAATTTGGCCATTTCATGTAAGTTTTATTAGATAGGTATTTTTTCAATCTCTTGAATTTTTTTTCATTCTTGATAGCATCTTTAAAATTATATGTAATTTTATATATCTATTTTTCTGCTTTGTTATATATATATATATATATATATATATATATATATATAACAAAGCAGAAAAATATATATATATATATATATATATATATATATATATATATATATAATAAATAAAATGTCCATTAATTAAAAACAAAATTGTAATTATAATTGAAATAATAAATTTAATGGTTTACAAACTATTACAAACAATCCTTAAATCTGCAAAAGTACTTTCGGTTAATTTCTTAAACCTGACTCAACTGCCATTAAATTCAAAAACAAAAGCATAAGTAAACATCATCAATTCAAATTCCACGAATCTCGTATTTTAATGTAAGCAGATTGTCGATTTATTAAATATAGAAGAAACCATGAAGAGAGAAACCATAGTAAAAGAAAAATTAAAGAGCAATTTTTATAAACAGGAATAAAATGGATTTAATAAATCAACAAGCTGCTAACATTAAAATATGAGATTCGTGGAATTTGAATTGATGATGTTTACTTCCGCTTTTGTTTTTGAATTTAATGGCAGTTGAGGCAGGTTTAAGAAATTAACCGAAAGTACTTCTGTGGATTTAAGGATTGTTTGTAATAGTTTGTAAACCGTTAAATTTATTATATATATATATGTGTGTGTGTGACAGAATATTTTAAAAACAAAAATATGCATAATATTTTTATATTTAAATAGTACTGAACAAATAAACAATATGCATTTTCCTCATGTCTTAATAGTGAGTGTTTAACATTTTAAATTTTAAATTCATTTGTTTATTGTGTATGTCTATTAAAATTACTTATAATTTATCTTTGACAAAATAGATTTAATATAGTCTAACATCTCAAGTATTAAGAGTATTTTTCTGATATTTGATTAAAAAATTATAGCACATTTATAACTACAGACCAGAGAGCATTGAGAAATAAAATCAATACAATAATTATTAGTTAAACTGAAATATTGACAATTAAATCTTACAAATGTGATATATATATTTGATATTTTATCTGAAGTCCGAAGATGCTCAAATGTCTTAGTCATGCATATGCAATGTTAACCAAAGGTTTTCATTTTATGAAATTGAATTCAATATCAAAATCTTACTTTAACAAGAAAATCTTTACATTGTACAATTTTAATTGTATGGAATTTCAATGTAATAGAAAATTAAAATAAATAATAAATCTACAAAGAGATTAAATATTTTTAAATATTACATCTTCTAATCATTAATCGAGTAGCAAACTCATCCTACAATAGTGCAAATGAAATGGTATTTATGTGATCTAATCCCATATCTTTTATGATAAGATCTTTTGCATGGATAATGAAGAAAATCATTTTAAAAGAAATCAATTTACTTTTAAAAATATACTTAATAATTTTCAGATGGGTATTATTTTATTTTCTTGAATGCTTTCTATGATAAAATGCAGTTTACACAATAAAAGATAATATTTATTATGGGCCATAACATGATACCAAATACAGAACTGAATTAAATGCCTAGAATTTGTTTTCTAACATTATGCTGTGTTTATTCATTGAATTGTTATATTTGATTCCACATTTGACAATTTCTTATTGTTAAATAGTACTTTTAGTATTATTTATAGTATATATGTGAAAAGTCTTATGGTATAAAGTAGCATTTCTGCATGTCATCGATGTGACCTGGATATGAATCAATACTGATAGAAGCTTGAACATTTTTTTTTTAATTTATTGTTATTTCTTTTTATAGTAAACCCATAATCAACACAAAAAGACATCCACTAATAAATAGATATCCAGTTATTCTTATCTAGAGGATATAACCAGGATAAAAAACACTTATAACCTTACCACTTACTTGGTAATTATTAAGTCTGATTAGAATTATATTATCATTCACAGTTTTTCTGTGAGAGTCGACATTGCAGTGATCTACGATTTCTGTAGTTTGTCTCTGTTGATATATTTTCAGATTATAATATACTTTTCACCATAAAGTTTATAAAGTGATAGGCTTTATCAAAATTTGAAGAAGTGATAAAATATTCTTAAAGGGTTTTTAGGTTTGACTATAACAACACATCCAAAAAATGTCACTAACATTATAGGGTTGCCAGAGATGACCATTGGCACTAGTGCAGCTGAAAAAATTCTGGTTTCAGGCAAAGTTGTGCTGGGAATAATCTGAAACGTAGGTTTAAAATCTCTTTTATTTCTATATTAGGTACAAATGATATAACATTTATCAAAAATGTATCTATGTGTATATATGCTTATTATGATACTATAAATATAATTTTGTTAAAATAATTACAATTACAAAAACTAAAATGAAATGTCATAATTACGATTTAACCTTGAAAGTTCTTACGAATTTTATACAAAAACTGATAAACGTCAACTTAGAAAAATCAATATAACTACATAAAAAATTAATAATCTAAAATAGATAACAGTTATGACATATCTAAATAAAATGTCTAAAATACAAGATATAATTTTAAAGAAATAACATCTCATTTGTTAGATAATCTGAAATTAAAATCTCTCAGGCAGAATGAAGGACTATTGCATGTTTGAGTGAGCTTAGGTCATTAAATTATTGTCATTCTCTGTTTTAATCGTTGCTCAATTCATGAGAAGACTTGTATTTCTTGCTTATATGTGTCTGTGTATTTATATGTATTGTCCATCAATTTATTTTTATATATGTTGTGTTTGTACACACAATATTTTAAATAGTTAGCTAGCAAATAAATTTATTGATTCCAAAGAGTTCCATGACAATGAATGGATTTTATGATAAATTATAAAAAATACTTGACTATTTTGATACATTGCCATATAATTTAGATTTTTAGATTCAAGATTCATAATAATGCAATGATTTTAATATTATAAGACCCACATACACACACATATATATATATATATTAATAATATTCTTATTCCATATATATATATATATTGTAACGTTTATTTATATACGTTGCAAATATATTGGCATTTGGTAAAAGCTAAAAAATAAAAGTAAATTTAGATTTTTTTTTTACTAATTTTTTTTTTAAAAAAAAATAACGTACAATGAAAGTTAAATTATTCTTTCGTTTTTTTTTTATGTAATTAGAAATAAAAGTTAGAATTGGAGAGAACAAAAGACACAAATTACCAATCTAGATAAGAGAAAGTAAAAATATTTCAACTAATTAAAGATGGCAGAATTATGCTGAAAAAAATAAAGACTTTGTAACATAAATTTTATAAAGAATATATAAGATTATTAACATATATTTTGACAAACAAAAGATATGCGCAGAGTCTGAAAACTGGACCTCTAGTATAAAAAGGAGGGATTCAGTTGGAGGAACGTCTTGGTTTAGCTGATATTCTTTTGGTTGGTTTTGGATTAGAGAATCCAGACCACTCTACGATGAAAAAGTTATTCATACGAGAGTAGACCGGAGCTTTAGCTGACATCATTACCGATGGACACCAGAGAAGCTTACGCGACTAGCCTATGTAACCAGCACCAAGATCAACTAATAATCAAAGGCCGTGAGCTCAATTCAACCCCGAAAAACTATGCATAGTTATCTACTACTGAATTCACAAAACTTACCAGTAAGTTATACTTCATTACTCCTGATTGTGACCAAGTTAAACGTTTTCAAACAATTTCTAAAAGTATGTTTAAACAATCCCGATAGAGACATTAATTTTCTTGTACAAGAGACATTCATTTTTTTAAGGAAATTTCTAGAAGAAATTTAAATATGAACAGTAATTGTAAAATTGTTTTTTATTAATTGATTCACGTCTGAGTTGTGTTCTCTCTAATTTACTTGATAAGTAATTTATTTCAAATATTTTTTTAGTCTATTAGAATAAAAATATTTCTAATACCAATTTTTATTTGTGCATTATTAATAATAGTTATTATTTTTTATTATTAAATCTATTAGTAGTTTAATAAGATTTAAAAATGTAATTTACCTTTGCCAATATGTTTGAATAAGCCCAGGAATAATAATCTTAAAAAAATAATTCTTGTTATGGTATTAGTTTAAAAGTATTTTTATTTATTTGTGAGATGTTATATGACGATTTCAGCGAATTCTTAGGAATTCTGGCATCCAGATTAAATAAATTAAAAGCTGATTTCATCAATAGCACAATTCTCAACAATTAGTAGGCCGAGTTGATCAGGAAATATAGCTATGTTTTTAGAATAGAAATATAACTCTTCTTTTTTGACATAGCTTGATTAACTCACGCGCAGTTTATATTAGCATGTAGAGGCCTAGAAAAACGGAAAATGTTATAATGGCGACACAACTCAGGTTTCGATTTAACAACTATAACCTGAGATAAGTTGTAATGATAAAGAACATTACAATGATGACCCAAAGAAACTCACAGCCGGAAAATAAATAGTATTTTTTTTTAAAAAAAAAAAAAAAATTATAAAAACTAACTAACTAATTAAACCCTGATTATTAAAATATAAAAAAATATTTTTTTAATATGACTTCCAGAAAGAAAAAAATTTATGTATATATTTTTTTGATATGTCTAAAATAAAACACGATCATGGCTGATGTAGACATAAGTCACAAGTATTTGACCGGGTAGGCGGTTACTGAAAAGGGGAAAAACATAGCCCTGAGTCCTAGTACACAATATATTAACATAAGACCACCTTTATATGCCCATCAGACTATTTCTAGCAGAGATCCCAATAAAGAGGAAGGTGGACCAAGTTGCCGCGAGCCTGTAAGACTCAAAACGATGAGCAACACTTGTTAGTGCTTATAACTTGGGCTTCTTATCTTTAATATTACATTAAAGGGGAAAGGACACAGATGAATGTGAAATATTTTCCATTCTCGCCGTGTTAGACCTAAAAGTGGGTGATAAAGCTGAACGTCGCTTGTTGAATGAGTCTACATGACATATCAGCATGCTACTGCTACAAAAAAAAAAAAAAACACGAATATGAATTTAAAAAACTTGAGAATAAAATTAGTGTAAACCCCTATTTTATTGTCATCTCCTGGCACTGGTGGTATTGTAATGTTTATTTATATACGTTGCAAATATATTGGCATTTGGTAAAAGCTAAAAAATAAAAGTAAATTTAGATTTTTTTTTTACTAATTTTTTTTTAAAAAAAAATAACGTACAATGAAAGTTAAATTATTCTTTCATTTTTTTTTTATGTAATTAGAAATAAAAGTTAGAATTGGAGAGAACAAAAGACACAAATTACCAATCTAGATAAGAGAAAGTAAAAATATTTCAACTAATTAAAGATGGCAGAATTATGCTGAAAAAAATAAAGACTTTGTAACATAAATTTTATAAAGAATATATAAGATTATCAACGTATATTTTGACAAACAAAAGATATGCGCAGAGTCTGAAAACTGGACCTCTAGTATAAAAAGGAGGGATTCGGTTGGAGGAACGTCTTGGTTTAGCTGATATTCTTTTGGTTGGTTTTGGATTAGAGAATCCAGACCACTCTATGATGAAAAAGTTATTCATACGAGAGTAGACCGGAGCTTTAACTGACATCATTACCGATGGACACCAGAGAAGCTTACGCGACTAGCCTATGGAACCAGCACCAAAATCAACTAATAATCAAAGGCCATGAGCTCAATTCAACCCCGAAAAACTATGCATAGTTATCTACTACTGAATTCACAAAACTTACCAGTAAGTTATACTTCATTTCTCCTGATTGTGACCAAATTAAACGTTTTTAAACAATTTCTAAAAGTATGTTTAAACAATCCCGATAGAGACATTAATTTTCTTGTACAAGAGACATTCATTTTTTTAAGGAAATTTCTAGAAGAAATTTAGATATGAACAGTAATTGTAAAACGTCTGAGTTGTGTTCTCTCTAATTTACTTGATAAGTAATTTATTTCAAATATTTTTTTAGTCTATTAGAATAAAAATATTTCTAATACCAATTTTCATTTGTGCATTATTAATAATAGTTATTATTTTTTATTATTAAATCTATTAGTAGTTTAATAAGATTTAAAAATGTAATTTACCTTTGCCAATATGTTTGAATAAGCCCAGGAATAATAATCTTAAAAAAATAATTCTCGTTACGGTATGATGTAATACCGATTAGTTTAAAAGTATTTTTATTTATTTGTGAGATGTTATATGACGATTTCAGCGAGTTCTTAGGAATTCTGGCACCCAGATTAAATAAATTAAAAGCTGATTTTGTCAATAGCACAATTCTCAACAATTAGTAGGCTGAGTTGATCAGGAAATATAGCTATGTTTTTAGAATAGAAATATAACTCTTCTTTTTTGACATAGCTTGATCAACTCACGTGCAGTTTATATTAGCGTGTAGAGGCCTAGCAAAACGGAAAACGTTATAATATAAAAGGAGTAAATCACTCTTCCCCAGACTATGGTTTAAAAGCATTTTAAAAGTTAAACAAAGAATCAAGAATAGAATGAATCCACCTATTTTTGGTAGCTCTGGTGACTATAAGCATATTTTTGCCAACATTATTGGTGTTTTAGAGTGAAATTAATTTATCATCCAGAAAGAATATGGTTGACAAATGAATTTCACTTTGAATCAACAACAATGTTGACAAAGATATGCTTATAAACATCAGTGTACCAAGAATAGATGGATTCATTCTTTTCTTGATTCTTTGTTAAACATTTAGAGTATTTTTAAATCAAAGCCTGGGGGAGAGTCTACATATACATTGAGCTATGTCTAGTTTAACGTTTATATTTATATATATATATTGAAATGAATGTTTTCTTGGATAAAAAAATGTTTTATGAAACACGTTTTCCAGAATAACTATGTTTAATCAAATAAAAGTAATATATATATATATATATATATATATATATATGCACACACTCATATAGAAGTATTGAAACCACAAGTAAAAATTCAGACACAAGACACAAAAATAAAATATTCAGAATGTTCTCAAAACTTGATAATAAATGTACTTTTTATTGTTATCTTATAATAGTACAATCTGAAATATAAGAAGAAAAAATAACCCAGAATCATTCAAAAGATAAACTCATAAAATATAAAAATATATAAAAGTCAGTCTAATAAATCTGATAAAATATGTTAAAGTGAAAATGTATGAATGCAAAGATAATTGTGAAGAATAAAACATTATACTCTTATCCCAAAATAAAAAGTAAAATCCATATAAGTTCATTAAGCAAATGAATTGACCACAACAAATAATTTAGTTAGCAATTTCAATGAGTGGTTTTATTGCAATTATCATTCTTGATGAAATAATATTTTTAGACTTAATTTTAAGTTTAATTCAATATTAATTAAATTTCCAAACATTGATAAAAATTATCCACTTAGTAATGAATAAACAGAAAAGGACATATGGTAATCTACTCACACAACATGAGAATTCTCTGTTACATATAATTTCAATATAAATTCTGCATCAAGTGTTACTTAAGACTTCAACATAAAGTATTTCTAATTCACTCCCCTCTTTTATATTAATGTACTATAATATTCATCACCTTGCCAATAAAGCAGACAAATCTAATTACTTTCAAAATAAAATTTGTTACATAAAATTATAATAATTTGAATGCAAAGAAAACAATTAAAATTAAAATACAAAGTTTGCATTTTAGTTAATTCTAAGCTAATAACCTATTTTAAAATCAAATTCAAATTTCTTAATATTGAATATTATAATACATTCTATTACAATTTATGATGTTTAACTAAATTTTTTCTCTCTTTCTTTTTTTAAATCTTAAATAAATTTTCAATTGCATAGATTTGTAAAAATATTTATTTGAATTAAAATTTTGTTTAATAAATAAATAAATCCTACTAGAAAATAAATATTTATTTAAAACTAAATAAAAACATGTTTTGATATGATTGCCTCTTTTGCTCACTTACACAACATATATATCTGGAACACATATATACCATTTCTAAAAAATATGGTCCTTTTTTACCTAATTATCATAATTTTCTAAATCTTTTATTTCAAATCTTAATAACAATAGATATTACAAATTACAACCAAATTTTTATTTTCTTTTTTAATATGTATGACTTACACGCACATACCCTTCTATAAGTATATATGTAAGTTTTTTCTATAACAAAAAGTATAGAACAACTAGAGACGAGAATTTTACAACCAAGTGATAATTCTTCTAAATTTATTGCAGTATGTCTGTTTTAAAATTTCAAATAATAATTTAAACGCAAATATCAAAATTATTTTATTATATGTGCTTACTATATTTAATACCTATTATTTATTTATAGAGTTATTAAAAAATTATTAGAATTTACATTTTAATTATTATTTGAAACTGTGGGCAGTTTTGATTGAGATTTTATGAAGATTGATACTAATATAAAATTTCATTCCTTCAAGAATCATTGATAGATTCATTCACTATTTAACAGCAGTACAGTTGAATAAAAAAACTGTTCTTTTTTAACTAATAGAGAACATTATTTCCTAGTTTATTAAAATGGCTCTAGTAAATCTAACTTAAAAAATATTATTATGATGTGTGCATTTGGAGTTTATTAGCTTGTGGTTAAGACCTGTAGAGGTCCCTAATATCGCATTTTTATACGCATATTCTTGAGGTTAAAGCCTTAGTAAATATTACTTACGTAATCAATGTAATCAATGTGCGTTTAAATAAATTTATAATTAACTTATTTTTATTATTAATGCTATATTATTAGTAGTCATTTTTGTACATAATTATTGAAATTATTAGACTATGTTAATATCTTATACATAAATCCCTATTTTTTTTTCATGTGTCAAAGCATCGGCCGGGAAGCAAAACCGCAAACCCGGGAGAACTGCGTGTAAGGCAGCTGTGCTGACCACTCGGCCACCACCACTTGTCTAAATCACTATTTTCTTTGCAGTCGGATTGGTAAATGTATGAATGTTTCTTCATAAAATTGTCATGTCAAATTCACACAAAGTATATTTTTCGATGAAAAAAATTATTATTTGTTCCGTCATTAATAAACTGTAACAATTTTATATGAATCATTTTATGCAAAGGAATTAATTTGTTAATACAATCGTTAAAAGAAATATATTACATAAATGACGGCAGGTTACATTTCGGGATTCTAAAAAAAATAATGTTAAATATGGTAATCACTATGATTGTTTGTCAGTTGGATTATGTATAGGTGAAAAGGGGAGGTAGAATAAGTTTAACATAGACATTATTGTAATCTAATGATATTGACATGGGCAAAGAGGCACAAATAAAAGTTCTTTTGAAAGTAAAAAAAGTATGTTATTGGAATTACTTCTTGAAGGAAAAAACTCTTGAAAAAAAAATCAGTACATTGCAGGGGATCTCAAAGAAGATGTAACATCAATCATTAGAATTTGATGATGAGGCTATATATATATTGTAACCTAATTAAAGTAGCTCAAAATGTCCATTGTAACATATTAAAGAGAAATTTAATTGTATATTAAAATATCATTGGATTTGTCAAAATCCAAATATTATTAATATCTCAAATATTCAAATATTATATTCATGGTAACTTAATAAAGATGATGAAACGATCCAAATGTATTAAATAACTAAGAAAAGATTCAAATATAAATATTTAGCTTAATAAACGAAAAGCATTGTAGCTTAAATTAAATTATGAGAAGAATACCTGAGTAGTGGCTATTAAACAAAAAGATCAGACTGAGTTATCAATCATATTAAGGGTCATTGGATTAAATGAAACATATTTCTAGAATTAGATTTCTCAAGATATCACAATATCAATAATTATAAACAAATTATTAATAACAACTATTATAATTCAGGTATATGGAAATCAAGTGAGTGAGTACACTAGTAACTCAGAAGTTTCTCAAATATACAGACTGTAGATTTTATCCACTTTCATTTCTTGGTTTGATGTTAAGTGCATGTCTAAGTGAACAACACGTGAATATGGTCTATCAGGGTGCCACTAGATTATCTAAATCTAGACACAGTTATATCTAATAACCTTTTCACATGTACCGGGTTTGAATCCCTTTTTGGTACTTTATTTCTAATAAACATGGAAGATTTTGCTTTTTAGAGCCATATCACTGTATGCACTAATATTTAAGTAAACATAAAACATCTTTAAACTAAAGTGGAATTCATAAAATTTATTAGACATAAATCATTTCTTAGAGCTTGACATAATAAATGTGTTTCAATACTTTTTTATAAGTTTTACTAGCTCAGATTACTATTAATTTAGGATGGCAATTCACTCATCCTTGCATGAAATAGATGATGGGATGGTGGTTATAATAATACTAAGAAATCACTAAATACTATGAAATCAATATTTATTTATGGCCTTTGGACATTTAAACAGCTCATTAATTAAAACGTGATGATGATGATGATGATAATGATAACGATAATGACAATGGTTTCAACCACAGCTTTAGGACTAAGCTTAAACATAAAACCTTATTTTTATAAAGAAATTCATAATTATTGTTAATCTTAGCATATTTAATCATATCTTAAACAACTAATATTCAACCATTGATGATGAATTATCACACTTGATAAAGACTACTCTTAATGAAATACATACGCCTCGTTTAATAACATAAACTAATATTTATTACTGCATTTCTAACATATACATAAAAATTTCTATATTTACATGAAAATTTATATTAATAATAACAACAATAGTCATAATCGACTGTTTTAAAATCATAACATTAAGTTTTAAATTCTTCCCCCTTTACCGTAAATGTATTTCAAAAGTATATTGTATTAAATGGGGTAACCGATTTGTTAAAATGTTCCATCCACAAGAAAAGTATTTCATAAAACAAAATCTCCACTCATTGGCACACATATTTTATAAATCTAACATGTAAGTAGAATGACAAAATAAATGTTAGTAAAATTGGAAAGAGCAAGTTTTAAATTATTTTCTCCCCCTCTCTTCTACCTCTAAAATGCTATACTTTAACTTGAAACAAAATAATCTAATATTCTAATACTACTTATTACTTCACATTTACTCGCAATTATAGACATATAAAAATAGTATTATGTATGTGTGTGTTTTATTCCCATAAAAACCAAAATATTATTTAAAACCAAAATAATAATACAAAAAATTATTTTACACATCACTATTTCATGACTGTAAATTAATAAACAAATAATTTTGATACACTTAAAATCATTTATGAAACTCAAGGTTAGTATTGGTAAGAAATTATTGGTTTTAATCGATCTGAATTGTCTTTAAAAGTTCTTTAAATAAACTATACCACTTTATTGCTAAAAGTTTATTAAGACTCTGATATCATAAAGAAAATATATAAAAAAAAATTTATACTACCAGTTCTTTGTAGTGACTTCTAATGAGTCAAATTTCTCTTGTTTAATGTCTATCTTTGGCAGCAACAATTTCCGTGTTTCTTTGGAACAATCTCTTTCTTAAAGTGTATAATTATTTCATGATGATGATCCTATTGAGGTTATTTGCTTTAGTGGACAATTTGGAAATCTTTATATTAATTTTTCTTCTCTTCCTGTCACGCATGATTCTTTTAGTGGATGAAATACAGCAGTTGTTTTCACGTTTATAAATTTTCTTGAGTTTAAAATCAGTTACTGGAACAATTAATTGGACTTGATGATTTAATATTTATCAATAGCTTTTCCTGATCTCCTTCGAATGCAGGTGAATGTTTTCTTCCTTCTATTTAAAAACATCTTATTTCTCTGGTCAGTTGAAAGGTGTAGAATATTATTTTTCAGACAAGACATTTTTCTTCCCTATATGATCTGTGGCTCCGTGATGGTCAGGTCTTGATGGGACACATATATAATTTTTCTACCCCATCATTTCTTATATTTTTAACATTCGAAACTTCATAAAAAAAATGATTAAAAAAAAAAATTATCTAGCAGAACTAAAAATGTTTGTCTGCTTTAGTTTCAATAATTTTTAAAAAGTCTCTCTCAAAATATATTATAATAATAATAATCTAATCTAATCACTCAACTGATTTTCCAGACTGCTTTTATATCCAATTTTTGAGTCAACTCACCCAATTAGGGTGATAGTGTGAATTGCTATTTTTGACCAACTCAAAAAAAATCACACACCTGGTTTTCAGACACTTTTGTCTTAAAAAAAATAGACTTAATCCTTTTTCACATATATCTGTAATATCTAAAATTGGAGTTTCTTTCCTTTAATCTTAAGATGAGACAATTTCAAAATTAGAGTTCCCACCAAGCTTAAGCTCCCAAAATGACAAGCAATCATTTACAAAAACAAAATTGCTACAAAAATAGATATCTGATTCAACAGATTTTTTCCTTTAACATAAAATTGCAAAAAAAATAATTTGACAGATTTAACCCTTCTTTTTCTTTCAATATTTAATAAATGTAAATTTCTGTATGTAATGTACACACATACTTTATCATTTCAAATCATTCATAAACTGACATTAAATAATACAATTGCTAGATTAGTAATTATAACCCTAATATTTAAAATTAAATCTGTAAGTTTTAAATCCCAATTACAATTACAGAAAAGCAAAAATAGAAACAGAATAAGATATTAAAATTGTTCAAGCATAGGTTAGTTTTAAAGAAAGTTAATATGTTTAATATTTGAAATTTAAAAGTGGCTAACTAAATAGCTTTTATAACACACACTGCTTATACATATGCGTTATAACTTTGCTTTTTAACAGAAAAATTTAATATTGAATAGTTTAAATGTGTGTATTACCTTTCTATCAACACACAAACAAATAAATAATATAATTGTTGACCCACTCTCTTTCTGTTTAAAGCTTTTAGAACTGGATCATGTAGGGTTTGAACTTGGATGCCTTATAGCTTCCTTTATTGTCATATAAAAATGTGATAATGATTTTGGTTTTACATTTTCTTACATGCACATTACTATAAATTTAGCTAATGACTAAATTGTAATGGCACAATATATATATATATATATTGTAACCATCATCAATTGGACAATCGGGCCACACATTGACAGGTGCCAAGAGCTCACCTGTAACCATCAACATTAATCAAGCTTAATACCTTGATGTCAGAGAACTACTATAATCAGACCCACCTTACTATAACCTAATAGACTGAAGGGATGTACCAATGCCTACCACATTGGCACCAAGAACTGTAATAGAATTCTTTATAACCAATGGCTTTAATCATTGGGCAGCCAAGAACTGTACCCATCGATCTAACTGAATGCTCCCATCATTGTGGTGCCAAGAACTATAACCAAAAGCATATCATGCCATCTATATTATGCACCAAAGACTATAACCGAAATCTGGAGCAAATTACCACAAACAAAACTAATGATATAACATAAAATTGTTATGATCTAATCTGGTCACAGCCAGGGTGTACCGCGAAGACCTATCATAGTAGTATGTGAAAATACATTAGACAAATTATAAGTATGCAATTTTATTATCCTTCAAACCTTAATTTGCGATTTTTCATTGCATGAGACCTTATGGCCGACCATGGACAAGATGGTATAATTTGTGGAACTACTAAAGATTATGAATTTTAAAATTACATATATGATTTTTAATACAAATGCTAGTCTAGGTAAGAGCTTTGCAATAATAAATAAACATGGAATACTTGGGTTCTTTTCTATAATTTAATAAATATCAATGAGACTCTTGTTATACTGATGAATGACAATTAAAACATTAAGTAAATACATTTAATCATGTCATTATCTGGTAAATCTGTTTATAAGTTTATAAAATCAATCAATTTTGTATCATGTACTCGAATCAACTACGCAAAGCTTAAATGATGGAAAAGGTAAATGGGATTTTATTGTACCTTACACATCATAAACTACCAAGGACAAAAAGCATTCAAATGTTTTTCTCAAAATATTACTAAACTCTTATATCATGCTGACAATAGTATGTACTTCAATGTATGCTCTATTCAAGATATATGATTTCTGATTTTATGAATGACAAATAGCAACGGCACAGTAAGTTTAATTATAAATCAATATTTATTTACAATTTTTATGACTAATAAGTAATTGATGTTTAATGTAATAACTAAATACATAAATAAACAAATAAAATAAATAAATAAATTATAATTCCATTGGCTTCCTTCAATAACATATCATAGGCACAGTTTTATAAAGCCTAATCATACATTATATTACAATTTGATATAATTGATGTCTTGAGGAAATTATACAAAAATTCAACATCAACTCATGAAATATCCAATGTGTCAGTTCCAGAACCAATAAACCTATACTGTAGACCTATAACAATGTAATAAATAATATTATATTTGTAGGATTTAGCTATAATGCTAATGCTAAATAAAATGAAAATTTAAACTTACATTCAGATAAAATATTAATTAACAAACAGTTAATTATTATGAGGTAACTTAGATAGAATGTCCTGCTACACTTTATGACTTAACTTATAAATTATGCTTATAAATGGAAGAAGATGATTTTAGCAGAATAACCAAAATACTTTGCCCAAACTTATATTTATGAAGTAAAATCATATTCCTGTGGATGCATTCATCTACACATAGGAATTATATAACACTGAGTGCCTTGTGGATTTATACACCATCATAAAGCAATAAATATAATTACACAATTCCGCGGATTAACCACCAGCGCAGGAATGAGTGTAAAAATACAGAAAGTGGCAATTAATTAATCTGCGGATTAACCACCAGCACAGATTAATGCCTTTTAACATTATAAAGCAATATTACTATTTACTTCATATTTAAAGTGCAAAAATCATCCTCCTCAGTTATTCTGACCATTCAGAAAACACTAACATTTTAGCAGATGTGGGTTCATGCATAATAAAAAGTGTTTCACTAATCAGGACAACTAATATATTAAATTATCTTGCTTAAAATAAAAACATAGCAACAATGTAATATAAGTGACATTAGTATAGGAATAGAACTCTGGAAAGACTCACAAGACACTTCATGAGAGGTTGACACATATCATAAATTCATTAGTAATTTTCAAGCTTTTTCACAAGCGCTATTCCCTTGAATAAGTATTTTATTCAATCCCATTAATTTAATTTAAACCTAATAAAATATAACTCATGAACTTCACATATAAGTTCATATAACAATAAAATTAAATTAATTCATTCTTACTTAAATACATGAATTCTAGCAGGTGTGCGTGTGACAAATTAAATTGTACAGCATTTTATAATAATAAATATGATCCGTGAAATCCATGTAAAAATGTCTTGAACAATAAATACACAAAGTGATAATTATAATTATAGTTGAATTCCATAAATGTAATTATATCTATTTGTCTTAGTTATTATAAGCACTTTTAAATTAATGATTTTACGTGGCTCCATGAATATAAAACAATTCCAAAAACATGACATGCAGAGTTTAAATGAAAATGTTCTTCATAAGTTATTAAATTCTACATTTCTATATAAAACTGTTCCAAGTTTATAACATCCAGGCTAATATTTATTTATCCATGTTTAAATTTAGGGATACTAATTAGAGCAAATAATTTAATAATTCCAAATTAACGATAAAAATTAGAAAGTAGTTTTAGTTAATTATATGAAGACTGTTACCATTATTCACATAGTAAAGAAATTAGATAGCAAATACATTACTGGCAGTATATAGTTAAATAAATTAATCAATGCGATATTATTTTAAATTATAAACAGAAATATTAAACCATGTTAATAACTTTAACATTTAACTTTGATTTTAAACCTCTTCTTTTTTAAAAAGAAAGTTTTCATATTTAAAAAACTTCTGTAATTAAAATATCTATTTAGTGTTGCCAAATTGTAGAATAATAAATATCCAAACATACTGAGATTCTGCAATTAATTCTGCTTTTAAATTTTGACAGCTCCGACATATTTTTAAGTGTAAATATTGGAAAATTATTAGCGATTTGATCCACTTGGCTAGCTGACCCGAACAGATTTTTAAATTTAGCACTTCATTCTATTATTAAATACCACCATTTTATGTTTACATTTGTAGAAAACTTTTTGGTAAATCCGTTTACTTATTAATTATTTTTAAAAAATAAGCTTATCATATTTTGCATACATTTTATTCTTACACCATTTTTTTTTTTTTTGTAACAGCAACCTTATCGCAGACGATCTCTTTAATCGCGCTCTTTTTTTTTTTTACATTGAAACGCATATGTAATTACTATATTTTTATCTAATAATTAAAAATTAGTTAAACAAATGGCTTTTTAATTCAATGAAAATAATTTCTAAGACTATTTTAAACAAATACAAATTATTATTATTTTCAATCACATTTTACTAAATTTAATATGTGTTGTCAATTTCTAAAAAGTTAAACATATTTTGATACAAATCAGTGGATGGAAAGAAGCAATTTAAATACATTGAAATAATACAGACAATAAGTAATGCAAAATATTACTTATTCTCTCTAATAAATTATCTTGAATGCAGAAAATAATCTGTTCAAAAACGCAAACCAAGGCAATCAAATCACCAAAAAGAAGACAGAGAAATTTTTATACCAGTTATATCGATCTTTATATTTTATACTAAAATATAAGGTTACAATATATATATATAACATTGTAAATTAGTTAGACAGCTTCATGGTCGATGTAATCATGATTTTTTTTAAAATTTAATTTGCATTGTAAAAAGTGAGTGCTGAGATATGTATCTCTACCATGGGTATGGCTTGGAATAATGGATACTTTTAATCAATGATATGGTAGAAATGCATACTTGACACATATAACTGCATTTTTTAGTATGTTAAATGAGTTTTAAATTTTATTTGTTATTAATAAGTTGTTAATTTCATTTAAAATTTAACTGGTCTCTAGTCTATCAGAATCATTTATACACTTATCCATCAATTTATTTGACTATATATATATATATGTGTGTGTGTGTGTGTGTGCGCGCGCATGCATGCACATGTTTTCTCTATATATAATAATACAGTAATAGGGTTGGATGCATTTTAAGTCAGTGGGAACCAGTATAGAGGTGTGATAGTTGCTATGCAAAGTAAATTCACCCCTGAAGAGAAATGAAGGCAATATTCTCCCTGAGTTTGAATATTGAGGCATAATAAAATCCAAAAGAGGGGTGAGGCATGGATGAACTAGCCTAAATTGTATCTGAATTTAATGTGTAAACTTAGAGCTTGCCCATTAGAGGTAGATACAATCATTGGTTAGGTACTTCATTGCATCATTTACAGCATCCTACCCAAAGACCCCAGGTCTGACTGTAGTGAGATGTGACTTCCCATATTCTGGTGGACTATTACAGTAAATAGATGTCTAGTTACATTATACATTAGTTAGAAGGTAATGGTGCTACATTAACCTAAATTTGACAGATGAATATCAAAGTTCTAATTATACAATGAAAATTTATACATGTATCTTGTTATATAATAATTTTTATTCTGTAAATTATTATAAATCATGTTTTGTTTGTTTTCTATCACAAACAAGATTGTAAACTGTTATTACATATGTAATATCATATATCATCCTGTATCTAAGACTTCATGTTTTCACATGTAACTTATGCAACCTTTTATCCTAGTCACAATAAAGTTTATCTTTGAAAGGTAATAATAATAGTAGTAATAATAATTATAATGTAATACATTTTTCATTATTAATAAGTAATATGTTAAATTCCTACAGACACAAAGTCATTAGTTTAATATCATATTTATATGAATCAAATTAAATAAAACTTGCAAATAAAGTGTTATATTTAGAATTGGGCGTCTATTGGAAAAATAGATATGATGATTTACAGTGAGTTTAGTTTTTAACTAGGATTTGAACTGATAATTGCTTAATTAAAGTATCAACTTACTAAAAATTAAGAAAGTATATATAACAGAAAGAAATGATTTAAAAAAACCAAAGAAGGTTTTTACATTTAGAGAAAAAATACATCTTATTAATCATTACTTATAATCCAAACTAAATAGTACTAGAAGAATAATATAATGTATAAATTGAAAAGAGATTCAAAATGATTACTATGACGTATTGTTAATTATTAAGTTATTGATGAAAGGCTAGTGTTTATTAGCAAAATAATGAATTTTTAAAAGCAAAAAAAATAAAAATAGGTATTACCATTAATGTTTATTTATTAAAACTATCAGATATTAGTAACTCTCAATATTACAACTTAAAATTTTATCGAAAACTATATTTTTTTCATACTATAGTAAGTATCTAAAATTATTCTGGAAATAATAATAATAAAAAAAAACTGATCACTTTCTGTTATATGTAACATCGAATTTGGATGAAAAGTTCTATCATCTTTCATCTCTAAACATTCTGTCTCATTTATAAATTACTATTATTTTTTTTTACGAATAGTATAAATGGAATAGTTATGTAAATATAATAGTATGTTTTCATCTCTTTAACATCATTCAAGATTCCAAATATACTTATAAAGTTTCCAAATTTTTGTTTGTCAACTGCCTGAAAAACGTTTTTAGCATTGCCTGTCACAAAACAAAGTAACTCCATATATCACTATAACAAAATCAATTCAGTAAAACCATTTTCAAAAAAGAATTAGTCTAAATTTTATTAGTGCAAAACAAATGTGCACAATTTTGAGAATATTCTTTTCTACCTTCCAAAAAAAAAAGGAAGTGCATGTATAGTCACTTTTCTTGGGGAAAAAAAACTTTTTAAGTAAGAAATTGATTCATTATTTTATTACTATTGTTTAATTAAGGTTATATGTAATTATATTTTGGAATATCTAAAGCAAATAAATATGCTTATAATAATTAATACGAAGTAGAACTATTAATAATTTATAATAGTAAATTAATAAAAGTACTTGATAGGAATTTGAATGATGATTTCAAACATTTAAATATGTTTATTTCAACTAAAAGTGAAGCCATGTGTTGAAATTAAATGAAATTGTCAATCAAAAGTTTAAGTTTATCCATTTCAAATAAAAATTTTATAAAGTGTTAAAATAAAATAATAAATATAGTTTAAAATAAATTACTAAAAGAAAGTGAATCAAATAATTTGCACCGTGAATTAAGTATAAAATGATAAACTTTACTTGAAGTAGTTTAATCTAAATAATAATATAAAAAAGATATTTATAATAAATATTTTAATAAGCATATCACATATGTGTGTCCTTATTATATATACTAAAATGCCAGTATTATATTATATGAATGAATAATTATTAAATTATTTAAATGCCATATCATCATCAATAGTATTCTGTCCCGTGGACATGTTCAAAGAGTAGTCACATGATTAATTCATCCATTTCCCCACTCCATTCTGTTCATTGCCAAGCTCTTCAATTCTATTGTATCATCCAATATTGTCTATCTTTTCCATTCTTTCTTTCTGCATCAACTCACCATTGCCACCAGAACATCTTTCATTAAACCATACTTTCTTCTTAATATATGTCCAATCCAGTTTCACTTTCTCTTTCTAATTTCCTCAATTAATCAAATGCCATATGACAATCAATCATTTATCTTTCTATAACAGATATTTAAATATGAACATATTTATTGAAGTTATTTTCAAAAATAATGATTATTGAATGATTAGGCATATTTATTTTTATTTATTTATTTGATTTCTTATATCTGACATTCATATATTACTTCATCATATATTATTTGGATATATGTATAACAGGGTTCCCCACATGCATAGTTTTTAAAGATTTTAAATAATGATGATAAATATAATTTAATGAAAAGAGATCAAGAAGTTATTAATTAATATTTTAAAGGATGTGTTAAGAATTATAATATTTTTCAGGAATAATATTTGCCAAGGGAGTAAGCCCTGCACTTATAACTTATCTTTCTTGGGAGCTTAATAAGACAGAAATGCATTTTTTTCTGTTGAATAAAGAACATATCCATATAAGTTAAGTGAAGTATATGCCAAGATGAGTAGCATTTATAGTTAAAGAATAATGAAGAGTTAAAAATTTTAGATTCTAAACATTTGGTATGCTGTGAGAAATTTGTTACTGCCACATGTATTGAAAGAGAGGTATTGAAATCTATATGACGTGCCAGATTGTTCCAGGTTAATAATTGAATAGAATAGTCATCCTTAGAAATTTTATTACCATTATGTTAATATATATTTTTATTAATTTTTTGCTCATAGTTAATTTTAACTTGTACTATATCAAATTTATTGCATTATGAAGTTTAACTATTTGAAATTTTTTAACTATCCATTCAATATTCAATTCTGGATTATATGAAAGAATAATAGGACCAACAAAACAAATGTCAATAATTAGTTCTATATATATATTGTTAGTACAATTTTATATTACACAGACATGAATTTCTAAAATAAAGTTATAAAGATCCTAGTAAGTTGAGAGAAAAATTTTGGTACAGATAACCATTAAAGTTTTGACTAAGATGTATTTATAAAATGTAGCTATAAAATTGTTTATGATCTGTTTAGAATAGGTATAACATATAAGACAATATTGACCCATTACTTGTATATATTTACATAGATATAATCTGATTTGAAATTTAATTGGAAGCTATGACTTAATCAATTAATTGTTGTTTTTAATTCAGCCATGAAAGTATTTTTGAATAGAAAGTATTATATATTACGGTATTTCTAATCAGGATAGAATGATGTGGCTTAAGTGAATTGAAAAGTGAGATACAGTAAAGAAGGGAATGATAAAATCATGAGAATAATGAAAAGATCTCATGGGAATACAGATATCATTTATATTGATTATTAGGCTGATTATATTATTTTATTTTAAGGAATTTTTACATATTTGTTCAGGAACAGATATATTTATCAATAGTAGAATGTAGACAAGTTTCAAGTTATAATATATAAAGGACTTGATGACATCCAAGATTAGAATGATTACTTAATTTTCTAAAGTCTAAAATAGTTAAATATGTTTAAAGGAATCAAATATCCATATGAATTCCATAGTTAACTCATTATTTTATATTTCATATTGATTATTCTGATAAAAGTACATCTACAAAAACAACCAAAACAAATAATAGTATACCATCTTGGTCAACAGAACATCAACTAAGTCAGCAGCAGGCAACAGTAGGTAGCATGGAGAGGGTTTTTTTATGATGTGGTTAATAAAAATACAGTTACTAAATTATTATTTTTTTTACTAATGCAGTGGCAAACTGTAATTTTGATATGAAGATAATCATTCTTCTCACATGGGTCATACTTTAATATTCAATTAGCAATGTTAAATATTACTAAACTCTTGTTTCAAGTCACAAGATAAAAGCTTTAAAAAATAAGAACAGTGACTTTATCTTTTGTACCTACATGCAATTATATATGCCAATCTTAAGCATCTTGGACTGAGAGTGTAAATATATTACATCATTCACTTTACTTCATATCTATTTTATTACACATTAACACCAGTGAAATATTAAAATTTACCACATGTTAATCTTAGAAGATATTATATTTTAATGTAAGTAATCTAAAAATTTTTTACTAGAACAATGCCAAAACATAATTCTGATATGAAGATAATTATTCTTTTGATGAGCTGTACTTGAATATTCAATGAGAGATGCACAGTCATGGCACATGTGAGAAAAATAATTATCTTCATATCAAAATTAGTTTGATACTGTGCTAGTAAAAAATTTCTAGATTATTTACATAAAAGTATAATAGAGTAATTTCAGTTTAAATGAAAGAGTGAAAATTCAGAAAAGTAAAGAATAAATATTTTGTTTCTGCATTATATATTCATAATGGTCCTGCCATAGAAAAATGACAAATTTAAGTTATACTTGTAAATCTTTGCAACTTAATTAATTTCATTCCATAAGTTGATGATATCTGAATTTGTTATATTAGCAACTAGCAAAAAGGAATCTTCTTTTGTTGGTGATTTGAGCATAGTACTTGCAAGGATTTTAATGCTTTCTTACATAAATTATATCAGATTATCTTTGTGTGAGTGTGTGTGTATATATATTTATACACCTGGGTCTCTTTTTATGCGGACTTATTTAACACGATTTTGAAGTTACGCAATTCATGTTTCACCGGAAGTCGAACTCCGATATTGCACTATTACTTTAAATAATAAATTTTGCGCACTCATGTTATATTGAAAGTAATAGCACATTATTGAAATTCAACTTTCAACTTGTAATTTCAATATTTTCAGTGCTTTATAGTAGTAAGATTTTATGCAATAATGAAATTAAAATCATGATTTCCACATTTTATGTATACACACATTAAATTTTACAAGATTATAATGTAAATTTGTTCAAACATTGTGCATGTTAATTTTGCATTTTAAATCACATTCTGTTTTTGCTTTTTAAAAAAGAACGTTTAATCAATTATTAATCATTTAGTGTCCGCAAGTTTATTTTTAAAAGATGAGTAATAGCAGTGGGCACAATTAAAATTGAAAATTAAAGACAAAAATAAGAATTTAATTTTTAGTTGTTAGATTAATTACTAATTACGTTGTCACCAGAAAACCATTAATTAACACAACATGAGAGTGACATTGGTGCTAGTTGTATTTCATCTTGTGAAGAATCTGATTTTTTTATCAGTTTGCAAACGAACTTGTTTACCGGAAAATAGCGATAATAATTAAAACGTGTATAAAAAAATATAAATTACTGTAAATTATGCATAAAAATATATTGTTTGAATAAAATTAAATATTATAGTTAAAAAAAGTTTGTCTTGTATCAATTTTTTTCAAATTTGAAATTTTTTATTAGTCATATTTTATTTTCTTATTTTTTTTTTGCACGAATTTTAAAGTAAATTTTACGTTGGTGTTTTGCTTTTACGTGAGTTTTGAAAAATCACAGTCCGTATCCCCCCTTTTTCAAGGTAAGTTACGTCTATTTTGCACGATTTCGTTTGCGCATGTTTTCTGAGGAACATATCTATTGCGTAAAATGAGACCCAGGTGTATATGTACATCTTTATATATTTTTTTATTAAATGTCTTATTAAATTGTACTCATTTATGTGTATTAAGTAAAAAGTAAATCAGTCTTTAAATATTATCCCTTTAGAAAGCAAAGTCACAATTAGCAGTTCCTTGAGAGGAATAGTAAAAAAAAGCAAGGTAATAAAAATTTAAACCACTAAACATCACATGATCTCATTTCTTATGCTTACACAAGCTGTTCATACAGAGGTTAAACATAAGAAATATGATAATGTGATGTTTAGTGTTTTAAAACCAATCCTGGCCAATAGGATTATGGTATCTGTGCTTATTAAAAAACCAAAGACACCAAAAAGTATGGATGCAGAACTGAGTTCCGATCTATACAACTATACAAGCTAATGAGCTTGAATTGAAGCTGCTGGAGTGTTTTCATTACAAGCAAATAGCTTGAAGGGCAGCTGCTGGAGGGTTGCATTAGATCCTAAGATCTAGATTTAGATGCAGTGCTCTCAGATCCAAGGCTTCTCACTGATGAAAGCCACAAGCTAGAAACTAGTCTGGGGAATATTGGATGAGTAGGTACTAGATAAGTATTTTATGCTCAAACCTTCTTGCATCCATTGATTACTCTGGCTTGCACTGGTGGTGCTACTGTATGGAGAGTTTAGAGTCTGTGTAAACATATTCTTATTATTTAGCTAAAAATAGATGCATACTTATTTATCAATAAAAAAATTTGAAGCTATAGCTAAATTCATTATTGTTCAATGATCTTGGGAAGACTGCTTTCTAAAAAAAAATCCAAGTTTCTTCTGACTGGAATGAAATTCCAAGGTATGATTAAATACAATAACGAAGTTCGTTTTACTTGATATATTAATTAATATATATTATAGATCACTCATTTATATGCGAACTTTCCATTAATAACACTATTAGATACAGTTTCATACATAAATTTGGAAAATATCTAATAAATTTTACTTTATTGCTTGCATATTTTAATACAATATATTCAATGTAATTAATATTTAAAAGCAAAATACAAACTTTTAAAAATAAAAGTCACTTTGAGTTAATTGGAAAGTGAAATAGCAATTAAAATACAAAAAAAAGTATTAATTATAAATTTATTAAACGCTCACTATTATTTCAGTAATAGTTTTAATAAGGCTGTAAACCTTAGCAATGAGCGTCTGAAAAAATCGTCACTAGGGACCTCTGTAGGTCTTTAAAACACATGCTTACGCTATGAAGAAAAGACGCTCATTGCTAAGGTTTATAGCCTTATTAAAACTATTAAAAAAAAGTATTGTAAAATAACTTAAAATGTGTCTTTTTATATTTATATTTCAAAAAGGAAAAAATTCCATTTAAGTTATTCTTTTTTTAAAAAAAAAAAATTGATGTTGAAAGAAGTTATTTTTAAAATGAGATGCAAAGTGAAAAGCATTCAGAGCTTAATTATCTAAACGTTTAAGAAGTTAGCAGGAAAATATTTTCACACTTACTTATTTTATCTATTAAGTAAAAATACAATACTTAAGAAGAAATATATTTAAAATTTCTCTGCTAAAAAATTAAATATATATATACAATATTTTCAATTCGTTGTATATAAAGGGTCAATTGGAAGCCATCATAAATTAATGACAAATATTGAAGTAGTAAGCAATTACATAAATAAAAATTAATTTAATAATTAAAAATTTTACATCGTAAATCATCAGAAAGTTTTTAATATTTTTTTAATATATTCATCAAGACAGAAAACTATTGCAGTGTATATTTTAAATAGCAGAGCTTAATTTGTAAAATCTGATATCAAAAATCTTTGAAAATAAATGCTACTGCAGTATTACCCACATAGTAATGACGACTTTCGTTAACGTAAAAAAAAAAAATCAATAATAAAGGCATTTATATTTATTTAAAAAAAAACTGATATAATAAATAAATTCAATAAAAATTTCTTCAATTCACATCTATGCTATTTTTATTTCTAATTTCCTTTAACATTACTCAACTTTTTTTTAATGAATTTATTAAATTCATTTATCAATTTTTTTGATTTTAATCTCATCAACATCTTAATTATTATTTTTTAATAAATTTTATTTCTTTTTTTTTTTTACTTTTCAAAACGTTTAAGCTCGTTTAGTATTTATTTATTTTACAAATTTTTTAGATCCAACTTAAAAACAAAAATTGAGATCAAAATTATATTTAAGTCACTAATTTTCTCCTATCTTCTACAAATACTTTTCTTGTTGATATTTCTTTTTTATTATTGTCTCTATTTTAAATTTAGATCAGAGAATTTAGTTTTATTTTTGCATTTCCTGTTATAATGAATAATAATAAATTGAAACTACTAAACATAATGTAATAAAATTCCATGACTGCAATTATACTATTTATTACTAAATATTAACTTGAAGAATATATTAATAAACTATATCTTCAATGGACGCTTTGCAGATATTTGAGAGATAAAAAAGATTAAAAGTTGGAGATCTTAAAACTATTTTCTATTTGCTTTAAAATGTCAAAACTTATATTTATAAATATATATGTATAATCGTAGCTTGCTTTAAAAATGCAATTTGTTTTTGAATTCGTTATAAAATAAAATAATCATTAGAAATATTAACTGAAATTTAAATAATTTTTCTACTTTAATTTAACTTTAAAATATTCACTTATTCTATTTTTGTTAAAAATGCATTTCTTTTTTTTTTTTGTTTTGTTTTTATTTATAATATATAAATAATCTTCATTTTTTTAAATATAAATCATTATTTAAAAGGCACTTTCACGTAATATATATAATAAAATAAATTTTAATAAATTGGTGTTAAGATTTGTAGAGGTCCCTACTGCCGTTTTTTAGGCGCATGGTCTTAAAGTTATAGCCTTAATATATATTATTCTACAGGAGTATGTAAATAATTATCAACTATTATAGTAATAAATTTTGATATAAAACAATATTTATTACATTGCTAAGCCAGGCTTTTGGATACAGTGTATCTTTGCCAAAGCACAACTAAAGTGAATATTATCTGTGGTATATACATACATTATAATTTATTCTTATATATATATTATTGCAAATAAAAATCCAATTTCAGGTGTGATTACATTTTTATTTTTTCTTGTTTTTTTTAATAATACAATTTATTAAAACATACTTTTAATTTTTAAGACAAATTTATCAATATTGTAGATAAATATTTTCTACACTTTTTATTACCAAATACTGATGCAGTTTTTTTACTTAAAAAATCATTCATATAATTCCAAATAATAAAAATGTGACAATCTTATTTTTTATGTTATGGAATGTAATCTTTGCAAATTTTTTTAAAAAAAGTTGATATAATTTAAAAATATATATTAAAATTTTAAATTAATTTAAATTAACTGTTTGTTAATTATTCTAAAGTAAAACAATAAAAGTAACGAGATAAAAAAAAATTAAAAGTGCTGAACAAAAAGTTGTAGATTATGTTATTACTTTTAAATATTTGAAACATTGTATAACTGATGACAGAAATAATTATACATGTATAAGAGATTTTTAAAACAATTGGTTTGAGTATAGTTTTACTTTAAACACAACTCAAACAATTAACCCTTCTGCACTTTGTCTGATTTAATTGCTATTTCTGGTGAAACTTTGAAAACTTTCAGATTTTGATTTTGGTATTACATTGTTATTTATAGAGATTTCAATCAATTTAATTTAATTTTGTAATAATATACATTTGCTAATGAAAAAAAAAATTTAATAAATCATATTTAACTCTTTGGATTCTGCCATTTTCTATTGTTTCACCTGGTGGATATTTTTGAAAATGCTCAACCTTTTATCTCTATTTAAAATCTTTATTTTATACTAAAACTCAATAAATTGGAATCAATTTCCTTTTAATTTCATTTAACAAATGAAATATAAAAAATCACATTTGAATTTTGCAAATATTGAAAAAATGGGTTGTCAATATGAACAAATGATGTAATTACATAATAGCAATGGTAATACATTGATGTAAAAGTAAGCTCAGAAAATAAACAAATTTATTTTTATTTTAAGTATTTTTTTCTTTAACCTTTTTTTTGTTTAATATTTTTTCAAACCAATTACCAAAATTATATATTTTTATTTTATTTTTATTTTGTATATATGTCAATGAATAAAAAGTGTTTTCTTTTTTTTAATAATATTATATTTTTGTTCCAAGAAATATGCTTATAATTGCTTTTTTTAAATGATTATATGTATATATAATTTCATATTATTATTTTCAAGATATTCTACATAGTAAAATAGCTAAATAGCTGATGTTTCAGTTCAATAACAAGTATCTTCCTCAGAGCATCCTCTTTCTCAAATTATAGCTGATGTTTCAGTACAATAACAAGTACCTTACTCAGAGCATTCTCTCTCAAATCATAGGAATGTGTGTACATGATTGAGAAATAGGACACTGAGGAAGATACTTGTTATTGTACTGAAACATCAGTTATTTAGCTATTTTACTATATGGAATATTCCAAAAATAATAATAATATGAAATCATCATTTATCCATGAAAATATTAGAATTAACACACACACACACACACATATATATATATATATATAAGAAAAGCAAGTGTTTTCAAAATTTACTGTAGAAAAACAGATATTTATTTCTTTATTATTTACTGACATGTATTATTATAAATATTGTATAAGTCAAAAGTTTTGAATTATATGTATACACATTACAATTTATAAAATATTAGATAAAAGTATAACAGATATAAAAACTAAACATTTGAATTCTAATTTATTTCCAATAACTTAGATATCATGTGTTTTTGAAAGTCTATAATAGAAAATGTCTATTTTTTTTCTCCAAAATCTATAATATAAAAAGAACCTTTCTTTTATTAAAATATTTTTTTAAAAATCTTAAATAACTATTATATAACTTACTTGTCATGATAAATAAAATAAGTCCAATAAAAATGGATAATAACTACATTTGCACATGATCTCTTGCAATGTTAAAAGAAAAGCAAGCTATCTCATTAATTCAAACTACCATCTACTTCAAATTTCACAAACCAATATAGGAATACTAAAAACATGTGCTGAAATCAAAAACCACAAACTTACACTGAATACTGCTGAGTAATGTCAATGCAAATATTAAGCATAATAGTGCATTGCAAACAAAATATCTAAGCGACACAAATGATGCAAATATCCACTGAAAACTTTTAAATCATTAAAACAAACAAATATATTTATGATAAATCAATAAAATTCTTTTTTAAATCTGATGTTTTCTTAATATTTATTACAATATTTGAAAAGATTTTAACACCATGTCAAATTTTTATAGATAATGGCATTATGCATACCATTATTTTTTTGTTTATATTACAGTCAAGTTTATTGGCTTCTATTTTTTTTAAAAAAGATAAATGAATAAATTGAAAGTGTTTATGCATATTATTTTTGTTTTAAATAATTATCAACCAATTAGTGTGTAAAAATAATCAAAACTATTTTATAATCAAGCAAAAAATCATATCTTTTTATTCCAAAAACTTTGCATGAAAATGACATCAGAAGGAAATGAACATCTTCTAGGGTTTTTTCTGTCATAAACAATAAAGTATTAATATTAGATGCCAAAGGTCTATAACATACTGATCTTAGATATTTTTAAAATTAATAAATTAATAAAAGTAAGAAACTTCAAATTAAAAAAAACTCTATGTTAATATCACTTATGTTAATGGTAAAAGTATGTTCTAAAGCTGTAGAATGGCTATACTTCCGAAATAAACATGCCATATTTTTTAATGAATATGAGGGCTATCACATTAAACATTGCTAATTTTGAAAAAATGAGATTGTAATAATAACAATAGATTCCTTCATTGTTGAATGGATGAGCAGAGTCACTTTTATAAAACAAATAAATTCTTTTTTAATTAAACTTGTTTTTAACATGCAAATAAAAAATACTAATCTCTAATAAATCTATTAAATTCTGCTTTAAAATATTGAAATACATTTTTAATTTATAAAATATCTTAATTTATCCTAATATGGTGGTTATAATGATGTATTATCTATAATTATCATATGGAAGGAGAGCAAACTGCCATGGTTTTCTTTATTAATGTTATGCTAGAACTTATTCTCTTTTATTTTTAAAAAATAAAATATATACATAAATAACAGTGTAATAATGTATTGATTTTTAATAATTTCTTGCACAATATTGTTTAAAAATAATCATGAATCTTAATAAAATTCATAAAAATAAAATAACCTCACAAATATCTGTGGGCCTTAACAAAAAGAAGTGAATCAAAAAAGAAAACAGTGATAAAATCTTTTTATTGTGCTATTTGATTATATTGTTCTCTTTTGTTCTTTTTTAATTAAAACATTGATATATTAAAACATAAATTTTCAAATTAAAAAACAATAATTGTGAAATATCGCAACAGATGGCTGTACAAATGTAATTGTTTAAAAAATATATAATAACAACATTTTTTATGGATTTCTCTGACTGAATATCTCTGTGCTGATATCTATATAAATTAACAAAAATGAAAAAATACTGAAAATTTTAGAGCTGAAGATTTGGAGAAGATTAAAATAGATAAGCTGGGAAATAATATTAGTAGTATGGAAGTGTTAAAAAAATCCACTTTTAAAAATTATTTTTAGAGAAAATAATAAAAAGAAAAGAAATAAAATTAGACTTGTACTGAGATATAGAAAGATTATAAAAGTTGAATAGGATTGCTGAGAATATTTGAAAAAAATAGAAAAGAAAAAAAACTTATTTACAATGCTAGAAAGAGAAATAACTTAGTTTTTTAAGAAATAGAGCAAAAATTAACAGAGCTTTTATTTCTTGCCAAATCATCATAAACAATCATCTTTTATACATGAAAATATTTGGATTCATCTATATAATGCTATAAAATTCTACTTTAAATACTAACCTAGATTTTAATATGCATATATGACTTTTTAATATTTCATTTATTTATCAATCATAATTTCAACATATGAATTTAAATATAATTTTATTCTACATAAGGTAATAGTTAAATAAAAATTATAAATATCAAATCAAAAAACAATTAATGCAATGTGTGAATTGCTATAAAAGCCAAAAATCCCTGCAAATGGATTATAAAAATAAAACATTTAATGTTAGATTTAAAATATTATTAATCCAAACCTCTAAAATTTCAAAACTTTTAATATGCAGATCTGTTACATCAGTTAAATGATGTAAATGAATGCTGCAATTCTTAACATTTTTCATATATAAAATCTGAGTTCAATACATTTTTTTTTATATGTCAAAGTGCTGATCGGGAAGTGAACCCAGGCCAGCTTCTTGGAAGACAGCAATGCTAACCTCTAGACCATCAACACTTGACATACATTTTATTTATTTATTTATTTTAATTATGAAAGTGGTATATTGTATTACAGTCATAAATACCAGTGGTACCATCAAGCACAAACAATCATTTAATAATTGATGAAAAAATTAAATTGTTAAAACAGTCAGATTAAGACATTTCTATCTGTAAGCTATGTGAATTGTTTAGTCTTAGTTTGACAATTGCCTAAAATATAATACAAAAAACAAAAATTAAAATCTCTACTATAGTTTGTCAAATAATTTAATCAAAAGAATTAAAAGACATATATTCATCTCTAAGCAAAAAATTAACAAACTTTTATTTAGTCCAGAAAAATTACATTAGGAGAGACATAACTTATGAAGTAGTTTTGCTCAAGAAAATGCTTACAAAAATGATGAAGCAATATTCTTCATAATTAAAAATAAGCCATAAATTTAAATTTATTTTTTTAATTAGTAATTTTTAAACAATATTAAATTGATTTCTATTCAATGTTGTCTAATTAATACTGAACAGTAATGTATGAAAGCAACATTCTTTAAAGCACATTAAGCAATATTCTTTTTTTTTTCAAAACAATCTATGAATAAGCTATAACAATTAATTATAAAGAAATTACCAAAGTGATGAAAAGCAATATTTTTCATAAGCCGTAAATTTAACTCTACTTTTTTTTAAAATATTTTTTCAAATAATAGTCATTAATAAATTTCCATTTATTTATCTTTTAATTGATGCAATATTGTTCAATAATATTTTGATATTTGTGAGTTTTCTTGTAAACCAAGATGGCAGCCTCTATTTTTCATAAATATTCAGTTTTGAGGGCCTACGATCTACTGAAGATGTATTAATTGTTAAATTACAACAAAATTAATAAATTTGATTGTTAAATTTAAAACAAGAAATAAATTTTGATAAATTTCATTAAAAAGCTTTACTCCAATTTATTTATTTATATTATATAATAATGTGAGAAATGACAAAAAGGTCTTAACTTGTAATTCAGAGTGCTTCTTTTTGTCAACAGGTTTTTTGGTAAATTGTTACAATGATAAAAATTTGGGATCTTCCTATCACAGAACATGATGCAAAGGACTAATTCCAAAAATACAAGTTCCTGCCCTCTTGAAAAGTGTGCATTAATGGTCATGATATGATTGCACATTACAGACATAAATAAAGGGTAAATATTGTACTTATATTTTTTTTCATTATTTGGTTAATAAGTTAATTAAAAAAAATAAACTGTAAATATTGTAATTAATTTTTTCAGTAATAAAATATAAATATTAAATACGACGTTTCATTAATAAATTACCTTTTTTTTTAATTATGCAGTATAGTTTAGTAATAATTTTTAAGCATTTTTCATTTACCCTATATTAAATAGTGACTTTTCAAATATAAAAATAAAATTACTAATTTGGAAAAGCTCAGATGTCAAAGGTGTTGAATTAATGGTGTTTAAGTATTTTTGCAGGATTAGACATAAAGTATTTTTTATCTAAGTCAGTGCCATAATCAAATGAATTTTAGAAGGCTATCACCACAATTTTTTTTTTAATTTTAATGAATTAAAAAATGACTAAATAAAAAAATAATTTTATTGATTTTTGTTTTGAATTTATTAATATTAAAAAAAAATCATTTTATTAAAAAAAACAATAAACTTGAAATAATTCACAACAATATAATATTATTTATTTACCAAGGCTGTAACCTCAAGAATGTGCGCATAAAAATGCGATAGTAGGGACCTCTACAGGTCTTAACCACAAGCTTACATTTTGGAACAACATTATTTATATCAAAAAAGTAATTTTATATCAAAAAATAATTACCTTTAAATACATTTTTTTTGTTTTATTTTACCTGTGAAAGCTATTTTAATTTAGTATATATATAGCTAAACCACAGACTTCTCTTTCTGTAACTGACTCATAGACAATCCAGCTAATTATTTAATTTTTGGTCAGAAAAAGAGTATTTATGTATTTTTAATTAAAAGGTATACAAAAAAAAAAGACTACAAAAGTTTTCATTCCATTGTAATGTCTTTTTCCTACACTGTTTTGCATAAGCCTTTGTTCTGTGTAGGCATATTTAAAACTATTATATTTATATGTGCATGCTTGTGCAATGGGACAACCTATTAATAGTATTTTTTAATATAAATAATCATCAAAATATTATAAAAACATTTGATCTTTATTAAAAGATAAATGATATTACTCAATTTTTTTCACCTGAAGGCAGAATGGAGTAATTAGTTACTAGGATATCATGACTTAGTGATAATAATTTATCATAATAAGAACTGTCTATTTATTGCACGTCCTTATTATTTAAATTAAAGCATTATTTTAATTTTATTACATTTAACTCTTCGCTAAATTATAAAAAGTCATTATAATTTATTTTTCATTTTTCTGTTCCAGTAATATTAATAATAATAATATACTTCAATATTTGTTTACCTATTTACAAAAAAATTTTTTACAAGCAATAATTAGTAATTCTATATATCTTTTGAATTTGTTTTTAATATTTTTAGAAAATATCTAATGTTAGTAAAATGTTAACTATACAAATACGAACTAACAGTAGTAAGCAATATTATTAAACTAAATTTTTACGAAAAGGATTCACTAAAACAGATTATTTTGCTAATTCCTTTAACGATTATATTTAACATAAACAAACTATTAAAAAAATTTCAAATAAATAAATAAATGTTCATATAATAAATTAGTACAATTAAATTATATATATATAAAATAACATAACATTTTTTAAAGGAATTAGATAAATATTTAATTTTAAAAAATCTAATATTGAAACTTACCTAGAATTATCAATCACAGTCAATTTAGTATTCAGATGACTCTGGGAATGCTGTGAAATTACAGACAGAGGACGTTCTGGTGTTGGTGGATGTGATACAGAGTCAATATTTATTGCTGGAAGTATAGAAGGACTGTAATTTTCTTGTAAATTTAAAGATTCTACACTTCCATTTGAAATAATACTGGATTGTCTTGATCCTTTAAATAAACAAATAAAAAAGTATTATCTCATTGACAAAATTTAAAAAACAACAACATGAATATTCTTATTTACTATATATATATATGTGTGTGTGTGTGTGCGTGTGTGTCACAAGACCAATTTAAAAAGTACAGATTAATTTAAATAAAGAAATAGTCAAAAGTTAGGACATTAAGGTATCATTGAATAAATATCCCAATATTCTTTTACACGATGAAAGAAATTAATAAAAACAAAAAAGAGTAAAAAAAAAAAGTTATTTACTTAAATAACGAGAAGTATATTAACCCAAAATGTATATATATTGGGGAAATTTAAACAGCCATTTATTTCAAAAAAATGAATATGGTGAAAAAAATATTGGAAATAAATTATATTCACAAGGCAATTAAAGTTGAAAAAACTAGTTCCTATGATTGAGTGCAAGGGCGAGAGATTAGCTTCATAAGTGCATACACCTTCAATTTGTAAAAACAAGTTTGGTCAATCCAAAAATGTAAGTGGCAAACATATATTATTAAGATAATAGTAATTCATGGTATTTTAAAAAAAAATTGTATGAGCATAAATAAATTTATTAAAATTATATGAACATGTATATATTATATGCAATAGTAGGTGTAATACTAAAAAATCAAATTTATTTTGAAAACCTTAATTAGTTTTTTGGTTTTCAGAGTAAACCAAAAGTAATTAAATAAATTTTTTAAAAAAAAATGTGCAGTGTAGATTGTTGGTTTAGCATCTAAATTAAGGAAAATATGTTTTTTTCAAAAAGAAAAGGGTGGAATATGCTGAAGTTATAAATGTGAAAAGAAAAACAAGATAACTACACTACATTAATAAATTAAGATATAAAGAACATTAGTAGTTTTTAAAAAAAAAACAATAAGTCTCAAGATATTCAAAAGTTAGACAAAAAGAATGTTGTTAATATCATATATCATATGTTTACACAGTGTATCTGATTATGAATGAAGCAACTTCAACTTGTCATCAGTGAAGAAAGTATTTTTAACTATATTCACATTAAAGCAATGATAAATTAAGCTGGAATTTCTATCTTAATCAATATGTTTGGTTGCTATTCTAAAAATGTATCTGCCTTCATTGCTCAACCATATAGTACAAGTAAAGAAGAGATTTTCTTCAAAACATAGAATAAAATGAAATTATGCCTTTGCTTAAAATTATTGGAAAAATTTTTGACCTGAAACAAAAAGATTTCCCTAGATGCCAGAATATTCCCTAATTTAATAAAGATCATAAAGTTAATAAAATAATATAAATTAATTATCACTCAAGTAACTTCAAAGAAACAAAAATTTAACAATGTTTGGAATTTCAATTCAAGTAACTTGTGAAACCTTAAAAAAAATGCTGCTGATCTTCAGAATGGTATAAATATTCAAGTTAAAAATCATCTGGAGTGCATCTGGATTCTGATATGCGCATACAATAAATGCTGGCAAAGATTTTTTTTTCATTAATTCATTTATGTAAAAAAGATCATTAAAAACGTATTGTTTATCTTTGTAAATCATTAAATTTTTATTATTTTACTTTTTAATGTAAGAGATAAATTTTGCAAATTTATTTCTCTCCAAGTATTGACATTGTATAAGGAAATAATTGTAGTATCATTTTCTTATAGAGATAAATGAATTAAATTTGAAAGTTTAATACTTTTTTATGTGTTAGTTAAAGTATTAAAAATGAAGAATAGCATGCTCGTTACCCTGACCCATATCTCTTTTATTCTGTAATTTTGCCACGTGTGATTTTCGATATATTTTTTTACTGTTATATGCTATCTTTAATAAGTAAGTTAAGTCTAATTATAAAAAAAAAAACAGGCAAAACTCTCTATGCATATTGCCACTCAGTTAAGAGCAAACATAAGAAATGGTGATCATGTGATGTTTAAGTTTAGATATAGCATATTGTCAGTTGCATCTAATAATGTTTATTAGAATAATTAATAAAAATAGCATAGTTAGTTTATATGATACCATGTTAAGAGTCTTTGCTTCCATGAGTAAGAATTCAGAGTTAAAACAGCAAAAATTTAATAAAATATGGAGGGGATTTGAATTTAGATCTGCAAATTTTTAAACAAAAAGGTAGCCCTCAAAATAATGTCATTATTTTATATATAAATAAATAAAATCTATCTGTAGCAGTTAAAATTCTTTCACAAGATTTATCTTATTTTATACTTTTCTGATAGTGAGGTAATTAGAAAATGTATCCAATACTTTATAAAAATATTAGCTACAAGGGATTTAATGATGAAAAGTATTTGTTTGATCATAATCAAAAATGAAATTTTTGTTTAGAACCTGAACTATTAAAATAGTAAACATCACATGATCACCATTTCTTATGCTTGTTCATAATTGTTATTAAAACAGGCAAAACTCTCCACACAGTGGTGCCACTCAGTGAAAGCCAGAATAATCAATGGATGCCAGAAGGCTTGTGCATAAAATCCCTATCTAGTGCCTACTCATCCAATATCCCCAGACTAGTTTCTAGCTTGTGGCTTTCATCAGTGAGGAGTCTTGGATCTGAGAGCACTGCACCCAGATAGGGATTTTATGCACAAGCCTTCTGGCATCCACTGATTAATCTGGTTTGTACTGAGTGGTGCTGCTGTATGAGGAGTTTTACCAAATGGTGTATCAATTTTGTTAGATACATAACTTCATCTTTCACTATTTAGCATCACCACCTTTATTATTACAATTATATTCAATGAAACATTGTTTTTATATGTAATAAAACTGTGCATGCACATGTATGAATGTGATAAAACAGTAAAATTAATCTTTACTTGAAAGTATTATAATCTAATACATTTCTGGTGCAGTTCCCCACCCACATAGCTTTTAATTGCTGTAAATTAATAAGACCACATTATTTATTTATTTATTTGGCTATCTCATTAATATTCAATGTTCCAATGACTTTGCAGTGGAATGATGTTTGATATTTTGTTAATGACATTATCATTATTAACAGTATGCTTTACCTATTTTATTTCTCAGTCATCTTATTTATCATATATAAACATAAAATTTTCTGGATTAAATGCATGTTTATGATTATTTTAATAATACAAAAAAAGAACATGCATGCAGCATTTTCCTTTGTTTTGTTCTATAAGTATTTGTAATGCCTAAGTATGAAGTGATATTTGCCAGAGATTCTCCATAATACACAGTGAATGCCCCAGGTTAATGCATTAAATAATAATGTTTTGCTCAACTAATTTTAAAATTGGAGTCATTACATCAATCTATAAACTATATTAAAATCTGGATTACATATTTTTTATATCTCCATTGCTATCTGTGAAATCTATGGCATTACTGCCAATGGTATAGTGTTTTTGGTTCTCCTTTTCCATGTTGTATTTTATTTCAAGTCTTTAATTGGTGTATTTTTATTATATCTAATTTTTAGTTAAGGCTGCTACATAGTTTTTAGTTCATTAGTTTCAATTTTGCATTGGCAATTCATGGTGATATACCTTAAAACCTCTTAAAATCAGCTTATTTTTACACTGTTACAATCTGAGTAAGTTGGTGTAATCACTTTTAATTTTAATAAGCTTAATAATTATTTTATAATTTGATTCTTTATTATATCTATTAATAAGCATATCTAAATATTTTAGTCCTTAGAACTATTCTCATGTTCAATAATCCATTGTAGAGTTGAAGCTACACATACTTAATTATATACTTTCATTATAACTTTGAAAAGTCAGTAAACAAACACATCATTGATGTATTTTTATAGATACTTTTATTTTTTTATAAAACTGGCAAAATTATTTTATTGTTAGTCTCTGCAGTCATTAGTCTTTCATTCCATAATGTTTATTATTACACTTTACAGTCCTGATATACCCAATTTAAAACACTTCTAATGAATTATCCTTTTTGTTTATCAAAATTGAATTAGTGTGGAATACAGACTGTAAAGTTCGGTAACATTGAATGATGTATGTCTGTGGTTATTCCTATTTTCGTTACATTGACAATTGGATGGGCAATCTAACGATGTATTTTTTAAAAACCAAATTCACTTTGTAATAATTGTGTCATGACAGTAGTTGCCATGTAATAGTCTGATCCATTAAAATTTATTATTAAATATAATGGATAGTTTTCTTCATGGGCATTAACATTAGAAAATATGCAAGAGAATTTAGCTGCTAATGGGTATATTTTTATATAGCTTGTGTGTTATAAATTTGTTGATATGTTTTCTTAAAAGAGAATAATTCAGTTTGTCTTTGTTAGTTTTAATATTATATAAATTTATCTTTTTAAATTTTAATGTTTCCATTTGTTGTGTTGTTTTGACTGTGTATGCTATTTGGTCCAACATAACAAATCTGTTACTCCTGATCTCCTTAATGGAGACAATCTTATTTTCAGAGAATATCTTAATATTTGTTGGGGATTTATTTGGTCTTGTTCTAAGATTGTATGTAACAATTATTTAAAGATAGTGTCTTTATTTTGTATTCTTCTGGGATCATTTACAAGTGCCGGTTGTTCCATTTCCTCCCTGTTTATTTACATGCATATTCTAGAAGTTATTTTCATTTCTCTGTTTAACTCATTGCTGATATATTGGCAAAGCTTTTATTTTCATTGTTACATGTTTTAACTCTGCCAAAAAATTGTTGTACTTCTTGTTCAGATTTCTGCTAAGTTTTTTGCTTCACATATTATTTTATTATGGAATTTTATAGTAATGTGCAAATATTTTCCTATTTTTAAATTGTAATTTTTAATCTATTTTTAACATCCTTTAATAATGTATACAAGCAGCTGAATTTTAATGTATATTGTAAGGCTATCATATTGATAGCTAAAGAAATTAATCTTTACATCACAGTAATTTGAAAACACTTTATATTTTCTGATTTTATTTAGAAATAGTAAACATTCTTGCATTCTAATAATTTCTTTGGAGATTTTTAGTACTGTATATATTTATGGCTGTTTTCCATACTCTAGTATGTATTATTCAGAGAATTTTTATTTTTTACATACAACATAATTGTGCAAACACATATATGTAAACAGTGACAAAATAAAATTAATCATTAGCTATAAGTCTTATAGCCTAATTCACCATTGTAGTGCAACATACTGTGACAGAATGGGTTTGAACCCAGTCACAACTAATATCATAGGTGATGGTCATTACACGTATATGTAGATGGTATATATATATATATATTTAATTTTATTACACAGTGGTGGCTCCATAAATACACAGAATGAGGGGGGTGCTCTGTCATTTTGAAACAATATATAACTGCATGGTACAAACATGTGTATAAATGGGTTTGGTGGTTGAAGAGATAGAAATGAGGTTTTATTTCACGTTATAAAAGCCTAAAAATTTTCAAAAGAAATGAATTTTTGCTTTTTTTTTGTTTACAAGAAAAGCAGGAGGCAGCAATTGGAAACAGGAAGCGAGATCGAGAGAATCTTCTAGAATGAATGGAGAGGACTATAAAAGAAAGGAACCCAGAATTCTCCTGGTCTTGTCCCTGCAGAGCTTGAATCATTGACAGCGGAATCATTAATTCAATTTCAAAAAATTTAAATTTACCTAATGGCAGCCGAAAAGGAAATGTTGGGGTAAAAGTCTAATGTATCAGGCTTGGACCCCTAATTCCCACTAACTGCAGCTGTTGCATTCAACAATAACAAGCTTCCTCTGAATTAAAACAATGACCAACATCAGAACCACAAATTGGAGCCTCATCAAATGAAGGCCGTATTACAAACAAAGAATGGGAAACCTCGCGATTAATTCTATATTTAATTACCTGCGATGATTGGAATTCTTAGAAGTAAATAAAAATATTCTTCCACAAATTCCCCAGGGATGTGCAGGTAAAGAACTTTATGTATTGATTTTAATAAGAAAGAAATTAACTGATTCCTTAGGTGCGCATGAGAATCCAACTAACAAATGAAAAGAAATTTTTGTTAAATTTTTACTTGCAGACATTAATATTGCAATTAATATTGAGGTCACATGAAAAATCTCTTTCCATTGACTTTCACTACCTTTAATTTAACTTAAAATTATTAACACTTGAATGCTTTACTTTATTTTTTTTTTTACCAGTATGAACACTTTACATTTAAAATGAATATTATACCTTCAATTATTTTCCAACTAATAATCTCTACTATCTTTTTCCTTTTTTTAAACAAAAGAACTATATATTTTACACATAAAATGCAGTACTAAACTCTAATATACTTTGTAGGAAGGCCACAGGCTATCCAAGAATTCTCACACATCTGAAAATTTTAAATGGACTATGGAAACTGAAAAGTATCCATGACTGATCACAAGAGGCCAACCTCACCATTATCTCATCTCTCCATCCTATGGATTCCAATAACATCTTGAAACTGCAATACAGAGAGTGAATGCAAGAATTCGATGAAAAGGTGCCCCTTCATCTATAGGCTTGTCTACAAAGGAAAAAAAGAAAAGAAAGGGGGGAAAGAAAAGAAAACCAATTGCAATACTAAAGCAAATTGTCCCTAAAGAAATGTGGACTAAAAACTGACCATTCTTATCCCAAGACCCATGTCAGCATTACCATCACTGTAAAAAAAAAAAATTGTAAGCCTGACCTTAAAAGGAATTTTTTCCAGATAAACTGCTATGACCTATATCTACACATGGCAGACAATAGTGTGTGGCTAAATTCAAATTATTAATAGTGAATAAAACCTATTTAAAATAAAAGTTATTAAACTAACTGAGACAGTTTCTACATCCAAAGAAGAAGCATATGATAATATCAAACTTTTTTTCTCCATAACTCTTAACAATTTTTTTAATGCTCATCTTTTTTTCTTTCTTTCTCAATAAAGCATTAAAATAAACATCATTTATTAAGGGGGGGGTCAATAATGCTTGATATTGATTATATCCATAGTATATTATTTTTTTGTGTGTATTAATATTATATGTAACCATTTATATATATGTACTGATAAAATGTTTTATTTTGTTAATTTTGGTATCATGAAAACAGAGGGGGAGGAGGTTTTTTTTAGTTATTATATATATATGAAGATCGAATACAAAGGTTTGTAATAGTGGGAAATAACACACACATACAGCGTTGTCCATATGCATGGGTATGGATTGGGTATACATGTTCAAATTTAGAAAAAGAAGAAGGGTCTCATGATTTGTTATAATGAGAAATGAATTTAAAGTAGTTAATAACCTAGTTTAATATTGGACGGAATGAAATACAAATCTAGTGTTAGACATTAATGTTTTTATAATTCAGAGAATTTTCTGTATCTACCTTTCTACTTTTTAATATTTTATATATTTTATGTGCTATATACTATATGTGTGTGCTGTGATTGTTTTATTTAGGAAATTTAAATTTTCTATAATATGAGACATCTGTATACATTTACTGAATGTATCAACATCCACATATCATAATACATCTGTCCAACCATTGATTACAAATTTCAAATGGGGGAGGGGGCTGGAGGGGGGAATTACGTTTGTTATTGTTGATGTTAATAACTGAATATGACGATCTTTGTTGATTATTATATGATATTTTGTGTGTGTATGTGTGTATCGATGAATAAATCACAATAAAATTGAATTACCTAATCAAGAAAGTTTATATGTTTCTTGAGGTTGATTGATTTGTTTATGGAAATAGCTTAGTGATCAACAATATGATTAGATTCCAAGCAGTAACCATAGTTTAAGGATATTGTGATGATTGGATAAATAATTAGAAAAAAAGGGGCTACATAATATGTCCCAAAAGAGACCTAAACTCTCAAGTTGTTGTTATAGGGATATCCATTAGCTCCTTGAAAGTTATTGTAATATGCATTAGTACATTCCATAGCATGATTCATTAATTTTAAATTAATAACTGCCATGATTTCTGTAAGGCCAGTTGTAATATCAGTTGTAGGGTCTGACATAAACTCGTGGCTGAGAGAGTCATCACCATTACTGTCATCATTATATCAATTATTAATCTAAAGTATAAATAGAATAAATGACTGTACAAGAAATTGTTTTTCTTAAGTTTATGAACTAGCTTAGAGATATCTCACTATTGAATCAGAGAGAACTATGATGGTGGGCCATTAAGTGTAATCTATCTTATAGGTACCACCTATCCAGATGCCATCTGCCATTCTGGTATAGGAAGTTTCCTATTTATGCACAGGATCACTAGATCACTTTTATCAGTGGAAGGCTAGCCCATATGTTGATCCGGTACAATATATAATAAATACTATATGGAAAGAATTTCTTTTTTTTAATCTTTTTTTTTAATTTCAATTACATTAAAATGTATCTAACTTTTTTTAATGTTCACTTCCTGTTTTAAACTATTTATAATACAAAATATAGCTTGTTAGTATTAAATATGAACTAAAATAAAACTTAAAATAGTCCAGATAAAGTCTAAATAAATTATATAGCCATGGTTTACTTTCTTCAAAAAGACAATTATTATTAATTACTTTGTAAGTATCTATAATATTTTTTAACAATCTCCAGTTGAGAAATATGAAGTAAACATTGTTTTTTTCATTTTATTTAGAGATTTTTTAAAAAATAGTGTGGCAAGTTCCAGATGTCCAAGCCAGATTTCAGTAGTTGGCAGTTTTTCTTTTCTTCTAACTCAGTCAGCATAATGAAGATCCAATGTAGCTTGAATAAAGTGAAAATCCAAATTGACTGCTTTTAAATAAATCAATATTCAACCAAGTGCGTGTGCGGCCCCCAAATTAAAAAAAAAAAAAAAAAAAAAAATAAAAATTTAAAGTTGTTTAGTTAATATTTTTTTATTTTAATTTTAAATATTTTTTTTTTTTTTAAAAAAAAAAACTTCCTTTCTTTTTGTGTGGGTGGGGGGGAAAAAAAATTTCTTTTTTTTTTTTTTTTTTGGGTGGGGGGGGGGGGTGGGGGGGTGGGTGGGAAAAAAAGAAAAAGTAGGGGGGAGGGTGGGGGGTGGGGGGAATCAATATTATATAAGTTTTACTTCTTGTTGTTTTTTTTTCATATGTCATAGCATCAGCCAGAAAGTGAACCCACTACCCGGGACAACTGCTTTTGTAAAACAGCTGTCGCTGACCTCTCGCCCACCAATGCTTGACTACTTCTTGTTTTTGAATACTTGATCTTGTTTTTCACAGACTCTGTTACCTTTCATATTTTATTTTTTCCAGCTTTATGACTAAATTTTATTTTAATTTACAAGAGTTTGAAAAACACTATCATGGTTTAATTGAATAAACTTGCAAAAATACTTGTTTTCAAATCTCTTATCAAAACAGATTTAATTTTTTTAATTTAACTATTTAAAATCTCTATTTTTTAAACTGACTTGGTTTGCAATGAATTCCATACATTCTTTGATTAGAGAAAGTTTTAATATAATTGATCGGCTTCTCTTAAATTCAAATATTGTTAACAAAACTTATTATTACTTTATTTACTATGATAGCTAATAATTTATACCTTTGAATATTTTACTTTAACCATTTGTTCTATTTTATAGGATTTTTTTTTAACTTTTGAATTCTATATTTATTAGCATCCTCACAATTCTGAAAATCATCTCTTAATCATGCAGAAGACCACATGGCTGACACTGAAATGAATGACATTATTTATTTCAATATAAATATAGAAAGCAAAGAGGTCGTTTTGCTAAATTTATTCTTTTTTAAATCAGAATTTTTTTTGCATTATGACTTTTTATTTAATTTCTTTGCTCATGACACAAAATTTTAATTTCATGATTAAATGCTGAATTCCAATTGAATTAATACTATTAACAACATTTACATTGCTCTATTCCAGACTCATCTACTGTAAAATTAAAAATGTAATGAATGCCAGATAGTATGGAATATTGATTTGCAAAATAGGAATCTCATGGCTTATTTTTCTTTTATAATATCAAACTAATTGTTTAGTGTTGTTAAATATTCTAAATTAATACTAAGGTTATATAAGAGTTAAATTATCTGATTGTGAATGACTCTGGACATCTCCAAATTTATTTATCACTATTGTTTTATTTTGAATTGTCAAAACAAAATGAAGTATTTAATACACAATATTTTTAGGTATTCCTAAAATGTGTAAGAATAATTAGATTATCTTTTTATTACACTTCTTAATCTAGCATTACTATAAATGAATGGAAGACTAAAAAAATAGAGTAAATACTCAAATAATCAATAACAAATTTTATTCTGAAAAAGATAAAACTAATCAACATTCCAATATCCATAGAAAATTGTCTGCAGTGTAAATAAGCAATAAATATTTATCTGACTAATCTATATTAATCTGGGACTTTTACCTTGTAGACAAGAATAACTAGATATATGTTTATTAAACATTATTAAATAATTAATTTACTTGGCCAAAAGTAATTACTTTAAATAAAAACTCTAAGCCTACTTATGATTTTAAAATATCCAAAATCTTTCCAAGCAGATATGTATTTCATGTTATCAGCATGGCAGGTAGGTGTGTTATCGTTCATGAACTTCTTTTATTTCAAATAAACTTGTATTTCTATATTTTTATCATAACAAAATCTCATATTATTATTCTTACTTTTTGGACTTAAATATTTTATATATCTCATATTTCTATTAGAGATTGAATACCAAACTTTCAGTGTTCCAATTTAATTTACTATTCTTTCCTTTCTCCATATTTTTCATTTTAGATTATATATATATTTGAAGTGCATAAATCTTCCATTATGTGTCAATACGATCCAATAAACATTTTATATTTTATTTACATGTGTGTGTATATATAGACATGTACATGCATGCACTTTTTATCAACAGAAAAACAAACCAAATAAAAATCGAAGTAATTTCCATAAAGTTAATTTACTTAGAAAACTCAAAGTAAGTAAATAAATAACATTAATATTTAATTTGATATTCATCAGCAACTTCTTAAATGAATTTGTTTCATTCAAGTGTAAAAAGTGTTAGCATTTTTTCTTCTTTTATTTTCAACATAAATATTAAAAAGTTTTAATGTTTTCTTGTAATGCTACAAGTTTTTCATAAGATAAAATTAATATATGATCACAATTGTAATTTATTTTGCAATAAAATTAGCAAAGCAAGTTTCATTTGAAATTTAATATAAAAAACAAATTCATAGTTTTCAAATACAAATTTGCGTAAATAAAGTATTACTTTCAAATGCCTTTATTTGTGCCTCAAGACAATTCAAGAGGCATAAGTTTTACAATGCAATCAACAAGAATCATTACAAAGAAATTTAGGGAGTGTCGGTGCGTGTCAAGCGCATCTGCACCCATACACTTGATTCAATGCATATGATTTTGAACATTCAAGTATAAATGTATGGATAGGTGAGTGGGATATTAATAGTTCCAGAAGTGCAGTGACACAAAATTCACCTGCCCTTCCAGACTTACACACATAAACCCAACTTCTTATGCTGAAATTATTGTTCATAAAACTGTCCAATTATACATGTCCATTTCTCCATTAGTTATTTGGAGACAAAAATGTTGTTATATTAACAGCAATGTTACACTTTCAGAACACTTCTATTCATGTCTCATTATTATTTGGGGCCATAGTTTGAAAGAAACAGGGCAACCACTTCAGTTGCAGTGGGAATATTGTCCTTGGATTTTCTAATTGTACAAGTCTATTTCACTATTTGAGCATTCCCAGTACTGTTATAAATGAGAAGGTGTTTGGATTGTCCAATTGTACAAGTCTATTTCACCATCAAAGCTCTCCCAGTTCTGTTATAAATGGCTTTATAGGTATATATGCTTATTTCTTGGTTTGCATGGCATACCACTTGTAGAGCAGTCACTTTCCCTTCTATCTATTCCTAATCTTTTATTAATTTGTTCAGGCTTAACTACCTTCATTTCCTAGGATTTATCATCGTGATATGTTAGTGCTCTTTGGGCTGTTATAATTTCTAATTACTAATATATCGATTTATTTATTCTGTAAGGTAAGCACTACACCAGGCAAGGCATGGCCCTAGTTTGATCTGGTTCCAAGTCTGATCGGTTAGCCATGGCTGGCATGTCCTCTTGTCATGGTCCTTGGCATCATTTAACAATTTGAAGTATAATACCTCAATATTGTAATCAATACCCTTTTCAAAAGTTACCTTATTTCGTGCCAACCAGAAGACAAAGTTAACATAAGTTGCCAATCTAACACTGCCAAAGGAGCCCTTTTTAAAAGCTTTCACCATATTCACCCTGGCCCAGTCTTTATCTGTGGTCTTTTGCAATGTCAGGTAGTGTAGTTTATTCCAGGTCTCACATTCCTGAAGAATGTGGGAAATTGTTTCATCGGCTTTCTTGCACAGAGGGCATATCGGATCCATTTTATACCTCCGCTTGTGGTGGAGGAATGCAGCCATTTGTAGGGCCTCAAGGTTAACTTTAATTATAAAGTCTACTAATTTCGCCTCCAGCTTCCAGAACTTTGTTAACCCTGCAAGCCGCTTGATCCCTAGCTGAAGTCTGGTTTTAGTGATGGGACTGCTACCATTGATTAGAGCATGGGTGTCCCAATAGGGAAGCTTGCCATTGAAAAGGGAATTGGACATTGTTACATTTTTAGTCATGAGTGTGACCTGTTGCTGTAACCAAATGTTACCCTTTCTTGGGGGGGGGCAGTTAGTGGGTTCAACCTCATTTATTGGTAGGGGGCTTTCCATTTTTGTATTATCCTGAAATAGTTTGGTTAGAATATTTTGGGCTTTCTGGATTAAGAAGGTGTTGATTGAATGGAGTCTGAGTCCATTTTGTGATTTAGGCTTCTGAAGGGAGTTGAGGCCAATTACTGCTGTTCTCACACCCCAGCAAAGCCTCCTATTTTGAGTCTCCACCTTTTTTTAAGGTCTTAGTAGGGAAAAGACCGTCCAGAAAATAAGTGATTTTGGGTAGCACAACTGCATTTAATAGTGCGACCTTCCCCAACAAGGAGAGTGGGACCTTGGTTAGGGATGTCACTGTGTTCTTAATCTTTGTGAGAATATTTTCCTCCAGCTCCCTTCTCATGACACTAGGAGGGGAGGCCAGGCTAAAGCCGAGAAACTTCTGGGGGGTGCTCGGAATCTCCCTTGGATCTGTTTTCCAGTTCTGATCGACCACATGGCTGATTTCACCTCATTAACTCTTAGACCTGATTCGGAACCAAATTGATCCAAGAGCTCCTCCAGCCTACCAACCTCATCCTGTGATGAGAGAAACACAGTCACATCATCCATGTAGGATACATGGCAGACCCTCTCTCTCAGCAAAGGGATGGCAATTCCCTCAATGGATGCCTCAATGCGTAACAGCAATGCGTTGAGGTAAGCCGTGAAGAGGAGTGCACTCAGTGGTGAGCCCTGTGGTATTGAAACAGAGGGCTGAAATCCTGGAGCCACTCAGCCATCCAGTGAGAGAAAGATTTCTCTATTCTGTAGAAGATTCTCGATCATTTGGAGATATGCCTGGGGCACTTGGAGTTTCTCCAGTATACTGAGTAACACATTGATCTGCACACAGTCAAAAGCACCAGCAAAGTCAAGTTGGACAACAACTGGCCAGACCATTTTATTCCTGCGTATATAATCCACTATGAGGCAAAACCAACTGATGGCTTCTGCAGTCGAGCTCCCCTTCTTTGCAAATTGGAAGGCTGACAGTTTATCAATAATTACTTCTGTATGTCTTCCTTGATGAGGTTTTCGATTGTTTTTATCAGTAGTGGAATCATGGAAATAGGTCACAGATTCCCCAGCTCACATGGCCCCTGGGGTTTTTTGAGGAGGGGGACCATTGCGATGGGGTAAATCCCACTAATTTCCTGACTGCCATCAGCCAGTATATCCACCATCTTCTTAACAATCGGTATTGTGAATGATCTCAGGTGCAGCAGAAGGAATTTTGGGATTCCATGCAGCCCAGGATGTGTGCCATCAGGAAAGGCTCTAAGTGTTGCCAGGATTCTGGCTTCAGTTATTTTGGGTGGTGTATTTGCCGTGGAGAATGTTCTCCTAATTCTGTTAACACCATTGGGATTAAATTTTTTAATGTAATACTGTCTGATCCTGAGCAGCATGGATGCACCAACATATTTGTTGCCATCTATCTCAATTAAACCTGGTGCCCTGGATTTGCTGTTGGTTCCAAGGGCCCACTTGAGATAACCCCGGGTCCAGCAATGTTGGTGTTCAATGAATTGCCGAGCTCTTTTAATAGAGAGGTATTCGGCAACCTCCCTCGGTATAAGACTGTATTTAATTTTCAGTTCAATTATTTGGGGAACATTATGAGCCTCATATGGCATATGTTGTAATTTATATGCAATATGGTCCAGTTCACTAATTAAGCGTACAGGACCCCTGGACTTCTGAGTGGATATATTAATGCTGTCAGCAAGGAATTTAGTGAAGAGCCTCCAGTCTCTTATTGCAGGCAGGGACAACAACTTAATTCTATTGAAGGCAATGTACGACTCAGATACTAATTTAGTGGTTATATTCAATTTAGTTAGAATGCGGGTCATTCTTTCTTGGGAGTTTGTAGGTTGATCATCATTGAGTGCCAATATTTTGACAAGCACAGCATGATGATCCGAGAAGGCAACAGGGCATAACTTTGCCTCCATTCCTGAGATCAAAGTTGGGGATACATATATCAGGTCAATCAATGAATGGGCTGACTTAGTATAAAAGGAATAATCACCTTCACGGAAAAACCATTTACCACTCATAAGAGGCTGGCTAAGGCGGCCTGCATATTTGGCCTGGAATTGGTCATATTTGTGATTATAATCACCAATTATTAAGGTTGGGAAAGAGCTGGTTCTCAAGGTGCTATTGATTGAGTTTATAACACTAAATACAGTTTCAGGGTCCTTTGGAAGGTACAAATTTACTATGTTAAATGAGTGGCCTTTATCTTGTACTATTGCAATTAGACAATTTAAATTGATCATCAAAATTTTGAAGAAGGAGATGGATGATTTTTTTATTTATGATTATAGCTACTCCGCCTGATGGAGTATTAGAAAAGGAGTAGTGTAGGTAACCCATAGTCTGTAGTAGATCAATGATTTTGTTATCAGATCGAAGGTATAATTTAGTTTCGCATAAGCATAGTATGTCTGGGTTGTGCTGTTTGAACCAATGTATCAGGGCATATGCCCTGTTAGTGGTGTTCAAGCCCCTTATGTTCAGTAATGCAATATACATTATTGATGACCTAATATCCACCTGATGATGAGTTAGACTAGTCTCCAGGTGGGTCCCCTGGGTCAAGCTCTCCTTCCACTGTGACCTTAGGAATAGAGCCTCCCTCTGATGCTGTGAGAGTAGAAGGTGTTTCAATCTCCTCAACTAGAGATATCAGTTCTGGGTGGCCATTTTCCAATGGAGTGATTTGCAAAGGGGAATCTTTTAGGTTGAGGGGTATCAGGCCATTCAGATAGTCTACCTGTGTTGGTGAACTAGTTCGTGTCTTCTTTCCCTTATGTGGGCATTCCTGGTTTGCTGTTTCATGTAATTCTACAAGATCCCCCACAAATTCTGATTCATCACAGTCTGTAGAAGGGGAAGATAATGGTTTAGGCCTCTTGGATCTTTTTGCCTTCCTGCGATTGGGTTGGGTTGCGGATGGTGTTACAAGTTTATCTTCTGACTCTTGCTTGGAATTATTCTCGGGCTGTGCATTCTCAGAATTTTCAGACATGAATATATCATTGTCTTGGGTGACTGTCTGTTCTGTTTCTTGCATTCTGGACCTACTATGATGATTCTGTTGCTTTGGCTTTCTTAATTGAAAGACCTCTAAGTTGGATATATTATTACTCATCATATTATTTTCTTGCAAACTGGAATGAATCATCTGGGGTCCCTTTCGGTTACATCTGTGGAATTTCTTGCATATAGATCCACAATGTATGCATTTTTGATCCGGGCAGTCTCTCATTAGGTGTCCCCCCTGGGAACAGTGGAAACACTGTGGGGAAACCCCTCTGAGAATAATCAGTAGTGAGGCCTCGCGGTACTCCACCAACCCAGGCACACGCAATGGGGACACTCCTTTGACAAGTAAAATTCTGAATTCTGCAATGTTTGTGAAAACCTCAGCTCCAACATCCCAAATTATTACTTATAAGATTCTCATGGTTTAATGATAATGTTTCTGACTGGAATGCAATCTCAAACAGGTACAATTAGCAATTTTTTAGATTACAATCTGAAATAATATTTTGAAATTTTTTTTGTTGTTGTTGTTTGTTTCAAAAAGCCAGCCTATAGCTAACTTAGCTAACCATCCAATTTTTGGTCTGTAAATAGATGTTTAGCAATTCTTAAATAGAGAAGTATGAAAAATCACTTAAAATATCACTACTCAGTAAAAGTTTTGAATAATATCTTCTTCCTTAAAATTCTCAAGGAATGCTGTTGAAAAGACCTTTGCCCTGCAGTTGTTTATTTAAAAGACTATTTTATCCTTTTTTCATTCTCTATAAAAAAAAGAGTGGTCTAACTTCCTACTATATTTGTTCCTTTTTCACTGTAATTCATAGTGGAAAAATAAAATGCAAAATTAAAGTTTTATTTAAGAAATTTATTCTCATTAACATTTTTTATTACTTTCTCAAAGTTTTACAAGATTTTTGGGTGTTTTCTTGAAAATATTTATTTTAGTTTAAGTAAGGTTTGTGAACTATTTACATATATATATTGATTTCCATATGTTAGATTGCAATAAAAAAATATTGTCTTTAAAATACTAAAAAATTAAATAATATTTACAAAAAGTTTGCTTCTCTCTTGTAAATTATAATATAAAAATTTGTCAATTGCTTCTCTCTTCAGTGTATATATGTATGTGTGTGTATATATATATATTTAAATACTAGTATATTGTCTATACTGAACTTAATGTAATTAGAAGGGATTTATACTCAGACTTTCAAGCTCCCTATAGCTATTCACTCTATGCCTTACAACTGATACATATGATATATATTATATATAGAGTTCGCAAAACAAACTCTTAACAAGCTTTGGAGAATATCCTCAACCCCAGACCGATTTCTGCATCTAACGTCGTCAGTGAGATGTTAGAATATTCATTAGATTAAAAATACTAGGAACTAACCCAGCACTTTATCTAATGTATAACTATTGATAAGAAAATCTGAAACCTTCAGACATTCATATGTCTATAAATCCAGCTATCTAATTCAAACAGCCATATGGGACTGAACTAAGTTCGGATACACCATATATTAATAGCTGTAACAATATATGAATGTCTGAAGGTTTCAAATTTTCTTCTTAATAGTTATACATTAGATAAAGTGCTGGGCTAGTTCCTAGTATTTTTAATTTAATGAATATTCTAACACCTCACTGATGACACTAGATGCAGAAACCAGTTTGGGGTTGAGGATATTCTCCAAAGCTTGTTAAGAGTTTGTTTTGTGAACTCTATATATAACTTTTAAATACGAGCTTTATTAAATAGGTCATGTGATATCTGACTTGATTTTTATATATATATATTATAATCATTAGCTTTGACAGAAGCTAAATGTTCAGTTAAAATTTTTGTGCTAAGACAACTAAAAAAAAAAATTATGTAGCTTAATTTTGCTTTAAGTAAACTATTGTGAATATTTTATAATGCTATAATTGTTACATTTTAGAGCTGTTATATCAGTATTTATTTATTATCAAGCTGTAAAATAATTTTGACATAGCTTAAATAATAATAAGTTTTAATTTAAATATCTGTTCAGACGTTAAACATCTTTAATTTAGAGTTTAAAATGCTCATTAACTTTTATTTTAACTGTAAAATTGTTTTAAAAATCTTATATTAATTTTAAAATTAGGAAACCAAGTTCAAACTTTATATTTTGGTTTGCTAGTTTAAAACTGAAATTATAATATTTTATTAACTTTGAATGTAAAACAGGATATTCTAATTAAATATTTTTAAAACTAATTTAGTATTAATAGAGTTTAATAAATTTATCAATTAAATTAGGATTTTTAATAGTTGAATAAATGTTGAATAAGTGGATAAATATTATATTTATCTCATGTTATTTACTTAAATATTTTTAAAATAATTTTAATTTAAAAACTTATTTTGAGATATTTGCCTAGATTTAGAAGAGTAATAAATAAATGAATTAAATTGTTTGTAATATTCATTTGTTAAAGATAATGTAAATTTTTAATTATGTAATATTTTATTTTTACCCTGGTTATTTTGTAATTTTAATTATTTTTATTCAACTAGGAAGTGTTTTAATTAATTTCAAGCATGTAAAAAAATTGATTTATTGTAAAGTTAAAATTTTAATTAAATAATTTTTGATTAACAACCTTCCTTGCTGATAGTTAGGTCAAGAATTCAAACTAATCAGAGGAGAGGTTCTAAGTTCAAAAATAAATGAGCAATCTGTTAAAAGGGTCATATGACCATAGATATAAATAAGGTGATATAAACACCACACATCAGTCTATAGTTTACAACATACAACAGTCTCTCTTCATTTTCTCAAGGTTCTCAATCAATTTAATTTGTTTGTAACAATTGAATTTTAAACTCTACTAAATTTTTAAAAAGTGTAATTTTCTTTAAAACTTTTATTTTTATTCAATTCATCATATTATGCTAAACTTATATATTGATACAATTGTCTGAACAGAAATACCAAGGGTACTGAAGTCTCTGTAATCTTTATCACAATGTTTTAGATTTTTTTTTAAAAAAAATTGCGACAGTGAAAAACTATTGCTATTGCTTTGACTAGAGAACAATTGTCGCTTTTAGAAATAAATTCAATGTCTAGGTTATAATTAAAATTGCCAAGGAGTACCTAATTCTACTATTGGCAAGAACATTACCAAAAATGCTAATAATTTTTTAATAGCTTCTCCATAATATTTTCAAGTCAATATTATTTGGAATTAATCTTCATGGAATAAAACCTGTAATTCAAGTAAGAATTATAATTTTGGCATTAATTTAATTCTACAAAAGAAAAAGAACTGACTAAAAATAATAATTTACAATTCAATAATAATGATTTTACTTGTGCTAAATAATTATTATAATTTAAAAAAACGCTATTTATTATTATTTAAAAAACAGTGCAAAGATATATTTTAGTATTATATCGATTTTGGTTTGCCTTTCTCTGAAAGAGGAAAGAAATAATTTCTCTTCAGGTGGGATGATAAAATTTAACTTACTACAAACTATTTAACTACTTCAGATTCAAGCCGCCATATTGAATTTTTTAAAATACTGGCCTGAGACACAATTTTCACAATAACTTCAGTTTTAATTATGTTAGAGCAAAAACAATTACATTGCTAGAAACTAAAAACATTAAGGAAAGCAATAAGCATAAAATAAATAGTGATAACTATATAAAAAATAAAAAAAGATGAAATTTTCACATCCAAAATAATTATTTTATTGTTTGTTCATAATTTGGAAATTAACATTTACTAAAATTGAAAATATATCTTCAGTGATAATTTCTTTATATTCCTCACAAAATTATCTTTCTAAACATGTATAACATGTCTTACCTGAGGTAATCCACAGCTTCACAATCTCCAAAAGAATTCAGATATGACTTCTTCATTTTTATCTTGTACCCCAAATGTTCTGAATGTCAAAGGCATCTATAAAGAAAATGATATCCTAATAGAAGATACAAAAGAAATTATCATAGCAATTGGCTTCTTATCTATCTAAAACTAGAAATTGTAGGCTACTGTCTATATCACTGATAAAATGAGTTTCATCTCTTCATTTTATATTTCTTTGTGTACATCAGTGACATTTATATTCTTTATGGACACCAGTGATGTTTATATTCTTTATGCACACAATGATGTTTATATTCTTTATGCACAGAAGTGATGCTATCTTATTATAATTATTGTACCACATAGATATAATTTATTTGCATATAGTGTATTTGTTAGCTATAGACTTGAAAATAATGTTATGAAACATATAGCAAAATCAAAGCATGAACAAGATTAAACAAAAACATAAACAAGAATCAGAATTTGATTATATGTTTGTGTATGCAATGTTTGTATACATTTGATTATTAGTTTTATAACACATTACTTGTAAACCATATTATATAAACATAATTAATAATTTTCATAATAAATTAGTATACTTTTTGAAAAACATTATTTTTATAATAGTGTAGGTAGAACGTTAAAAAATTACTATAGATATGAATTCTTTATGAGCATAAATATATAACTACAATCTAATACACACTAATTTTTCTATAGATATGAATTCTATATGAGCATAAATAAATATATAACTAACACACACTAATTACAAACTACAATTAATAAAAAAGATAATTTTATCAAAAAATTAAAAAAAAAATTTAAAAATGTTACTTACGATATTACGTTGAAGCTCTATTGTAGGCCTTCTTTGTGAATAACACCAGAGAAATTTTCACTGGCAGCCCATGAACCATTTTTGTCTTTTATCACTTCATGATAAGTACAAAATATATCAAAAACGAAAAAAAATTATATACTGTGGTCGATTAAAACTGTTGCAAAAAATCCAAAGTTCAGCTGATTTTTTTGAGGTAAAGATCATTTGAAAGCTAAGATATTCAGCTACAAAATGGCTGTATTGTGATTGATGTCATGCTTATACTTTTTATGTCAGTAAAGAAAGAAAAAACATCATCTGACAAGCACCCGTGGAGCTCTCGTAGCACTGATGGAGAGGATGTGAATTTAAAAATGTTTGCTTTATAAATGAAAATACCAAACATTTACCGCAAGAATAACATTCAAATTAATGAATTAAAACACCTTTTTTATATTTTAAAAACTTTATAAAACCTGCACAAATGTTTAAACTCATAAATGATTCTTTCCCTCTGTACATTCTTATGGAAACAGCTGAGGTCTTGAAGATAATAGTTAAATCAAACACTCTCTCCTGCAAATGTTCAACGATGTTAATAAATAATAATTGAAGTGCTTTATTATACTATATGACATTGCTAATACTAATTTAGAATACTTTACTCAATGGATTAATTTAAGTTAATAAACCTAAATTAAGGATTTGTGATATATTTACTGCAGGACTTTGTTAGACTTTAAATCTATGAAATGCAATAATGAATGACCATTAACTTATCATATACTTAATAAAAGAATGAATTGAATTTACTCAGGATATCTGAAGAAACGCATTATACATTTAATAATTATATTATAAATTATAGGATTTAATGATATCTTATATAATGGATGCATTTGCTGTTCACAAGATGCGACTACCAACAGTCTTCTTCATATTCAAATAATGGAGAATTGGTCAAGAATGAAACAGAAGGACATTATTATCTAATATAATTTATTTACAGTAAAAAAAAGGTTGAATTTATATATATGAATTTATATTATAATGTGCATATATTATATATGAATTTATATTATAATGTGCATATATTATTGGTCATGTTATATGCTATATATTTTACAATATTAAAGGTTAAAGTTCTTAGAATAGTACTTTATGATACAAGCATATTTTGAAATAGTAGGTGCCTATCTTTAAAAATATAAATAATTTATTTATGAAGATATATTATGCTGCTGTATGCTGAATAAGCTGAAGTCTATTTCTATTATTTATCATTATTATTGCCTAATGTTAATAGAACCATATTTTCTATTAATGAATTGTTGTGTTTATCATATTTCACCTTAGTTAGCGATTATAATATTTTGTTATATATACTAGAATTATTTTCTCTATATTTAGAAGTAACTTTATATGCTAATATATTTTATGGATGGTAAGCAGATACCAAATGCATATAATTCAGGTTTATGCTCCAACAAGTTCTCATAGTGATGAAGTAGTAGAAGATATTTAAATGGATGTACAAAATGCTTTTGATCAGAGTAAACAACATTTTAAAATTGTTATGGGAGACTTTAATGCTAGAATTGGCAAACAAATGAAAGATGAAAGTGCTGTAGGTAATTTTGGTTATGGTAATAGAAATGAGAGAGGACATAGACTTGTGGAGTTTGCAGAAAAAGAAAAACTTTATATTATGAATTCTTTTTTTGAGAAAAATTTTAAAAGGAAATGGACATGGAAGCATCCAAATGAAGGTACAGCAGAAATGGATTATAATTTGACTAACAGAAAATACATATTTCGAGATTGTAATGTTCTTAATAAATTTAATACAGGAAATGATCATCGATTAGTAAAATGAAAGATACATGTTAATGCAAAACTAGAGAGACAAAAATTATTAAGAAAAACAATATTTACAGTTGATATTCATAATCTTCACAAGCATTCTAATGAATTTAAATTAGAACTTACAAATCGGTTTCAAGTATTAGTAGATTTTGAACATGATTCAGATTTGAATGAAATTAATATAAAAATAACTGATACTTTTAAAAACTGCAACAAAGATAGCTGGTAGAAAAAAACAGCAATTGACCAATAAAATTTCTACTGAGACTAGAAAATTTATGAAGAAAAAAAGGAATATGAGGATATACAACAATGATGCATTTAAAAAGATTGAATATCTTGAATTTTGTAAAATGGTGTGGAAAAGAGTTGAAAATGATATAAGAAAGTATAATTGTGAACTAGAAAGGAAAGCTGTAGAAGAGAATAAAAGTCTAAATAGTGTAAAACAACATTTGGTATTGGTAGGAAATGTATATCTGCAATAAGAAAAAAGATGGCATTATTACTAAAAAGAGAGATGACATCATGAAATGTGTAGAAGACTTCTATCAAGAATTATATAGTAATAAAGAACAAGTACCTCCTATACCTATTATATCTTTTGAATTGCCCAGAATTTTGAATGAGGAAGTGAGACATGCAATTAAATTTATGAAGAAAGGGAAGGCTTCAGGTAATGATGGAATTATAATTGATATGTTAAAAGAAGTAGGTGAAGAAATAGAATTTTTTTTAGCAGTTATATTCCAAATGTCTAAATGATAAAGATGTACCAGATGATTGGAAGAATGCAGTATTAATATTAATATTTAAAAAAGGTGATAAAGAAAATATTAGAAATTACAGACCTATCAGTCTTTTATCAGTTTTATACAAAAATTTTACTAAGATAATTACAACTCGTCTACAGAGAACACTGGACTTCCACCAACCAAGAGAACAAACTGGATTTAAAAGTGGTTTTAGTACAGTAGATCATATTCAGGTATTGAGAGAAGTTATAGAAAGGACAAATGAATATGAGTTGCCATTATGCTTAGAATTTGTAAATTATGAAAAGGCATTTGATTCTATAAACATTTCTTCAGTGATTAAAGCATTGGATCATCAAGGTATAGATCCAGGATATTGTCATATTTTAAAGAACATTTATAAAAATGCACTAGCAACAATTAGATTACATAATGATAGTAGGAAAGTCAACATTGAGAAGGGTGTAAGACAGGGTGACTCTATTTCTCCAAAACTTTTTACAGCAGTGCTGCAAGAAGTATTTTGTGGATTAAAATGGGAACATAAAGGAGTGAAAATAAATGGAGATTATTTAAGTCATTTAGATTTTGCAGATGATGTAGTTGTTTTTGCAAATAATGCTTTAGAGTTACAGGAAATGTTGCAGGAATTATCAGATAAAAGTAGGAAAGTAGGACTAAAGATAAATGTTAAAAAGACTAAAGTAATGTTTAATAGATTTTCTCAAAATATGAAAATAAAGATTGATTATGATGAATTAGAAGTTAACAGTTACAAATACCTTGGTAAAATTATTAATAGAGATGGAAACATAATTGATGAAATTAATCATAGAATTAAACTTGGTTGGAGTGCTTTTGGTAGAAATAACTTGATACTAAAAGGAAATATGCCTATGTGTTTGAAAAGGAAGGTTTTTAATAAATGTGTTTTGCCAGTTCTTACTTATGGATCTGAGACTTGGACACTTAATAGAAGAGCAATACAGAGACTTCAAACCACTCAAAGAAGTATGGAGAGATGCATGTTGGGAGTAACAAGAAGAGATCGAAAATGCAATGTATGGGTAAGAGAACAAACAGGTGTTACTGACCTCATTGAAAAAATTAAAAGACTGAAGTGGAGTTGGGCTAGACATATTGCTAAAAGAGATGATAATAGATGGACAATTGGAATTTTAAACTGGATTCCAAGAGATTATAAAAGACCCAGAAAGAGACCACATGTGAGATGGATGGATGAAATAAGAAAGTGTGCAGGGGTAATGTGGAGAAGAGAAGCTAAAGATTGGAAATGATGGATTGAACTTGGAGAGACCTTCATCCTGCCGTGGATTGATAATGGTTGATGATGATAATGATGAGTTAGGATACATTATTAATTTTGCTAGTTTATTTTCCAGAAGGAATAGAAGCATGTAGGCTCTCTTACTATTTTTGTTCTACTAGCTTTTGTGTGCTTATAACATCCCAGACGTGACAAAGTCCTAAGTCCTTTACTAGCCCTCAAATGTAGGCGTGTCCTATGAATAATGCAATTATACTTTTACTTTGTCTTATTTTATGATTATTAAAGATTGATTTTGCTTGTAGGATTTGTATGTTAATAAAGCATGTGTAGGATTTTACCATGGCTTTATCTGGCATTTTTAGTGGTGATATCAAGTTATTGAGGAATTCTACCCTACCTCTAAGAGCATTCTTGGTTGGTTTAAAATGTGAAAAATACATTGTATATGTGTCATCCCTATATTTGAGTGGTGCTAGTTGTTAGGATTAAATATGATAAACAATCGTTTAAAATTTAAAATTTATTTTGGGCATTCTTTACCAATGGATTTGTATGCTCTTATTATTATTATTATTATTAATAATATTATTGAGTATGCAAAATATTCATATAAGAGACATTACTATATGGTGGTCATTATCATGGTATGAATGAGATAATAAATGGTAACTTTTGTATACAAAAAGTTACTTTAATATAATGGATTATTTTGTTGATCCAATGAAGCATATTTTAATAAAGCAGTATGTCAATTTTAATTTTTGATCCTTCTGATAAATTTTACAGAAGTAACACAGTGAAATTTTTTGATCTATGTGAACTTAAAGATGGACTAATTATACATTTTGTTACTTAGTTGTATATAAATCTTTGTTATTGTTATTTATGTAATTTCTCATAATCATTTATTCACGTCATGTCACTTGTTAATCAGAAATCATCCCAATAATCAAACATAAATCATTTTAAACATTATTTAAAATATTAAATGCTTATAAAAGAATATATAATTATTTTTCGTGTATTTACTATAAGAGTACATGACATTTAAATTTATAAGAGTCATTATTTATTAAATTATTTAAGCATTAATAGAATATCTAGAAAGATGTATTTGCTTAGTAAAGAGTATTGCAATTCGTTTTGCCGATTTGGATCACTTTAATTAATTCAATTTGCTTATATCAAATCACTGTACACGTTCATTTTAAATTATTTTTACATTAGAAGATCATAGTTGTTATTATTTTGATAATATTCAATTTGTACAAGAACCTAATTTATATTTAGAAGGTGTTGAGTAGATTTATTCTAAGATCTTTAAAATGGCTATCAAATCCCATACCAATTCTTAATATCTGAGTGTAATCCTTGCTTATCGCAGCATTACTTAAAGATACGTTAAGTTATCTAATATAAATTACATGAATCTTTAATATAATTCTCCTTAACAACTGGATGCCCAAATCTTAATTTACAATTTTATTTACTTGAGAATCTATGGTCGACCATGGACAATCTGGCACAATCTATAAAACTGCTAGTCATTACATGGTGAATCCGTGCCATTTAATAAGATAGTAATAAACCTAATCAGCTTCATAACATAATTGGCTCTAGCTCAGATATCCTCATGCTCTAAGTATAGAAATGTTCTATATGGTAATGCTTTGCAATGGAAGGTGACTAATATGAACTTTAAGTTCTTTCTTTGTTAACTTAAATATCAAATCAAATCAATAATAATGAAACTCTTAGTGGAATAAATAAAATACCTATTATAGTATTAGAGAATATGTTCAATTGTTATACTGGATAGCACATTCATTGTTAATTTAAGTATTAATGTCACAAATATCAATAGAGATAACAGATTCTGGATTATATTCCAGGATTAACAAAGCAAAGTGGAGGTGATGCAGAAGGTAAATGGGATTTTATTATGTGTTATACATCACAAATTACCCAGAGCAGAAGCATTAAAATATTCTCTGAATGTTTCAGTAGATCTTGCATACATCATCAAGGACAATATGTACTCTAATATTTATTATCTATTTACTATTGGATTTCTGACTCTGTCTATGAAAAATAGCAATGGCACATATAGGTTAAATTATAAATTAGCATTTATTAATGACTTAAAATACCTTTAAATAGTAATCGGTTAAAAATATTCATAAATTAAATAAATGATAAATAGCATAAAATATCATATGTGCACTAATTTCAGATAATACAATCTAAGATTTTATTACAAATATACTGATTTAGACCCTTATAGGGGTGAGAGTAGTTTCAAATACCCAGTCAATGCCAACCCCAATACATCAAAACCAGAAACAATGTACCTATTCTTCAAAATTATAATAATACTGACAACAATTGCTATTAATAAAGCTATGAAAATTGACTATAATAAGATATGAAATCAAACTCAGCTGGAATATCATATAATTGACCTATAATAATCACTTGAATGCCCTTTTATGGCTGATGACAGAACATGTGAGGCAAACATTAAGATGAGGGAAACAATGTACATATATAATGCCTGGAAATTCTGCTCAAACATACATTCATATAACAAAGATCAATCATATACTTGTGAGTGTATTCATCTGCACAAAGGAATAATGAGCAGTAAGTACCCTGTGGGTTTTCTAACCATCATCAGAGCTACTACCAATGCTAAAACAAACTTAAAGGATATACAAACTAATGGTAATAATTAGTTTGCAGATTAGGCTACCAGCACAGAACGAGCCATATAATATTAAAATAATATTAACACTTTCTTCCCTGATAAAATAGAAATAAATCACCCTCATCAATCTACTAAACTGGAAGGGCACGTGCTGTTTTACAAGCATGAATTAAGACCAAAAGATGTAAGAAAACTATTACAGGAAACAATTGAGATAATGGCTGCCCATAAACCAGATGGTATGAAAGAATATTACCTAATATTACAATATGAGTATAAGCATAGAATCCTAAAAAGACATACAGGATTAAGCCATGTGGTGATGATGCATTATAAATACTTTGAATTAATCATTATGCAAGTGCTGTTCCCTAAATTGACTCTCTTTAATTCCCTATATCTAAGTTAACAAGTAATTATTTTATATATAACAGATTATACATACCATGAATTTAACATACTTATAAGAGAATAAAAATACTAACAAAACACAAAATGCATGTTCATAAAATTATAACACTGGGTTTAAATACATATTATTTAAATCTATTGGTTATTAGCCAATCAATTAATAACACATTTCTTAAATTTAACAACAAATATAAATTAAATATATTTGTTTAATTGCATCATAGAATCTTAAAAGTTGATTGTATGCTTCTCCACTCCATTTGTAAGAAATATTAATCAATTAGTTGGTCTACATGTAGGTTTTCTGAAGATCCAAGATACTTTGAGAGGTAGGATATGTCTAAATTTTAATCAGATTATCCTCAAAGTTAATGAAATTGCATGGATTTACTTTAGGTGTTATTTCAAAATTAAAAGATTTTTATTACTTTAATTTATTAGTGCTGAGGGCAAACAATGATAGTTCAAGCAAATAATTATCACACATGTGCAATAACAGCCAAAATTGTTCCTTGTTAGCTGTCATTTCTTTCAACAATTGTATTGTGGTTTTACTAAGATAACTCACAATGTTGTTTCTAAAATAAGTTCAAAGTGGGATTTCTTCTTTGTTCAGGCACTAGCGTCCAAAATATTAAGACAGCATTTTATTTCACACATATATAATATTACTAGAGGTGTTAGAGTCATAAAGTAAAACATTATATCCCAAGTTAAATACAGCATTTCATTTCACACCTATAGAACATTCCCTTATGTGTTAAAGTTCATGAAAGTAAACTTATTCTGGGTTAAATATAATATCTCATTCCACTTTTATATAACACCTTGCATTAAAGTTATGGAGGTAAAATTTTATCCAAGGCTAAAGATAGTTTGTAAACAATAGAAAATTTCAAGAAGACTGATCTTTTAGAAATTTTATTCCTGTTCTAACAGTTACTAATAACTCCCATGCATTTCAGTTGTAGACCTTGTGGAAGATTATTAGCAGCTAGACATATGGTTAGAAGACCTGAACAGATTAGTTAAGATTTAGCTATACATTTTGCTGTTAACACTCGATAATATTGCAATTTAAATTATTTAAGAGAAGTTTTAATTTAACTTCCTTCTTTATCTTTATGTTCTCTCCTTTTTAAAAGAAAAGTTTTTGTTTTCATTATATGTTTAATAGTAAAAAATAAAATAAATTTTATTATTTTATTATACGCTTGCTGTCACTACAGCAGTTTTTTTTTTTTTTTTGAGAAAAAAAAATCTCTTAGTTCTATTTTATTTCTTATCCAATTAAATTTCCTCTCATTTATATACCTGTTAAAAAAATGAAAATGAAAAGAAAAAAATGTGTTTATCTAATGTATTCTGTAAACTAATTCAAAATAAATTAAATAAATCCTTTAATTAAACCAAAATAATCTTCAGGATTATTTAAATAGAAAAACAAATAATAATTATTTGTTTTTATTCATCTTATTACACTTGATGTAATATTTTGTTGGTTTTCACTTTTAGGTTAAGCACAGTTTATATAACTTAATGTTTGGAAACAGAGCAAAACTAATATATGAAAGAAAGAGAAAAAAGAAAGAAAAATTTATACAATAAGTAAAGCAAAAAAATGGAATTATGTAATCTCATTGTTCAATAAATTTGAACATAAGTGTCAAGCATATTAAGTGCCATCCATGATAATCAAGTCATCTGGAAAAAGGTAGAGAAATTTTAAACTAGTTCTACCAAGCTATATATTTTGTATTAAAATATAAGGTTGCTATATATATATATATATTGTAATATATATCAATTTGAACACTCACAACATATATATATATATATGAGATTTGTTCTTTTATTTTCTTTAAAAAAAAAGAGAGAAATAAAAAAAACTTTGCTAACATAATATTACTTTCTCTTACACATATATATGTTTCAGTAGGAACATTAAAAACAAAAACAATGAGTTACATTTATATGTGTATAAATCTATTTGTATATATGTGCATATAATTGATGTTTAAAATTAATTTGTTCATAATAATGATCATTTGATACATTTTATAAGGCAAATACCTTGAGCATATTGCATAACAACAATGATGGATATTATGTTATTAAAAAAATAGTATACACAACAGTCCACGTCATTAAAATAAACCCTTATCTTTCATTCTTTTTTTTAAGTGTTTCTTTTCACATATACATTGCTTATTTCAGAAAAGATCTTATTTAAATAACCATAGCTCTTATATAAAAAGGAAAAGGAAAGGATGTACATACTTAGGAAGATATATGTTAAAAGTCTATACAACATAAACAGCTAAAAAGAAAAGCCAATGCCTATTTTTCAAAAGGCAAGCTAAAATGTGAATTGACGTTTTATACCAACTTAAAGTGCAATTAATACTGCATTCCAGAAAATCTATTTTGCTTTCATCAGAAATTTCAAAATACACATTTACATTTCAGTAAATATATATGAAGGTACTTGAAGTGCAATATGAAAGTCTATAAATAAAGGCAATAATATTATTAAGGAAATTAAGGTATAATATCAGTGCTATTTCAGTAAAAGTAAATTTCATCTTCTTTCAAGAATATTACAACTACTTAGTATCTATATTTATTTGAACTAAAATTATCATAGCAAAAATCAGCATGCTTTTACTATAAACTAAAAAAACTACTATTGATTATGATTACTTTTACATGTATTACTAATAATATTCAGAATTTTTCAAATGTATTTGTAAGATAAATCCAACTACCCTGATATTCAACATGTCCTATTGATATCTATACATTACCCTGTATTTACTGTATAAGAACAATGGTGATATCTTCAAGCTACTGTGGAAATATTAGTTTCTTGATAACTTTCCTTGAATTAAAAGATCCATCTGTCAAGCTCATAATTTGAGAGCTGGATAAAAACTAAAAACACTTTTCAGATTTTAATTTAGATTTAGGATTTTGTTCTCAGATACATAACTCATAGTTTTATCTTTATTGGTAAACAGATGAATGATTTTTAGTTAGAGAATAAAAACTAATTAAATCTTCACCAGCTATTCCTCTATATAGAGTTTCTGGAAAAGTATTTGCTTTCCACTGATCTATCTTGTGGCTGGGGTGAGACTATCTTTAAAGATTAAACACCAGTGTTTAACAGTGAGGAAATGATGATTACTTTCTATAGTTTGTTATAATCTAAAACACAGTGCTTGTCTATTATAAATTTTGACTACATTTATTTTACTTACTAGTGAGATAAAAAGTTTCAAAAAGATATTCAAGTAAAAAATAATTATTCTGGGAACACTCGATGCTTCCATGCAAAGCATCACATAAATAATCCAGCTTACATGCAATGTTGGTATTAGAAATAGTAATCCATTATAATTTTCCTTCATAGACTGAAACAAATTTAGAATTTTGATGGTGCTATCATCTAGTGTCCACTAATTTTTTCTGCTTATAACAGAAAGTTGTGGAGCTGAATGACAAATTTATTATCCTCAGAACATATTGTGTTAATTCACCTCTTTATAATTACTTTAGTTGAGCATTCTTCATTCATAGGAGCAGATGTATTATCTTGATTAGATAACTTTTTACTATGATCTCAAACAATTAGATAGACATTTACTACAAAAATGTCTTAATCAATTTATGTATTTTATACATGTGAATTGCCTATATAGATTCTATCTTAAATAAATCTTAAATTTTTTTTGTCATAGTTTTCATAGAAATAAGTTTTAAACTATATTTCCTCATTCAACGTAGCCCATTTGTATATTGAACTGGATTTCTTTTAAATTTGAGTAAGAACTAATAAATGTCTCACCATATTGTTTGAATAAATAATTATTATGTCCTCCATGTATGAATATAAGTGGATGTTTGGATGGTTATTTCTAGTTTGGATCAAAGAAAAATAAAACAAACAAAGCTCTTCAAATCAAAATAGTCTTCAAAAAATTAAATTTTTTTATATGTAATAAATGATTATTGTTTTGGATATATATATAATGTCAAAAACTATAAATTAAACTATTCAAAAATAAATAAATAAATTACACCAAATTCTGATTTAAAATCTAGCCAAAAATTTTAAAAAAAAAAACTAAAATGTCCCAACTCAATGGTTTCATTACCCTAGGCAGATTTCTTAAATACAATAAAACACAAACACAACACAAATATATTTAGTATATATATAAATTTAGTATTTATTATGTTGTGTTTGAATTCCTCTGCACTTGAGAAATCTTCTTGGATGGAATCAATTGGTTGTGAAGTTTAATTTTTTTTAATTTTTGGCTAGTTTTACAAGCCTGAATTTGGTATAATTTATATACATATATATGCAATTTAGATTAAAGAAAATACCCTTCTACCCCATAAATAGCACTCCATATTAATAAATGTTTTCAAAAATGAATGGACCATCCATTCTTTTAAAACATTTATTTATGTGGAGTGCTATTTATTCATAGCAAATGGATGAAAGTTTAGTTGTTTTTTTTCTATCTATATAACATATACCTAATGCTCAGTATAAATAACAGCAATCTGGTTATATATACATAATTTACAATTTGCTTTTATCTTCAGTAATTGAAATACTTTGACATAAAATATATCAAAATATTTTTATTTCATTGCAATTAATATTTTTTTTAAAAATATATTTATTAGATTTTGCTTTAAAATTTAATAAATATGATACATTCATTTTGTAGTTCTATTAGGTAGATATTTTTCATCTTTTATTGAAACATATATATATATATATTGTTCCCTTTTCTATAGGTCAGTAATAGTTCATAACAGTCAATTACTAAAAATTTTAATTTTAGAATATGTTCTTTTAATACATTAATTATAGTTTGTCAATTATATCTTTAAAGTACAATTTAAAGCTAAAGAAAATATGTGGTATATAAAATTATAGCGAATTATTTAAAAAGTTGTTAAGTAAAGTTTAAAATATTGTTTCATATGGTTGTAAAAGCTGGCCATATTAAATAACACAGCTATAAATATTAAAAGTATATTTAAAAATTCGATTTTAATAGTTTAAAACTGATAATTTAATAAATGCTATGTTTAAATTTATAATCATATTTAATAGTCAAAATTAATATAATATATTTTAAAATAAACTTTATGATGGTGAAAATTATATCTAGTTCTATATTTTTAAAATTATTCTTCCAAATTTTATAATTATTTTATATAATATAATAAGTGTATCAATTATATAAATCTAGGCAGAGAAATAGATTGAAAATCGTCTGTCAAAGTTATTAATCATGTGACTTGTATACTATATACTTTCACACACACACAAAGTTTAAAATATTTTAAAAGTTATATTATAGAATTGGATGGAATTATTGCCTATCATAAAAGCAAATAATAATAAATATTAAGTTAACTATCGTATGTAATATTTTAAGTAATGTAATAAAGACGAGTACAGATATAATAAAAATTAAATATTTTATTTAAATAAAAATAGATAAATTGAATATTAAGAAATGGAATAGGTTATTAAATGTTATTTTAAAAGTTATTTTAAAAGATTAAATAAAGTTATAATTGAATTAAAAGTGGTATTTTAAATAATATTTTTTAAATTTTATTACGTCATAATTTCTAATTTTGAAATTCAATTCTACTTGAAATTGAAAATATGTAAATTTGTTCTCAAGCTAAAGTAAGAATTAACCAATAGGAATAGATATTCTTACAGACTATAAATATGAATTGCACGGGGGTATAGGGGGAGATTAATAATGTATTGAAACCAGAGAAAGGTATATAGTAACTATCAAATAGATAATATTTTAAATTTTTATTTTAGTCAATTTTTTTGGTACTTTCTTATCATTTATTTTGCAAAGACTAATTGATAATTTTTTAAAGTATTTTTGCAAAAGAGGGTTTTAAAATATAATAATTTAGAAACTTCGTGGAAATGATTTTCTAATTTTTAAAGTACTTACCAGTCGTATTTTATCTAAAAATTTAACCTAAACTTCGCAATAAAGGATGGATATACTACGAAATAAAATGGATATAAGTTGTAATGCTGAAAAAATGTTTGGAATATTTATTGATACAGCTTTATTAATATTTCACCGGAGAACTGTTTTGGTACATAAAAAAACCACAGCTCGGACATTATACGGAGTCTAAAAAATGTATTGAAACGTATTATTTATAAGTTTATCCAAGATTTATTTTTAAATAGTAATAAGACAATTCTATTTCATGAATCATTTTATAGAATATTATATTCAAAGGAGTAAAATGTTATATACTTTCTGAAGGTAACATTTTTTTTTTATTTTTTAAAGTGATATATAAAAATACCAAACGAAAGTTTAAATGTATCAAGAAGGAAACATATATAAAAAAAGTGAACACATAGTTGAATAAAAGATGGATCCATGGAAATACAAATAGTACTTAAAAGTTTATTGAATATTTTTAAAGTTAAATTAGATGGATTGATGCATCGGATACGCAGAGAATATTGGCAGAGAAAATACTTAAAAAAAAAAAACTTCACGGGATTAATTAATATTATGATTTAATAATTATCATCCTAAATACTAAAACCAAGGATTATTTTCTATAAATTTTACTAAATGGGTTAATAATTATTTTTATTTTAAACTTTAACATGCTTGGAGGAGAACATTTTTAAAAACTCTAGAGAAAATAATAAACGTTTTGGACTTATCAGGAACTATCGTCAAGAAAATATGTAATTATAGGTTTGATTTTTTTTATTTTGTTAACCTAGTTTAAATCTAAATTTTTATATAAGATTAGGAAAAACATAAAAACATTAATTTATGAATATTAAAATTTTATAATATAACAATCTAATAATTTAGCTAAAAATATTTTAATATAAAATGTATGGGTGTGGATTTTTTTTTATATCTGCAATGTTCAAGTGGATAAAGGAAGACTACTGAACATGATGACTAGATAAAGGTTATTGGTAATAATAATAACTATTGATAATTTATAATGTATATTTTTTTTGTTTTCTTTAGATCATCCATAAATTGGAAGAATGAAGTGTAAAAGTTTTTTACTTATATGTACCGCATTTCATACAACATTTTAAAAAACATTATGAGATAGGATTGATTTGAAAATATGCATACGGCGATTTATTTTTTTTTAGTGATATAATCTAACATAACAAATAATTATGTGATTCTTTTAAAATTTTCATATTATGGGATATTCAAATCTTGTCTAAGTAGATTGTATATGATTAGACATATAAAATAATGAAGTAAGCAGACTTTTCTTGTGGAATCGTAAGATTGTTTAACTATTAATGAATTTTATTTATTGTTTTGTAAATGCAGATAGTTATTTATCGATGTAAGATGTAAAAAATCTTGAGAAATAATGTTGAGATAGTGGCTTGGAAGTACTTAGTGAACAGGAAACCAAGATGATGTTTTAAGAAATAGGATGTTATAAGGAATGGAAATAATATTTAGTCTTTATGTGAATATCAGCATAGTTAACAAAGCCCTATGACTGATACACATTTTATTTGGACAGTGTTTATATTTCTTTAAATATTTGATGTTCTAATAAAGCTGAAGAAATAGATTTAACATCGTCCCTGTACTAGAGGATATTAGGCAGGTAAATGTCATACCTCTTCACACTGTACCATGATTTTGAGATATGTTAGGAGTAATACTCTAGCTTTCTTCCTTAATCCTATGCATCTGTTTTCGCTATCTTTATTTCATGTAACTGCATCATTTAGTAAGATATGTTTAAGAGAAATTATAAATAATTTAGAACTTAGGTTATGCTATCGTTTTGTATAAGATTGGTTTATTTGCTTAGAAGGAATAGGATGGTATAACTTAAAATTGAAGATCCAAAGTATCCTAAGGAAAGAAAAGAATCATAGAATATATTTTGAATTTTATTTCGGAAATGAAATATAAAATTTTTCAAAAATAAAGTATCTAAACAAAGATATTTTCTTTAAAGTGATAATAATTTTAAATGCTTTAGTATTATTTTTTTTAAGAGAAAAATAAGTATTGCATGTTTTTTTAAAAATACAATAGTACAAAGTAAATTATGTAAACAATATGCATAGTATATTTTTTGTTTATTGATTAACATAAATATATTAATGATTACACTTATATCATACTAAAGTAAGGCTTAAAGAAGAATATATTATGATTAGTAAACATTGTGTGATAAATACTAAAATCTAGTACTGAATTTTGGATAATATTTTGTGTAACATCTTTGACTTTGCAAGATGAAATTTTTTTAATATTTTGAGAAATCCATACTCATTATTTTGTTTCTATAGAATGTTTTCCTATGAATTTTTTTTAAAATAAGATAGTTTAATAATATTAAGGATAAAATGCTGTTGCTAATAAAGTAGATAAATATATTTGTAATAAGTTAACCATAATGAGAAACCAAATAGTAACATTTTTTTTAAAATTTTGTCCTAAATCTAAATAAAGATATAATTGAAATATAAATTATTTTTTTTATAACCGGTAGATCAAACTGTAAAGTAAAAAAGTTAAGGATATCCACTGTAAATAGTGTAAATAAATTGTTTATTTATTTGTTGTTAGTAATAAACTTTGTTAATTTTTGTTATTTCAAAAATTTTGTGTCCGAGTTATTTATTTCTCCACATCGCTGCATGAAAACACGATATATGCATAATAATTGAAACAAATATATAATTTTGCACAAAAGATAGAGAATTATTTTAAGAATTTTAAATATTTTATTGGTATTCATTATAATTAAATAATCATAATCTTACATTATTTTATTGGTCATAAATCAGTTATCACAATATTATATTAAATTATATGCTATCAGTTGCCACACATATTTTGTTTGTCAGATTATTAAAATGCTACCACGTATTTATTATATCATTACATGAAGATATAAGATCATATTATATTATTTCATTATTTTATTATGGTAATAAAATTATAGTAAAAGAAAAGATATACAGAATTAGTTAAACAATGAAGAATATTATTACTGTTATTTATTATTATTAGTTTCAGTGTAGTAGATTATGACATAAAATCCCTTCTCATATTTTACTACCGTATTTTTACAATTAACTTAGAATAAACTTTATGAACCTGAGATTATTTTATTTGAGCTAGATTATTATTAAATAGAAGATTAAGATTTAATTATTAGTTTAATCTTAGTGAGTAGAAGTTATTAAAGTCGTAAGAATACTATGAGTTTGTTATTTAAAATAGTAATAAAGGGGGATAGTGTTCTTATGCCATTGAGGTAATATCCTGTAGGATATTGGCTCAATGTAATCTATCTTGTCACCTGTATTTTCACTTCAAGTCTCATGAAAATATTAAATATTTATTTAATTTATTTTTATAAACTGAACCTTATTCGTATTTTAAATTTGAGCTAGTGAAATATTTTAATTTTAATGCTGAATATTTTAGTTATTAATTATTAACTGAGATAGAACCTGTTTTATTTTATATCATATACTATCTGGAAGTGAAGATACACATAGTACAGGTTAGAATATATATATATATATAAATTATGTAATTATATTAAAAAGAGTGAATGAACTAATTATGGTTAAATTATTTAGAATTATCAACATTCAAGTAAAAATAAAAAGTAGTACTTAATTTTTCCATTAGTGAAACTAAAATAGCTTTTTCATTTATTATATATATGCGTCAGTAAAATTATTTATAAGCTAATCAAAAATTATTTGATTATATTCTCAATATATGTGTGCATGTGCGTGTGTGTAAATATGTTTTCTGCTTGAAGGCAGATAGATAGAGTACCTAGACAAAAAAATTACCACTTGATAAACATCAGTGGTAGTTTGCCATTACTTGTCAATCTTTTTAATATAATTTATTTTAGTATCTCTATACTAAAAAAACATTTTAAAGTTTTAATTAGGCTTAGGATTTCCCTTCCAGATAGCCAGCACATTTAGCATTACTTTCCATATTCTTAGATAGAGGGTAAAGCACCGTTACAAAAACACCCAAATCTTTAACATGTGGCAATTATCAAGCTTCTTTGCCATACTGTTTCTATATAAGGAGATATTAAAGAGGTCTTTGTCCCATAGTAGATTTTTTAAAGTCTGTTCTACTAATCGTGTTTAATATAAAATTTAATGAGCTCTCCAACATTAAAATGCACTTACATCAATCAAACATTTGTGCTAATAATTATATTTAATTGCTTATACTAGAAAACTAGTTAGAAAAAAGTTATTGTTTTTCATTATGAAATAAATATACACATATAACACACAAGAGCAATTCTGTTGAAAAATAAAAACTGCATGTAAGAAATATCATGTGAATATGGGAGGATTGGTGAGACCAGTCGCCACATTAAAAAGTGATTAAAAGAGCACAAAGTGATGATGAGAAAAGAGAAAGCAGACATATCGAAAGTCACAGACCATGTATGTTCCAATGAATATGAGTGGGAAAATACAAAAAATATTAGATAGAGAGAAAAAAGTACAAAGAGAAAAAATTCAAAGAAGCTGCTCACATGATTATGATAAATAACTCCATAAGTCAACTCATTGTGATTATACCTAATGTCTGGAACTTTGCTCTTAAAAAAGTGAAGAAATATGAATATATAAAATTTCTACTGACTCTTGCCTTTGGCAGAATAGCTCATTTGGTTAGAGCGTCACTTTAAATTCAGTACTCAAGAATTTAAGGCTCCAGGTTGGATTCTCATGCTAATACTTTCATTGATCAGACCAGCAATCTGAAGAAAAAGTGAATATTAATTTGTGTACAATGTGCTATTCTATTTTTAAATTTTTATAAAGATATTCAGCATTTAATATTAATTGATTGAAATAGTCCACACATAATTAAGACAAAAATACGATCATCACAAACTTTCTGACAAATACAATATATATAATAACTATTTAAATTTATTCCGTTTATTTATTTATTTTTTTAGAATTTATTGTTCACAGATGTCATATATAGAAATCTTAATGGTTTTATCAAAAAAGAGTCAAATTTATAAATGACAAACTTTTACTTGATATTCTATTTTAAATAACAGACAATTTGTTTTTTAAAAACATTTTGACGTTTGCATTATGTTTATTTAACAACTTGGCTGAAATTTAAAAACGTTTAGATATAACAATGATAATAAAATATTTTATTACTCTAAACATATTACGAAAAGAAAAAAAGTTTTAATTGCAAAACTTAACCAATCGTAAATAATGTACTGACCTCTCTTCTCTCCATGCATGGACATTTCCGTTCCAAACGGAAATGAGTGTTGTTAGGCCTTATTGTCTATAATTATTTTGGTTTTTAATATTAATTTTGTTAAGTATTTGTGATCCTAGATAAATGCAAAATATATATTACCTTGTATGTGATTAAAAACAATTTAATCTTTCAATGACTAGTGTTAATCTTTAGATTTTTATCTAGCCATCCTGTCTACATAAGAATATTTTAATTACATCTTAATTTAGGACAAGTATTTTTGCTTTCTTTATATAAAAGTTAACTTAAGCATAAATAGAAAGAACAAAAAGAAAGTGTAGATACTATTTTTTCACTGTATATATTTGTAAAAAGAGTTGGAAGAAGTAAATAAAGCAAATTACCAATCAGTTATTTACATTAATTTACTTCATGGCAAAAAAAAAAAATTCTCATAGAAGTAATTTTGGAATATTGTACATCATAGATATTATCTCATTATAATATGAACTAAATGCACAGAAATCCTTCAATGTATTTGCAATTCCAAGTAAGAACATAGGATTATTGTAATCTATGGCCAAATATCAAAGAAGAATTATCTATAACAAAAATAATCCAAGTTGAAATCTTCATAGACATTATTTATTTTGTAACACAAAACATTATGGTAAAACATTCTTTTAAAACAGTATATAATCTATCTAAATATGCAGATCTGTATTAAAATTGAATTCTATATTTTGAAATTAGAGTTTAAACATGATGTTATATAAGACTTCTGGATATAGTAGAAACAATTTTAAGGAACTGATGGAGATTATATAATTGTTAGCTATGTAGTCGGATTACTTTCTGCTGCATTATATACTACAGATGTGTGCATAGTTATTTTATATAGTTTTACATCAGAGTTTTTAATATATTGATATTAAAGTGTTCAAATTGTGAACTGTATTAAAAATGGTCAATCAACAGTAAACTTTTATCAACACGACCAGTATTATCAGTTCTTTTTAATTATGTACAAATAGTTATTCAAATATCTTTAGAAAAAAACTTAATATAAATATTTTGATCATTCCACATATATAAATAGAAAATAATACTAATAAACTCATTAATTTAAACGAATGGTACTGTTGGTTAGAAACATATGCAGCTTGATGGTGTTGTTGCTAAGCAAAAACTATAAAAGATGAATGTTCCCAAGCTATATTTTTGGGGGATTTTTTTTACTTTTTTCTTATAAAAAAAAATCAAACACAGAATTTGTACTTTAAAATATTTTTTTTTATTAACTTCAGCAAATTTACAAAAATAAAAATCAAACACAGAATTTGTCATTTTTAAAGGTCTCTTTTTATTAACATCAACAAATTTTCAACTTATTGCAGTTGTTTTTTTTTTTTTTTGTTTTTTTTTTTTTTTTTTTTAAAAAAATAAAAGCAATAAATGTAAAACTTAGTACACTTTTTTTTTGGCTTCTCATTTTTTTTAAATAACATTAACCTTTTTTGAGAGTAGAGCTTGGACAAACAGTATTGTGGACCTGTCAAACCAAGTTAGCTGCTGTTGTCAGTAAATGAAAGAATCAAACAACGTCTGGGATTTCCTGCCCCATATTGTTTGTCTCATTGAGGTTATTGAGAATACATTATTTGATGTGTTATCTACTTCAAAGTATGTTCAGACATACCCTTTGACAAGATTTTGTACTTTAAAACTTGACTACAGAAGTGTGTAAACCCTCTGATAATTATTGGTTAGTCAAACCTGTGATTTCAATAAAAGAAACTTTCTTTACAATTAACCATTTTTATATAATTAAAAAACACACACCCTCATATGACACCGTAAAAAAGTGTAAAGTGTCTGAATTCACAGAAATGATTTAGTGTGATGTGGCCTGCAATGTGTAGTACAGCAGACTGTTATATACCATAACACACGTTTGCGAAAATTCGGTTGACCATGTGTCTAAATGGTGTTTTGATATGTTTTAGCACATAAATCATGCCATAAAATATGGTCGGCCATGTGAACAGTGTTTTTATGTGTTTTAGCACATAAATCATGCCATCAAGCAGTGGGTGTGTCTAATCGACCAATATCAAACAAATTATTATTATTTTATAAAATTTGTATGATAATTTCTCTGTGCAATGTGATTTAATAATTTTTTTATGAAATTGATTTTTGTTATCTGACAAAAAAATTTTTTTTTCAAAGAAGTAATCATTATTATTGCCTCTTAACAAGTTTGAGTATCTTAAATAATTATGCATATAATCAAATCTGCACTTCATAATAGGCTCCTACAAAATATTCAAGGCAAATAGAGTTGAAGTGAGTTAAATGGTGTTACTGCTTAAACGAGAAACAAACTTAATACATGCTTTCATTACTAATTCTCTAAATGTTTCAATATTTTAAAAATTTATGAACACATAAGCTGATGTGCAGGTAATCATTCCAAACATTACATCACATCATAGATCATGCATAGTAAATAAAATATGTCAAAACCATATGTCAGATAGAATATAATTAAATGGTGCAGATAATATTTGATGAGTGATAATAATGAGAAAGCACAACAATTAAAGATTTTAAAGTAATCTTTCCTATGATTTATTGCATCAAGATAGCAAAAAAGAGAATACTGCATAATCACATGATAGAAATGATACTGCATTACTTTCAAAGATGAAGCATAATTTTTTCTGCATGACATACCCACATGAGTTAATTCAATTGTTATCTGAAATTGCACTCAAAATTATTACTAGTAATAATTGTAATGAAATCCACAAATTACAAATAATTGATAAGCTCTGTTATACATTACTGGTATCTACAATTTTATAACCAATATTAAGGCTTTTGTTGAATATTTTCTTGGCCAGCTTAATCTGTAAGTTTATCATTAGTGAGTAAAGTATTCTCCTAAATATCTTAAAATGTTGTAAACATGTGGCATTTGGTAAAGAAAAGTTGGTTATACACATGTAAAACTATTAAAAATGAATGTATGTTTCATTTTTTTTAACTTTCTATTTAAATACACAAAATATTTTCCATAAAAATGGTACAATAGAATTATGCAAGCATATATTTTTTATTAATTTTTTTTGTTATTATTGTTACATTTTAATCAATATTTTTCATAATTTGATAATATCCTGGTTTTATGTCATAATATTTCAAAACTTTAATGAGTACAGAAATAAAATCATCAAAACATCACATGGGCATCGTTAGAAGTGAATAATCTTGGGTTGGAAACCTTATGGCATTTTCATCTTGGTATACTAGCTTTATAGTTTAACCAAATAGATAAAATGTGGCTACTGGAGGATTGCATTAGAACCTAAGATCTAAGTGCAGAGATCTCAAATTGAAGGCTCCTCACTGATGAAAGCCACAAGCTAGAAACTAGTTTGGAAATGTTGGATGAATAGGCACTAGATAGAGATTTTATGCACAAATCTCCTGCATCCATTGATTATGAAGGTTTGTATTTGGTGGCACTACTGGATGGGGTTTACTACTCTTGTTGACCACAGAATTATGAATGAACTTAAAGTCTTTTCATAATCTACAAATCCAGTACAAAATTGCCACTCATTATTATTGATCTCTCCATCACACACATTGGGTAAATCATATTTAAGCTATTATATCACAGTGCTAGCATTACTAGTTGATACTATAGCTGGATTCTACATGAATACTTCTCTGTTTGAGAAAGCATGTCTAACTTTTTTATGTCTTCTTTTTGAGATTTTTTGACTCTTCAATCATGGGATTTCAGTGATAAATTATAGCAGCACACCTTATTGATACAGTACATTGATTTAATTGGCTTTGTTTTATTTATGTATTTTGAAAGTCACCTATATCCATTATATTGAAGGCTCAATCACATGCTCCATTCTACATCTGTCAGCTACAAACTCAATTTGATCTACATTTTTATTTTGGGGTAGATTATTGTCTAACATTGTGAATAATTTATCCTTATGGTAAATGGAATGCTGATAGAATTTGACATAAAAAAATTGCATAAAACTTTTATGTTAATATGGCAAGTATCTTTTGGGACACACTGATATTATACTGCACTATGTTAATTCCTCTATCCAAAAAGTCTGCAGAATTATGTACTGAAAGTATCCATATATACCGAACCAGCTAAACAATAAATACCACCAATCTTTGATGGCCATATAATAGGAATTTCAAATCACTGCAAATAAATCTCTTCTAATACATTAGAGAAAAGATTGTTTTAAATGTCCTAAATATTGCATGGAATTTTGTATACATCACTATATAAATTCTGTAATCCTAATAATTTTATTGAATAGTGATACACCTTTTTAGAGACCAATTTCTTCTAAATTATTTTGTTTTTTATTCTCTCAGTTTCATAAAGTCATGAGTTTCTTTTGATGTAAATATTTCGTTATTTCATATTACAAAAAATATATATGAGTTTGGGATAGATTTCATAATTCTTGTTCCATCACCCTATTTAAAACCACATTGAGATTCCTTCATGAATTTTTCTTCATATTTCTGTAGTAATTTCTTAAATTTGATCATTATTTTTATTGACTGTGTTCCAGTAGTGCTCTACATAAACAGATTGTCATTCCAAATTTTTCTTTAATTTTTTCCATGTTTTCTTTTACTTAATCTTCATTCAAATTTAAATAAGAAAGGACTTCTTTCAAGATAGTGAATTCTATTTGATCTCTAGTTTCATTGGCACATTTATCTGTCTCCTGGCAATGCTAAACTCCCATCTTTTTAAAATTTGACATTAATCACTTCTTTTTGGTGGTTCTCCATATCATTCCTCACTTTGGAAAATACTTATCTCTTTATAGACTAATCTTTGCTTCCCATTCTTGAATGTATCATGAACTTTTTTATTATATGTATGCTTCTCTAGTCATCTTTTAAATTCAAGTCCATATATAACTTCAGAGATTTTTGTTAAAGGTAATTATCTACTTTATCCAATTTCTTATTTAAATATTTCTCTCTGTCTTCTATATATTATTATATTTATATTCATAATATTCTATTTACATTTTTTCCCCACTTTCTCAAATCTTGCCATCTCAACTATATTGAGTTTCATGCTTTCCCTTAACCTTCCTTCCATAGTCTCTAGAATCTGCACCATACATTACCTTATTCTTTCCTCCATACTCACTTGAATTTATTACATACTTTCTGTCAATCCCTTCAATAATTTCAACACTGAGTTTTCATTTCAAAAGAGCCCATTGTCATCTTTTATTACCTTGTCTTTTCTTTCTTTATATTTTATAATGTGTTTATTTTATTTTTTTATGTAAGTATTTTTTTTCTAGCTAGTTGTACATTTTCTTTGATGAACTTGCTTTACACTAATGGTAAATGGTTTGTTTCAAATGCTGAAATAATTTTGTCCAGTCTAATTTTAACATGAAAATGATTGTCATATACCTGTTTGAGAAGTCAAATTAAAACTATAATAAAATAGGTATTGAATCATGCATTATTTACAATGCAAATGTATTTTTAATCAAGACCACTAAAAAAGAAAAACATCTAAGTGTGGATGCTGTAGATTCATCCACATACTATTAGAATGATGTTACATGAGACACTATCTTTCAAAATTTCTGCCCATGATATAGAATTATAAGACCAAATTGAATTTATAGTTAAAGCAATAAGTCTCATATTTTTTTTAGAACTAAGAAATAGTAAAAATAATCATTAATCAATGTAGTTATGACAACATTAATGTAATAACAGAAAGAGAGAAAGAAACAATGCTTTTTGGATAAGTGACTATGAGGATATAACTAAGATTTCACTGGAATCAAATCTTATACATTTTTTTAATTAGATTTAATAAACAAAATCAAATACACTTAGCTGATATAAGTATTTAAATATATATTTTAATATTCTGATGCATTAAATTCCATGTGCAAAATGTTTACTTTCTCATTTTACAATGTATTCTAGATTCATTTAATCAGTAAACAATATAAGCCAATTTTATATAGATTTGAATATAATTTGGATCTAAAACTAAAAACTGTTTTGATATTTGGATCATAAGGATTAAGAAATCACTTTTATGATATGTGTACACATTAAAATGAAATATCAAGCTTAAATTCTTTTTCAAACGTAAATTCTTTGAATAGACAATCGATTAAATTATTAAAAAAAAGTATATACAAAAATATAAATGATAAAAAATAACTTCATAGCTACAACTTCCAAAAATATGATTTAAATAATGATGCTTATTGACACTTTGAATAACACAGTGCCAATAATGATGATAATATTCTGATAGGAAATGTTTCATTTTTCTTTGGTTCAAATAAATAAAATAGTTACAGAATTTATAGCCCATATATTCACGTGTATTACTAGTGTAAGAAAATATTATTTTAATTAATTCTAATCTTAATATACATACATGAATATAATTTTTGAAATACAATCTGCCTCTCATAAGAAAAGATTATAAAGGTAAAAAAAACGATAATTATATTTTTCTCTGTTCATTTCATTATTATTTGTCTAATATTGCGAATATAGTCATAATTACAAATTAAATTATACAATTATTTTACAAGAAGTTGATATACAAAAACATATTTTTTTAAACATTGAAATGAAGTGTTTTTTGAATCAGTCAGTATCTTTTTAAAGTATTTTTTAAACTATCAGGATTTTAATATAGTCAAGAGCCCTTGAAATATTTATTCGGATTAGTTCATTTTTTTGCCATTATTCTTGTAAAGTCAAAGTATTTTTTGGCTATTCAATTGGTAAGTTACTTTATATTATCACTGTTTCACAATTATTTGAGAATTCCAATGTAAGCTTTTTTGGCTAATGTTCTTCCTTTTTTTTTTATTGTAAACAAATGTATAGATAATTGGGATATTTAATTCTGAATACGAATTACAAGAATGTGTTTCTTTTTTTAATAAATTCATCAGTAGATTAAGAGTATTTTGCTATATGTACATTTTAGTAAATTTGTGTTTTGAAGAAGCACTTATTTCAACATAAATGACAATTTTTCGTGGAATTTTCTGATGGCAATGATATTTTTGCTCTTAAGAAAATTAACTTCTATTTAACTTAACAGGTTTGATAATAAAAACTTTTATACCCTATTTTTTGGTCTTTCAAACCAAACCACATTGTGGAAATTGTTGATACATTTTATCAGTATCAACATTAGTTATTCAATTTAATAGAAATTATTAAATGTAAACAATTCAGATTTAGAAATTCTCAATTTATGAAATTTGGAGAAAAACTGCACATCATAAATTCTTTGAAAAAAAAATAACATAACTGTTGGTGGCCTAGCGGTTAGCATAGCTGCCTTTCAAACAGCTGGCCCAGGTTTGCTTCCTGGTCAACTCATTTGACACATGAAAAAAAAAAAACTATCCAAATGAATAACAGTAATTAGCAGAAGTCTATATATAATGTACTTAGTAGATACCTAAAAAGAAAAGAGCATCAATTAGTGATAACTTAACTTCAGAAATACTCCAGTGAATTTAAGCTAGAATAAAAATTAGTTAATAGACTTGAAAGAAAATTCAGATTTGAATTAAATCAATAACAATGAAAACAATTTTTTTTATAAAAATTTCAGAAACAAATAATAGCAAATTAAGTAGTAATTTTCAATTGAGACAAGGTAGTGAACACAGAAAACACAAAATATTAAAATATTAAAATAATTTATCCATAAAAATTTATATTTGAAATCTGTAACATGCTGTAAAAAAAATAACAGCATAAGGATATGGAACTGTGAAAAAACAAAAAAGATATAGGATGACATTTTAATATTGAATAAAAAATTAAATAGGAATGAATATGAATAATTTTGTCTTTTCTGAATTCATTAGATTAGTACTATTATTAAAAATAGGAATGAAAAAAAAGGCTTATGGTTTTATTGCTTAAAAGTTTATAAGAAGATTGAGTACCAGAAATGTAAATGCCAGAATCAATCCTGGGACCTACCGATTTCAAGTTGAACATTCTACCAATTGTACTAAATTGTACATGGAAGCATCGAAGTTGTGGAAGTAAATTTTACACTCTTCTTTCTAGAACAATGAACAATCATAGTTTCTTATTCTTTAACTAACTAGATATTCAGTGATTGACAATTGATTTTTTTTTACATTTTAAATGGGATAAACATATTCATTAAAATAAAAAAAAAAAAACAAATGAATCATTTATTTGCAATAACTGCACTTTCGTTATCTGTTGCAAACTAATAAATGCTAAGATTAATATTTAATTTTGTAGATTCTTTAAAAAAATTATGAGCCAAAATTTTAAAAAAACAACCAAATGGCTTTATTAGTCAAGAGTTCATAAGTTTGACTACCATCTGCAGATGTTATGTTTCAGAGGCTGGTACTTGACCATTGTGCCAAACTCACAGCACATTAACACAATGTTATATGTGCACACACACACAAGGGAATATATACAAATCATATGTTATAAGTTAATAAAGGAAATAAAATAATTATTAATTTGTTAAATCACTATAATTTGATTATTGTAAAATATTAATATGACTTGATTTAATACATATGCAGTATAAGATCTCTGTTATATGTGTAAGCATGAGCGTGTGTGTGTTATTGGATATACATGGCCCAAAACATTATCCATATAATAGCAATAAATAAAAAAAAGATTTCTAGCCAAGTTTAAGATTTTCCATAAATTTTTCAAAGAAAATAAATTAAAGAAGTGTGGTTTCACCAAATCAATCAGAAAGCAAATAGCACTCAAATAAGTAAAAAAAAAAGTAGTTTTTTTTTTTTTATTGTTAATGATAAAATGTTGTGTTGATAAGTATGATGCTATAGATCTAGTTTTTCTAAAATTAATATTAAAGTATTTGTTCTGTTATTATGTATATATATAAAATCTGGTCATGTCTTTAAAAGTTTCATTTTTTTATAACTTTTTTTTTAGTAAAGTTAAAAGTATAATTTTAAATAATTGTTTTAATGTATCCAATGTCTGAGTAAATGAATTCATTCCCTGTCAGTAAAATTTTCACATCGAAGCTTTAAAACTGCAATAATTTTATGGAGACCAATAGTTGTCATTGAAGCATTGGCCTAATGCCTAGAAGAAGCTGTGAGAATTTTAACCATAAAACCAAGGAAAATCTAAGGACTTGTATGAACTTTATATTTAATATTTTTAGTATGTGTGAAGTGAAAGAATATTTATATTTAACAATTCTGATAAACTTATAAATATAAACTATAAAAAAATTTACATCTTATTGTGTTGAGGATATTTGTTAAAAGCTATTTAATAAGTTATATATGTTTTAAAATGAAGAAAAGGGAGAACAAAAGTAATATGATGCAAATGAATTAAATATGTATAAAGGAATTTTATACACATGAATATATTTTATATTATCTGCAATGCATATGTAAAATGTTTTACTACTAGTTTGTTTAAAAGAGAATGACTTGAATGAACATTATATATTTTTAAAATTGTGTGTATCAAGATTAAGAGAAAAAGTCTTTTGAACACACTTTAAAATTTGTCCTTATTAAAAGAGAGATGAATGTTGATATTATTTTAAGATTACCATTATGTCTTATATTGAAATATTACGTGAATGAAGAGACTGTACAAAATTGCAAGAAACTATTTAATTAATATGTGCATGTTTGAAAGGATAAAATCTTGAATTTTAAGAAATATCCTGTGAGAAATGATTACCATTTAAATACGAGCATGTATGTTTCATTTTTTTTTAAAAAAATAAGAATGAAAGTTGTCTGCTGAAAAAAAATTATTAGCTGATAAATAATCTTATTCTTTAAAATGTTTTATAAATGCTTTCTGATGAAGGAATATTAATTTTGCCATATTTTGCCATATGTCTGAGCCAACATAAATAATATACATACAGTGAAAAGTTATTACCTAATATGAAAAATTATATTAAACAATGTTTTTCTTTTGAAATATTTGTTCTCCTGGAAATGCTAAGAAATGTATTTAGATAGAATATTTATCCAGTATGGATGGACAATATTTCGAAGAGATTTTTGAAGTTTTACTTTTATGCTTTAGGAAGTTTGTTCAGCATGGTGGGAGAGAGAGAAGTTTTGTTCAAACTTTTTCATAGACCATAGCAATGGAGCGAGCTCTCCTATTAGTTTTCATTGACAGTGCTGGAGGAATGAAAGAAAAGAAAAACTTTGTGTAGTTTTGAATGTATTACTTTTCTATTTCTTTAGTATTAATATTTTTTAATATTATTATTAATAATATTCAGTTAATATCTTTAGGTCGAAACCGGTCTGGGGATGGGGACAATCCAAGATAAAAATGATTTGAATGCCTTCTCTTGTAGTAGCATTTATCATAAAAAAAAAAAAAAAAAGCTTGTTTAGAGTTATTAGCACGCTCTTAATTTTAAAAAATAAAGAAAAATAATAGGTATCAGAAAATTTAATTTTCTGAAAGGGAGAAATAAAATACCTATAACTTATTTTATGTTTGGATGACCAGGAAAAGAGTGGGATCGCTGGATTTAATTCCAATAATTTTTTGAATTAAAGATAAATTATTATGCATTTTAATAATATTTTAATAATACTTTAATGTACATTTTATTTTATTTTATTTATCATATTGCTTGAGTATTAAAACAGATGAAATCATATTTATATAATTAAAAATATATTAATTATTTTATGAATGCAGTAGAAAGGTAGAAAATGCCTTGTGAGTTATCTAAAGGTATTTAAGTAATTTTTTATGAATGCTTAAGAATGCATATTTTTGAAATATAATTATGATTTTTTTAAGATATCATTCTAGAATGTATCTGTTTTTTTAAGATATCATTCTAGAATGTATCTGTTTAGATACAATAAAGAAAATATTGATCCCTGAATTATCTAGTATTATAATATAAGTGAATGAATGCGTGTTAACAATGGATATTTTATTGAAATCATTGTGTATACAATGTTTTGAACTCTCTTGAATTTTATTTGATATTTATTTTGGAAATGTAGTTTGGAGATCATTTTATATAACATAGTTAGAATTTCTTTATGATGTTAGGAGAAGTATTCAGAATGTGGAAGATGAAGGATAGTAGTCTGGCAAATTAGTTGTAAAATGAAATCCTGGGTACCAGGAATATTGAAGAGGAATATTATATGTGAATCACATTGTTGCGAATTAAGGAATTAAATACAATCAACAAAGTTATGTATATTTAGTACATGGTTAATTGTGTTTTGTACATAATTCACTAAGGGCTTAGATAGAAGACATGACAAATTTAGGGTACACGATAAATATGTGACCTTAAGCACTGTAACCATGATGTTTCATATTCATGTGAGTTATTATTGTATTCATATTCCTCACTATAATCACTATTTTTCACCACTGAATATTACATTGTAAATAATAGTTTAAAAGTTGATTAGAATAATAACTAGACTGTTGAAAGTTGTCAATATTTGTGAATGCAAGAGGAGAGAAATTTTTTATTACAAATGATGTTTAATTATTGTTTATAGAGAAAGAAGAAAAGGAATGATTTGATATTCCTAGAGATATATGAATAATAGAGATCATTAAAATGCTCAAATATTTAATGCATATTTTGTTTAATTGAGAGAAAGAATGATGAAACATAATATCTGAATGTTATTATGGTAATAGATTTTAAAATGAATAAATATAGCATGTACAAACAATATAATTCTTTAATATAATTTGAATTTTCTATAAGAAGAGTGAATTTATAGAACAGTAAAATCATAGGTTGTTTAAAATATTTTAAAAGTAAATAGTTTTACAAAGTGATGAATAAATTTATTTCAATAACTATATTTTTCTTTATTTAAATTTACATTGAAATGTTAAAATATACCTGAAAGATAAAGATAAATACTTTATTGGTATATAAACGATATGCATAGTCTTTTCATGATAATATCATATGTCAAATTTTGATACAGTGCTAATTTTAATTTTAATTTTTTGATAATAGACATTACTATAATCATAATTTCTTTCTGAAAATGTGAAGCATATTATTAGTTAAATAAATTGTATTTATTATTGTTATTGCTTTATTATGATAATGATAATGGAATATCATTGTCGTAATTGTGAAAGATAATTGTATTACTAATGTAATGTATCATATATAATATTCTATACAGCAAATAGTCAGAGTGAAGGCTATTAAATGTTTATTTTTTGTGTTTTCTTATGTGAATATTTCAATTTAATTACTTTTCTTTTGTTAATTTTTGTAAATATTTTAAATTTTATAAATTCATATTATTGTAAATATAGTATATTGTTAAATAATAATAAAATTGTTAATGTTTTTTGGAATTTATATTGTCTCAAGAGTTTTATTTGTTGATGAGTCCGAGTATTTTTGAATCTTCGTATCCACACATGAGTTATAAAAATTATTTGGATCATATTATTGTACATGATTAACAAAAATATATTATTATTATTATTATTATTATTATTATTATTATTATTATTATTATTATTATTATTATTATTATTATTATTATTATTATTATTATTATTATTATTATCATCATCATCATCAGCTTTCAAAGGACTTTATTCAATAACTTAAAAGGTTACACAATTTTTTTACATATTATCATTGATTATTATACAGACAGTTCAATTGTTTGTAAATCTGGCAGCGGTATAAAAGTTCAGTATCATATAATGTTTTTTCAATGGTGGCAAGTTGTAACTTTTTCATTTGACATTTCTAAATCTTTTGTGGCTTCCCATTTTTATAAGTTTGATGTTAACTGCAATAGAGACCAGGTGTCAATAAATGTTGTGTGATTTGTTATTCTCTTATCTCTTTCACATATATTATCCAGTTTATTTTTGAATGTGTTTGGGTGCCTTCTTGGATTATTATTGTACATGAATTTACACCTTGTACACCATAAATCATAGAGAATAAAATACACTGATTCTTATTTCAGCAAAAACTCCTTTTATAAATGAGGCAAATAGGCATTCCATATTTATTCTTTTATTTTTGAATAGTGTATTTATTATTGAACGGATGCTATTTAGTCCTTGACACAAGAAAAAAATATGATCCTGTGTTTCTGAGTCTCTGTGGCAGAGGTTACATAAATTGTCTACATTTTGACAGTTCCTTCTATATTTCAAAAAATGTTGTGTGGGTAGAGAGTCAAGGTTAATTTTAAAAAGAAAATCAAAGTATTTTGGTTCAAGTGACCAGAATTTAAATTTACAGCATAGTTGTCTATTGGTGATATTAAGTACAGTTTTTTCATCAATTTGTGACGGGTGTAAAAGCAAATGTATTTCCCAGTACTTAAATTTATTTTGAGGTGGATTAAAATTCAAGTTTTTTATAGATAGTAATGGTGCAAGTAGTGTCTTCAGGAATCCTTGTAAAGGAGTCTGGTTTATCTGTGGGGGTGATTTTACAGGCTATTTGTAGGTACGGGAATTTTTGTGCACATGCAGAGATTATGTTTAGCATTTTTTTGAATTCTGAAAGTGTAAATTGAATGAAGTCCCAGACCATTTTGTGAAAGTAAATTTCTTAGCCGTTTTACTGATATTGCGATTACTTTTTTTCCCCACAAGAGTTTTCTACAAAGTGAGTCTATTTTGCTGGTGAATGCCTTAGCATAAAGTATTGTTGGAGTGTAAGAAGTAATTTTTGTCATGATTAACATATTAAAAAGTGCTATCTTTGTGTACAGTGAAAGGTAGGCTTTTGTTAGTGAATTGACTATACTTTCTACTTTATTTACAAGATTTTTTTGTATAAGTAGTCTCATCGGTGAATGACGCAGATAGAAATTGAAACCAAGAAATGGATTAGGTTTACCTTTAAAATGTTTTGTTATACTCCTGCCAGTGAAAATTTGCTAGGCACAAGATTTCTCCATGTTAAATGTTAATTTATATTCATTTGTATAATTGGAAAGTATCTTTAGAAGTTTAGGAACGTGTTTTTGAGATGTCAAAAAAATTGCACGATCATCCATGTAAGCTATACATGAGATGTTAATATTTAAGCAGGGTACATAAAATCCAGGTAATTCATTCTCTATGATTTTAATTAGGGGATTTATGTAGGCAGTAAATAACAAGGCACTAAGAGGGGATCCTTGTGGGATGGATTGATGAGGTACTATTGGTGGTGAAGTTTTTCCATTTAGAGTAATGTATATTTCACGGTTTATTAATAGGTTAGCAAGTAGATTTAGGTAGGCTTTTGGTACTGTGTATTGTTCTAGAGTTTTCAGTAGTGTATTTATTGGTATTGTGTCAAACGCAGCTTCTATGTCTAGTTGAACAACTATAGGGCTGTATTTTTTGTTGTTTCTTATTGTTTCTATAGTTGATTTGAATAGAAAAGCTGCCTGTCCAGTTGAAGATTCCCTTTTAGCAAATTGCATTTTTGAAAGCTTCGGTATAATATATGGCTCTATTTTGTCTTTAATTACTGATTCTATAATTTTTATTCCAAGGGAGGACATTGAAATTGGACATAAGTTTGTTATTGATGAAACCACTTCTTCTTCTTCTCCTTCTCCTTCTCTTTCTCCTCCACCTTCTTCTTCTCCTCCTCCTCCTCCTTCTCCTCCTCCTCCTTCTTCTTCTCCTTCTCCTTCTTCTTCTTCTCCTTCTTCTTCTTTTTCTCCTTCTTCTTCTTCTCCTTATCCTTCTTCTCCTCCTTCTTCTTCTTCTCCTTCTCCTCCTCCTCCTCCTTCTTCTTCTTCTCCTCCTCCTTCTTCTTCTTCTCCTCCTTCTTCTTCTTCTCCTTCTTCTTCCTCCTCCTCCTCTTCCTCTTCCTATTACAATATTTTTAATTAATAGACATTTTATTAATCATCATCATCATCATCAACCATTATCAATCCACTGCAGGATGAAGGTCTCTCCAAGTTTAATCCATCTTCTCCAATCTTTAGCTTCTTTTCTCCACATCACCCCTGCACACTTTCTTATTTCATCCATCTCACATGTGGTCTCTTTATGGGTCTTTTACAATCTTTTGGAATCCAGTTTAAGATTTCAATTGTCCATCTATTATCATCTCTTCTAGCAATATGTCCAGCCCAACTCCACTTCATCTTTTAATTTGTTCAATGAGGTCAGTAACACCTGTTTGTTCTCTTACCCATACATTGCATTTTCGATCTCTTCTTGTTACTCCCAACATGCATCTCTCCATACTTCTTTCAGTGGTTTGAAGTCTCTGTATTGCTCTTCTATTAAGTGTCCAAGTCTCAGATCCATAAGTAAGAACTGGCAAAACACATTTATTAAAAACCTTCCTTTTCAAACACATAGGCATATTTCCTTTTAGTATCAAGTTATTTCTACCAAAAGCACTCCAACCAAGTTTAATTCTATGATTAATTTCATCAATTATGTTTCCATCAGTATTAATAATCTAACCAAGGTATTTGTAACTGTTAACTTCTTCTAATTCATCATAATCAATCTTTATTTTTATATTTTGAGCAAATCGATTAAACATTACTTTAGTCTTTTTAACATTTATTTTTAGTCCTACTTTCATCTGATAACTCCTGCAACATTTCCTGCAGCTCTGAAGCATTATTTGCAAAAACAACTATATCATCTGCAAAATCTAAATGACTTAAATAATCTCCATTTACTTTCACTCCTTTAGTTTCCTATTTTAATCCACAATATACTTCTTGCAACACTGCTGTAAAAGGTTTTGGAGATATGGAGTCACCTTGTCTTATACCTTTCTCAAGGTTGACTTTCCCAGTATCATTATGTAATCTAATTGTTGCTGTTGCATTTTTATAAATATTCTTTAAAATATGACAATATCCTGGATGATCCAATGCTTTAATCACTGAAGAAATGTTTATAGAATCAAATGCCTTTTCATAATTTACAAATTCTAAGCATAACGGCAACTCATATTCATTTGTCCTTTCTATAACTTCTCTCAATACCTGGATATGATCTACTGTACTAAAACCACTTTTAAATCCAGCTTGTTCCCTTGGTTGGTGGAAATCCTAAACGAGTTGTAATTATCTTGGTAAAAATTTTGTATAAACTGATAAAAGGCTGATAGGTCTGTAATTTCTAATATCTTTTTTATGACCTTTTTTAAATATTAATATTATTACTGCATTGTTCCAATCATCTGGTACATCTTTATCATTTAGACATTTGGTATATAACTTTGTTAAAAAAAATATATTTCTTCACCTGCTTCTTTTAATATATCAATTATAATTCCATCATTACCTGGAGCCTTTTCTTTCTTCATACATTTAATTGCATGTTTCACTTCTTCATTTAAAATTCTGGGCAATTCAGAAGTTGTAATAGAAATAGGAGGTACTTGTTCTTTATTACTATATAATTCTTGATAAAAGTCTTCTACCCATTTCATAATGTCATCTCTCTTTTTAGTAATAATTCCATCTTTTTTTCTTATTGCAGATATAAATTTACTACCAATACCAAAATATTTTACATTCTTGAGACTTTTATTTTCTTCTACAGCTTTCCTTGCTAGTTCACAGTTATACTTTCTTATATCATTTTCAACTCTTTTCCGTACCATTTTACAAAATTCGAGATATTCAATCCTTTTTAATGCATCAAAAATATATCTTCATATTCCTTCTTTTCTTCATAAATTTTCTAATCTCAGTAGAAATTTTATTGGTCAATTACTGCTTTTTTCTACCAGCTATCTTTGTTGCAGTTTTTAAAAGTGTATCAGTTATTTTCATATTAATTTCATTCAAATCTGAATCATGTTCAAAATCTACTAATACTTGAAACCGATTTGTAAGTTCTAATTTAAATTCATCAGAATGTTTCTGAAGATTAGGAATATCAACTGTAAAAATTGTTTTTCTTAATAATTTTTGTCTCTCTAGTTTTACATTAACACATATCTTACATCTTACTAATCGATGATCACTTCCTGTGTTAAATTTATTAAGAATATTACAATCTTGAAATATGTATTTTCTGTTAGTCAAAATATAATCCAATTCTGCTGTACTTTCATTTGGATGCTTCCATGTCCATTTCCTTTTAACATTATATATTGAGCTGGATTACCTATTTCAATTTATTATTTAAAAAAATAGAATTTAGCAATCAGAAGTTGGATTCAAATTTCATGACTTAGATTTTTCATTAAATTTAGATTTTTATTATGGGGACATACATGCATCAATAAAGGTCTATTTTATTTTAAGTACATATACCTTTATCGATGCAATTTACTTTTATAAAGATAAAAAAATGAATTAATTTCATCTAAATAAATTTGTTTTAAAACATTGTTATAAAAACAAATTTTAATTATGTAAAATTTAAGTATCAGATTAATTAAGAAAAATTTTGATAAAATAGTTTATCTCATTCTTAAACGAAATTTCTTAAAACAGTTTTGCTTTATGTTTGCAAATGTTTTAAAATGTCAAATAATATTTTTTAGAGATTAAGATAGCTAGTTGTTATCTATAAACATGTTGTTTATTTATCCAAGGAATTCTGTAAATGTGACTAGTTAAAATAATTACTGGTTTGTTTTAATTATATCAGAAAAATATGTCTTGCAAAATTGACAATGATATAAATAGGCAGACTCAGAAAATAATTTTGTCTTTGGTCTTTGCTTGCTGTCTCTGCTTACCATTCACCAAGAATATTGCTTGATGCCAACATGAATTACAAGAAACCTGATGAACTAATCAACATATGCTGCTAAAAGTCACTAAAGAACATTTCAGGCAAACATCCCATAAATCCAATGTCATGCCATTTAGATTCATTTAATATTAATTATAGTTAAACAGATGCACTCCTCAATGGTGAAAGTGAACCAAGTTTGATTCAAACTCTATCTGAAACATAAAATCTGATTGTACAAAATATTTTGAAAAGTATCTACAGTATATCTCACTAGTGAATTATAAAAAGAGTTCTTTTCATCTGTTCAAAGTCAAAACATATTTACATAAATGCAATTCTTTCTATAGAAACAATCTCTTCTCAGCTATATCTCAGATGTAAGACAACCAGTTTATTTAGTTTATGAATGATTTAATAAACTTTAAAAAGATCTCTAGTTGCTACAAGCCAGTAATTATATATCTCGCTGTTCATTTACAAGTGAATTCATATAATTTTATATATTATTTTTATTTATCTTTCAATGTTAACTTAGTTTTAATATACATACTTTATATTATTCTATTTAGTTTTCAGAGTAAGGTGTAGACATCATTAAAAATTTTCATTTTTTTTTTGATAAATTGCTTCTTTTAAATTTAGTTCTGTATAATTGTTTATGTCTTTGAATATTCAAGATTTAAAAAAATCAGTTTTACTTCTTGAATTTTTTTTCTGCTCCTAAAGAGATTTAAATAATAAAAAATCATGTTAATAATCAAGATTTAGTTTAAGTAAATGCTAATATTAAAAGTAAAGAAAGGTTTAGTTTTTAAAATTTAGTTTAACAAAATTTATCTCTTAGAAGCTATCAAAAATCATTTAAACAATGTATTTAAAATTAATGAAAACAAAGGTATGTGTGGTGAGTGCCAATGCGCATGTTTACATGTAAGTAGGTTAGTAAGTGGATTTTATGTTGCTTTAAATTTTTGGGAAGGTTACTATATTATTTATATTACATATGCATCTGAAATTAGAAATTATTATACTTATATATAATTATAATAAAAATAATAATTTTAACGATAATAAACTATTCAAAACAGTCTTTAAATCTACAGAAGTATTTCTGATTAATTTCTTAAACCTGCCTCAATTGCCATTAAATAAAAAAAAACAAAGCTGAAGCAAACGTCATCAATTCAAATCCCATGAATCCTGTATTTTAGTGCTAGCAGCTTGTCTATTAAATGCATTTTATTTCTATTTATAAAAATTGTCTCCTTAATTTTTCTTTTATTATGGTTTCCCTCTTCATAAAGAATTTTCACACTTTCAAAATCAAATTTAAATTTACATGTTCAAAGAAAACAGAAACAGTCATTAAAACACCATTATTCTTACTTTTTACATGCTTATATACAATTCAACCATCCATTTCATTGACAATCTGATGATGGAACACTCAAAGCCCACATTGGTGCCAATCTTCTCATCCTACTCATATTGACCATAAGTCACTCTGATCCCTCATGTACAGAACATAATCCATTTACATACATGTATGAGGGATGGCAGACCTTACAGCACTATATTTTAATATATAATTTTTTTCTACAGTACAGGCTTTTTCATACTTGCACTCCAATATGTAATATATAGGGAGTAGTTAAGGATCATGTGAAAGTCAAACCCCCTATATATTACATATTGAAGTACAGGTATGGAAAAGCCTGTGTTGTAGAAAAAATTCATATATTAAAATATGTAAGGTCTGCCCATCCCTCATATATGTATGTAAATGGATTATGTTCTGTACATGAGGGTCAGAGTGACTTGTGGCCAACATGGGTAGGATGAGAAGGTTGACACTAATGTGGGCTTTGAGCTTTCCATCATCAGATTTTTAATGAAAATGGATGGCTGAAGAATTGTGGGTGGAGTGGATTGAAGCCTGTCCATTAAATTATGAAGATTGTCTATCTTAATATAAGCTGATCATTGATTGTATATGTGTGTGGAGATGATAATCAGGACCAACTGATGAGTTCTGATTTAGCATGAAATACTACATTGGTGATTATTTATCTTTTTTGACATGTGTGTGATCAAGTGTATCAGCAGTATCAGATAGTATAGACAGTTGAAGGTCATGTGAAAGTCTGAGTTCAAACCCATATATATATATATATATATATATTGGAATGCATGTATGAAAAAGTTTGTACTGTACATTAATAACCAATTAGGTAAATTTTTACAAATACAAATTGTTCAGCTATTTCCTTCTTAATTATAGATATTGTAAACAAGTCAAGAACTTAAATTAACAACATAAAATTCTTGACATCACTTTCTAATTAAAATTTTTTTCTTGTAAAAAAAGAAAACAAAATAATCAGTTAATGGCACTGATTTGATTTTTTTGCAATGAAGAAAGATAAAGAAAAAACTCCAATTAAAAATAAAATTTACAAAAGTACTAAAATCTTATATTAGTTTTTCTTTTTAAAATATTTTAAACATAAAACTTTACCTCTTTTAAAATTAATATTTATTAAATAATTTATAATAAAAGAAAAATTATTTTTCTCTTAGTACATTTTCATAGTTTAAATTAAAACTACTAATTAATTATAATTACTAAAGAGAGATAAAGATTTTAAGACAACTTATTTATATACTTTTAAGACAGGCTTTAATCTGAATCATATGTGTCTTGAAATTTATAATAGTCAAGCAATATCTTTATCTTGCTGATAGAGGGACCTCTCAAACTATGACACAATAGCTTCACACACCCAAATCAAGATGCTTTAGATTGGCCTATATAAATGGAAATTTAGGCTAAAGATAAGATGGCCACTCTTATCTTTATAAAAGTCATTATCTTGTATCATGGTTTGAAAGGTCCCTCTATCGGCAAGATAAAGATATTGCTTGATTATTATAAATTTTAATGTGCATATGATTCAGGTTAAAACCTGTCTTAAAACAATTTACATATACTTCCTATACACTTAATAGATAATTACAACTTTACAACTTATTTATATATTTTATAAATTTCTCTCTCTACTACAATCATTTATAACTTATTAAAATATTTCCATATTAAAATCCTATTATTATTTAACAAATTTAATGTTTGAGAATTTTCATACTATTGCTTAGGGACTTAAAACATTTAATTAAATGAAATTATAAAAAATATGCATGGGAAAATTAAATATTTTCTCCATTAAACATCACATGATCACCATCATTTATACTAGCACATAATTGTTATTAAACAAGACACAGGGTGGCACTACTGTATGGAGAGTTTTGCCTTGTTTAATTTTCTCCATTACTTAAATAATTCTAAACTAAATGTGAGGAACCATGTTGCTGGTATAGGAAATGTGATCATGTGATGCTTAATGGTTTAACACTATCCATATTGTTATTGCTATTACAACATCCACACATTATTGTTATTGCCATCACCATCATCATGACTCATTATTATCAGTTTCATTATATTTTCAGTATACCATCAATCAATTTGATCAAACTCTTATCTTTAGAGTATGCAGAGATTCTATTTTAAAGTGGTGTATTAAAAACCAAATATTTAATTTTAAAGAAAAATATTTCAATAAGATGTCAGATACCATCATCGTTCATTGTGGTCAAATCTAAATTATTCATAGATGATATTATAATTATCCTACTGGTATTGTTACAATTGTGATTAAAATATCTCAAGATATTAAATAATTATCATGATTATTATATTTACCTTATTGTTGTGGATTTGTTGATTTATTATAAAATATAGAGTTTACTTTTATTATTACCAGTAAAGTAGTTAGATATTCTTTAGTAATTCCCTTTATATAATATAAGTCATCTTAATTTTGGATAGTAGTAAAATCCCTCCTACTGATCCAGATATACATTATAAAATTATTGAAATTTAAAATTATATGAATCCTGAGAAATTAAGTTATCTTAAGTCATTAGGTAGGCATTATCTTAGTCTTTTATCTTCATTCTTATTGTTTTATTAATTCATTAAAATCTCAAAGATTTAAACTTTCTTCTTTAATTATTTAAATTTAGAACCACATTGCTTTTGTTTTAGTAACATCAAGTTAAGGTTTCAGGATCCCATTCATTATCACCAACATTGTTATCATAGTTCATCCATATTTTATTTTATTTGAATTTCATCATCATCTCATCTTATTATCCTAGCACATTTTACTCATCCTTCATTGATCACTATTTTATTACTACACTAACTATTCATTATCTTAACATATTCCTTTTTTCTTCTTTTCATTCTTAGATCTATCCATTATTCATTTACTTCATTTAATTACTATTTTCTCTTCATTAACCCTTTTTAAATTTTCTATATTTTTACTCATATTCATTTCATATTGCTAATTCCATGATCATTCACAAGACAGATATTATCCTGATTATTAACTACTTAATATAACTATAAATTAAATTGATGTCTTTTAACATTATTATCATTCATGTATTAAAAATTACTTTAATTAGAATGCTTTGTATAATGTCAGATTATAAGGGACTTAGGGTTAATGTAATGTAAAGTCGGTAGTGCACTATGGCCTCTCCTACATTTACACATGCTCATGCTAGTCAAGCCAGCTCTGTTCTTAGATGTTGTGTTGACTCTATTGTTTTATTTTAGTCATAATCTATTGTAGGGACTAGGGATTACAACTCTTGTGCTTACATATAGATTCGTGTTTAATCCATTTTATAATATTTTATTGTTGGCGATCACAATATATATATAAAAGACATATTTTGCGGGTTCATCCGTGTTAAAATATTTTAAATATTGATATACAAACGTTTCGACTTGATCACACAAGTCATCCATTGGGTGATAAAAGGTAGAAAGGTATAAACTTCTGTATATCAATTTTTTTAAAATATTTTAACACGGATGAACCCGCAAAATATGTCTTTTATATATGCAACCCGTGAAAATATTCATATCAATATATATATATTGTGATTGCAGTTTAAAATATTTGAAAGAAATAATAAAGAATATAGAAAATGTTTAATAATTATTAAATGAAAATTTACATAAAAAGATAAAAGAAAATGATGAACCTATTCAACAATTTTAAATATTTATTTAAAAAATTGAATAAATCGAGAATATATATATATAAAAGAAATTGAATTTCAATGACTTAAAGATTTTAATGTATAAAAATGTCTTTGCAAATCAATAAGAATAAATTTGAATAATTTCAAAGATAATGTTTACTAATTCCTAAAATGCAATTCAAAATTATTTTTTTTACACTAATATGTTTGCTATTGAAAGATATAAATAAAGTTTGATTTTTTTTCTATAAAAATATTTATCAAGTAAACTAGGTAATGGAAATAGTCCAACATATAATTGTATCTTGAAGTAATATTATGAGAATATATTGGACAACTTTTGGTAAAAAAAGATTAAAAAAAGAAAAACATTATCAATGACTTTAAAGAGACAAGAAGAGAAAGAGAGAAAGTAATCTAAAAAAAGATGCACGACTCCAAATAAGAATCAAATTTGATTGCTAAATAATATCACACCTAATTTTGATTCTTCAGAGTTATCAATCTTGTTTTTTTTGCCATCAGTATTACAAATTCAATTTTTAAAACTTTTTACATCAGCGATTCATTGTACAAATTTTTAAAAATATCAACAAACTTTGTAAAAGTAATTTATATAAAGATAAGTGTGGGACATAAAATTTATTTATAAAAAATTTATACAAAAAGATAAATTGGAAATAGATCTATCTTTAATTACTTTTCATATAAAGCAGTGTATATGTTAAATGCCAAGTTTTTACCTGAAGGCAAATGTAAACAATTAGAGATAAGATACTAATATCAATCATCATAATTGATTATAGTTGATGATTGTTTGCTACCCTTAACACAATTATTTTAACATTTAATATTAAAACTATATCTGTGATATACATATCCGTTAAAATATAGTAATGCAAGGATAGTGCACCTACCTATCATACAGAGTTTAAATCAAGTTTAGAATTTTTTAGTTAGTTCATCTACAGCTAATTTGGTTAACCATCTAATATTGGTTGATAAATGATTATCTAGCTATTCTTACTAATAGCTAAAACAAGATAGAAGATTATTCAAATCTTTGACCCCTCTCCCCTCCAGCAATTAGTAAGACAAGTGAATGATGCCTTCTCTTTTGTTCATCTATGAAGAACTAACTGTTGGAGAGTTCTTTTCTCTACAGTAGACTATTTAAAGACTGTATTACCTCTTTTTATCTTCACATTAAATGACAAAAATTAATAGCAGCCTTTAATAATAATAAAAACATATTTAATTCTCGAGTATATATCAGACAATAATATTCTATAATGTTTTACACCCATGCATAGATAACAAAATTACCCTGAAATTAAAACGCACGTATATACATATAATGAAAATTAATTTCTAACCTGACAATAAACTTGACATTTTGCATCGCTTTAGACAAATGCTATATCATTTTTTCGGTTAACGATTACAGACAATTTCTGAAGCTCGAGTCAAAAGGAGGCATAAGAATATGTTGAAGTAAACTTGACTGTCAGTGAAATTTGTTTAGTTAAACCTTCAATGCTCTATTCAACATTTTTTAACCTCCAAAATCGGTTGTCACTTTTCCATCACCAACTGCTTTATTATACCCTTTTAATGACTGTTTGCTAAAGCTTCTTGAGTTTCTCAAGTTGTTTTAACTTTCTTGAGTGAAAAAAACTTTAAGAATTAAATGACATTTTAAAAATGAAAATCAGTTGTCTTAATAAAAAAATAAAAAAATATAATTTTTTATGTATGCAGATGTTTAAATAATTCAAAATAAACATTTAGAGTCCTGGTTGTTTAGATTAATTGTAGAGTGGTGGACTCTGGAAAGCAACATTTCTGGATGATAATTCCAGCTCAATCACTAATCCTATGAACTCTGGAGTAATAAGTTAATTATTGATAACCACCAAAACATCACAAGATTACCATCACCTATGCTTAAACAAACTGTTAATAACAATACCAAACTCACCATACAGCAGTGTCATCCAGTTAACTCTTAGTAATCAATGGATGCAAGAAAATTTTTGCATAAAATCCTATTTAGTACCTATTCATCCAATATCCCCTGAGGACTTTCTACTTTGTGGCTTTCATCAGTGAAGAGCCTTGGATCTGAAGGCACTACATTCAGATCGAAGGCTCCTCACTGATGAAAGCCACAAACTAGAAACTAACCTGGAATTATTAAAGTGCAATGCTCTCAGATCCAAGGCTCCTCAGCAAAGACTAGTCTGGGGAGCACTCTCAGATCAAAGGCTCCTCAATGATGAAAGACACAAGCTAAAAACTAATATGAAGAGTTTGTTACTGTTAAGTTAATTATTTATTTACTTTATACTAACCTTCAGAAATAGCTTAAAATTAATTACAAATTAGACAATCTCTAATCAAAATAGACAATCTCTAATCAAAAAAATATAAATTTTAAAAATATTATTTCGTCAATTTATAACTGTAATGAAATTTGATTTTTTTAAGTAATAAAATTTCTGAAGAAAACTATTTTTTTATTTTACTAAAAAAATGACCTATTGTGAGTCTGGTTAGTCATTCAGTCTTGGTCAGAAAATGGATGTTTAGTTATTGCTAATGATAGGTAAAAGAAATCCCTAGCAATCTGAGTTGACCTGATAAATTTTAGTGCATTAATATTAATCTGACAATAATTATAAAATAATGCAACATTGAAAGTGGTCACCATCTCTGGTGTAAAAAATACATGGCCTATATTTATTTTTTATCTTAAGATAAGATGAAATGTTTTTTAAAAAATATACAAAATGAATAAATAATACTGCAATTTCATTATAAAGAATACTTATCAACATGCAATAGCAATGGTTAGACTACATAATATCACTAAGAAGATTAACTATGATGTGGATATAAGGCAGCATCATTATATCTTTCAAAATCTTCTGCAGGATTGCAGCAGTTTTAAGAAAAGTGTTTTGTAGATTAGATTGGAAGTCTAAGAAAATAAGAATAAACAGAGATTACTTGGATTTTGCAGTTGATTAACACTATATACATTAGCGTTTTGGGTTTATTTTAAAGTAGGTTTATTTTAAAGTATTTTTTAATTTTCAATGTTCACTTCTTTTTCTTTTCACACACTTTTTTTATAGTAGCACCTTAGGCTATTTAATATGATGTTTTCCCACCATTTTTTTAAGTGTAGTGCCTTCCCACAATCTTTTTTAATTATAGTGCCTCATGCGTTTTACTTTTTTGAAAACTGAGTGTTTCTAGTCGATGACATTTATAGCTTGCATGTGCCAGCAGTGTTTTTGGGTGCTTCCAAATTCAAAATGGCCACCGAGCGCATACTATATCAGCACCAATTAATTGTTTTTACAAATAATTCTTCAGAATTTCAGAAAATATTACAAGAGCTGTTAATCATGAGAATAAGTAAATAGGATTAAAGTTAACTACTAAAATGGCTTTTTTTAAAAAGATAAGAGAAAATATAGATTGATAATAGTAAATTACAAAAAAAGCAATGAAGTGAATATCTTGGTAAAATTATTAATAGAAATGGAAACATAATGAACAAAATTAATCATAGAATTAAGTTTAGATGGAATCCTTTTGGTAGAAATAACTAATATTAAAAAAAAAAATATGTCTATGCTTGACCAAGAATGTTTTTAATAAATGTATTTCATTGTTGCTTCCTTATGAATCTGAGACTTGGTCATTTAATTAAAGAACAATACTATCATTTTAAATTGTGATACATTAAAATTAACAAAGAGAGCTCAAAAAGTGAAATACATGGATAAGAGATTAAATAGATACCACTGATATTATCAGAAAAATTAGAAGGCTGAAATATTATTAGAAGGGATAATAATAAATGAAAAACTGAAGTCTTATACTGGATCTTAAGAGGCTATAAAAAATTAAAAAGAGACCCATGGTGATGGATATCTAAAATAAGGAAGTTTTGAAATGATGTTAAGAAAAACTACAAATTAAAGAAACTGGATCAAACTTAGAAAAATCTTCATTTGCAGTGGATTGATAATAGTTAAAAATTATGATATATTTAATTATAAATTTGTAAGTAATGACTAATATAATATAGCTATGAAATCATTCTATTAAGCCAATAAACATCACATGATCACCATTTCTTATGCTTGCTCTTAGCTGTTATTAAAACAGGCAAACTTTCTATATGTATTGCCACTCATTGCAAGCCAGAGTACTCAATGGATACCAGAAGACTTGTACATAAAATCCCCATCTAGTGCCTACTCATCCAATATCCACAGACTAGTTTCTGGCTTGTGGCTTTCATCAGTGAGGAGCCTTGGATCTGAGAGCACTGCACCTAGATCTTAGAATCTAATGCAACCCTCCAGCATCCACCTTTTATCTCTACTTACTCTGGCTTGCACTGAGTGGCAATACATATAGAGAGTTTTACCTGTTTTAAAACATTCTGTTGTAAGAGAAAACCATAATTAGATAATAAGTAAAAAGCAATTGGAATATATAAATACATTTTAGTGCACTTTATTGTATGTTTAAATTTTATAATTGTAAAGCATTGGGTATATCTCTAAGTGTATATAGATTTTGTTGCAATAGGTTTGTCAGGTATACTAAAAGTCTTAAATACATGCCAACTATGCTAAAAAAAATGATCATGCTTTATATATATATATATTCTAACCCAATAAAAAGAATGGCTTCTATTAAAATAAATGAGCGAATTCAATAAAGAGAATTCGGAAAGCCTAAACGCTTCCTTCTATGATTCGGGTAGCAAACCCTATATTTTTATCTAATATAGCTCGACGTTTGGTTAGTTATAATAATTCAACTACAGCGATATATAATTCAGACAGAGATAGAATAAAAAAAAAATTATCATTAATAAAATAAATTTTAAAAAAAATTTAGAATAAACTAACATTCTTTCTCTATCCAAAACACATTCTCTGAGCGGTAAGTACTTGCACTGTTCGACAATGATGATGATGATTTCATGTCATTGTTAATATTACTGACTAAAATAAAACATTCATTAATTTGCCAATATGATCTCAATATTTTATTATTATACAATCAGAAGTTTCAATCTGTTAAGCCATGCCACGCTTGTAATATTGATCATAATGAATCAATTCTTAATTTAAGGGCACTTATAATAATGACACTAATCTCAGGGTTCTCTGTTATCTTTAAAGAAAAATGCTCGGCAGTATTGTGTTGTCGCATATGACTGACATTCTGGTCGGCTATAGGAAACATTTACCTTATTTAAATTCCAGGTGTCTTCATCCACATATCAACTATTATAATATTTAACGAGATGATAACCATATTCAATTAACAACGCATAATTTTGAATAATACAGCCCTTTTTAATCCAGAATCTCAGTCGGAATGATGAAAAGACAAGGGTGCTTTTGTGTCCTTCCATTATCCATGACAACACAATAATTTAACTAAGATTTATTACTTAGACACTTCACTTAAATGTGTATGGAACAATGTGCAACCAAAACCTACTAGTTTGGGAATAAAGTGGTTTTACACACATATAAAATAAAATATCTTGGTCTGAAGTTTTCAATTCCATAAATAATTCTTATTAAATTAAACTATACTGAAATATTCTGATCTGCTTACAATTGTCTATCTGGTGTATTGAATTTAAGATTTCATAAATTATTTTGGACTCAAGAAAGTATTGCAAGTATTATGCCAATACACTTTTATTTAGCACACAAGAAAAATGACTCAAAACAACTTGTAACAAGACTATAATTTATTATTAAATTTTAACAAGATTATAATTTATTATTACAGTTTAACAAAACTATCCTTTATGATTAACATAATAAACAAACATATACAATTTATTTGATCCCATATGGATAAAACAAAATATAACTAACAGTAATTCGTCTATACTTTTAGACCTGGATTCGAACTACTTCTTCATCTTCTTTTTACATTTATGCAAATTGAATATAACAAAATAAATATTATTATCGATACATCAACTCATCCATTTAGTGTATCTTATATGAACGGCTGCTTAACTTTATTAACTAACTATTTGTTTTAAAATACAAATAATCTGATTCTAGGCAATGCGTACAAACGATTTTTATTATCATATCTTTAACTAAATGATAGTTTTTATTTAGATAACTTATTATAATTTATGGGTTATTTATCAGAAGTTACACTTATTATTTTAATGTTTACCTTAATAACAACTGAAGTTGTTATACACACTGTATTCCTCAGTATAAGTTATATTGTGAGTGCTAATTAATCATTAACCCGAATTAAACCTAGTATTTGAACCCTCCATTGGCAAATAAAAATTTCTAAATCACGCAATTTTAAACTTACTCTCTCCATTGACTTACGTGTGAATTACCAGCACTATTCCGCCACACAATCCAGACATTGATCATATATATTAGCACGCTATTTATACTAAATGGATCGTAAGGAATTAACCTCCAATATACCCGTTATCTTGCCATAACTTTCTAAACAAAACACAATATTCAACACCTTCCGTGGTGGAATTATCTCTATTTTCTCATGAGGAATATGGAATATCACTGAAGGTCTGTAGAATTAACTACTACATTAAAATAGTTTGGTGGGTCCTTGCCTCTTACTTGGGCATAATAGGAACGCACACCAAATATAATCCTCTCCTGGGATTTTAACGAATGTAATACACTAAATACGATATAAATTACTGATCATCCTAACTCTGAGAAGCGATCACTTGGGTTATAAACATACCCGAATACTAGATTTATCTATTCCCCTCATGGAAAATAAAGCTTTTAGGGAGATCATTTTCCCTCCCACAAAATAGATACATTACAATTATTACTAATGCGAATATTAATCATATACTGATGCTATATCAAGGCAAGACAAGCAAATACACTAATTACACTAAATTTATGTTCTGGGGTATACTTAGATCAACGTCTGAAATCAATGGATATCACAGAATTAACCATAATAATTTTTACCTTTGCCAAAGAAACATTCAACACGTACTTGGTAGTATAGTATCTTGAACTAAATTAAGTGAATGCGTTAATAAAGAATAATTGGGAATAAGTTCCGCAATTAACATAGTATAAATTTGTTTCAAACTTTAAATAAGTAATATCCTGTATAGCACTTATCTTTAATTACTTCTGATAATTTTAACTAGATATTTTACCTATTAAGTATCTAAATTTTTCTTCTTTTACGCATCTAACATATAAATTTATACCCATAATTGCATATCATAAGTAAACACATTTTATATAAAAAAAAATTTTCCATGTCAAATATAAATTTAACCTAGAATAATTACAGGAAAACATACCTTTATGATTACAAGGTCATTTAAATATTACTTGACTATACAGCCTTTAACCTGTAGATATAAAAAAAAAATACACATAATTTTTACAAATTAGTAAAAAAAATCATTACTTAACAAGTGCTTATTATCTCACTAGAAAAATGTTTTCCATTGGGCAATTTATCCAGATGAAGAACTTGATCCATTCGTAGTTCACGAAGCAAATTTAAAATAAGAAACACATTTTATTATTTCATTTCTATAAAAGTTGCCTCCATTCTGGTGCACTTAATAAATTAGGCAAAGAAAAACCTAGCAGCGTTGGATGTTAACTCTTCCTTGAATTAACTGATATAATTTTGGGATCCAAGAAACAATACATATTTTAACATGACGAATATTTGACGATAGACGATCACATATACAATTCTTTTCTTTTTACTATTGGCGATACGTATCATTTTTAGCTAGCTGGCTTATGAATAAAATAATGCGCGAATTTTCCAAAATACTATTATTATAAGGACTGCAGCTGACTTACGTGGATATAAAATTTTAACGACTCCAATTGATGTATAATATAACATATTATTTTATGGTTATAATTAAGTCACTAATGTTTGTAGTTTTTATTCCTATTCTAGGAATTGTAATTTGTCTTTTATAAGGAATTCTCCGTAAAATGCACACATACAAATTTTCCGATATTTGCCTTGAGAAAATTTATATTTTCTTTTTAAAAAATATACAGGTGCATAAGTAAATATCCTTGATCATTAATATTATTTTTAGATAATTTTCAGTGAATAAAACATATTTTAACGTGGGGAGCTTACATTATTTTCAAACGCAGACAATTTCTTTTAGAAAGAGCGCGAAATGTTTCTCGTTAACTTCCTTTGGCTTTTATAATATTTCTTTTAATTATAATTTTTCTTTTATACCATGAAAAGATTATTAAATAAGGTAAAGTTAACAAATAATTGTTTATTTCCTGGAAATTACTTATATTGCTTAATTTAAATATAATGACACTTTCCGTGATTACTGTAGTTAATACGGTCATTTTGAACTTTAGCATACGATAGTATATTTTTGCGTATAAAAAGCTTTAAATAGGTAGATGGCCACAGAAAACAGAATATCTTATCAAATAGGATTAGCCACGCATGATATTACTAACAATTTACTGGACTTATATTTATTTCTGCAATAAAAAATAATAAAAAATTTGTTACCGAATTTCAGTACTGCTTCCTCCTTGTAAAACTAATGTCAGACTAAACTTTCTTCAAAATTTGGCGGTCTTCTTTTAGCGACCTCTTACAGAAAAATAATCATTTAATTATAACATAAACAAAAGAAAAGGAAAAAAAAACTTATTACAGTTATATATTTCCGTATGATTTAAATGGATTACAGAGTAATTTGACAAATAATGAAAAATAATAAATATACTTAATTAACAATGTTTATTAGTGATGTATAATTCTGTCTACATTATTATCTAAAATAATTTCAAAACTACCAGAAGTGATTGTGCTTTATGATAAGATACTCATCTACTCTCCCTCTACCCATCCAAAATCAATTACTGTTTATAATATGTGCTTTTATACTATATTAAATTGCTCTTATTGTTAATATTTTAATTAAATTATTCATGCTCTTCTTCAAAATGATATTGGATTACCAAATTTTTTAGTTATTTGCTTAAAACACATTACAGTGAGTAAATAGTATACTTTATTAATCACTTAATATTATTATTATTTTATCTTTTTATTTTCTAAAAAAGGATAGCATTGTTTTCCTGTGGAAACAATGCCAAATAAACCAAGTGTCAATAACACTAGGTTACAGTATATATATATATATATATATATATATATATATATATATATATATATATATAGTGCCCTTTTGTATGGGTCCCAGTTAATTTTGTGTATCTATTAAAAATTTAAATTTAAGGTTATGTGAATATGTGATGTTAATTTTTTATGTAATATTTCAAAAGGTTTAATTAAAGCAATTATGAGTATTTGATATGTGAAATTGTGCTGAATTGAGAGAGACTTTTAAGTAAGATGATAGTAGTATATGGTTGGGAAAGGCCATAGTAATACTGCATTAATAAATTAATAAATAAAAGTTTGAATTAAATGTTAAAAAGACAAGTTAAATTAAATGCATATATTTATTGTTGATAAAATAATGTTATAAAAGAATATAAATATTTTAATTATTATAAGTACATAAATAGAAGATTAATATTTGATTTCAATAATGTCGAATTATTAATTTAAAATCTGTTATATTATCTTATTTATTTTAAAAATATTTATTTTAAAAGTGCAATTGTTAGTTATTTTTAGATTATGAGAAGCGTTTCTTTTATTGTAAAAAAAAGACAGATGTTAGTTAAATATGCACACACATGCTTGGAAGTTATTTAATAAAGTTGCAAAACTATTTTAAAATTATGTTGTAAAATTTATAAATAATACGTGAGCTATCACGAGATAAATAAAGATAAATCAATGTAGAATATTAAATCTGATTTTTAAAAGTATTGCTTTAAAAATATAACGTATAAAAAAGACTTAGTTTATTTTAAATAATCTTATAAAAATGATATAAAGTAAAAATCAAGTAAATAAGAATATTTTTAAAAAATGTTTAATGGATTTAAATAAACGATAAGGATTATTTTAAAATTTGATAATGTAATAAATATTAAATATTAAATAAGTCATTATTTATTTTTAATTTTGTGTTGTTGGTAAATATGTAAATAAGCCAACAAGTTGATTGTTTAAATGTACCAATCAAATGGGAAGTTTCTTCCGGTATAAAAGCTCAGGTCAATTGTTAGGAGAGGACTTCGTGATTGAATTTTAAAGTTAATTGTGTTATTTAAAATAGCTACGTAAATTTTGTAGATGCTTTTAAAATCATTTTTTAAAATTATAAGAGTGTCTTGTAATAAGTTATAGAAATTTTAAATGATAGATATGCAGTGTTAATTTAATTTTCCCTATCGATCGTCTCTATATTAAGCTCAATTTACAAGCAAATAGTCAGGGAATATTATGTAAAATAGGAAACTTATACTAAATATGACAAACGCTGGATTATTGGAAAATTACAAGATGGAGAAATATATTTTGGCAGTATATAATTTTAAAAGCTAATTAATATTGATATTAGAAATAGATATTTTAAAGAATAAATACTTCTTTATGAGAAAGTATTTTTGAGTATAAATTTAAAATATATATTAAGTAAAGATATTAGAATAAAGTAGTTTTATAAATACTGCCTTGTTAAGTCTTTATGTTTAAAAGACTGAATGTTGCAATTTTAAAAGCAAATAGATTAAAATAATAGTAAATTAATATAATAAAATTATTATATTGAAAAATTTAAAGCTTCGTTTAGATGAAGAATTATTCTTACCTGGATATTTTGTTAAAAAGAAGTAATATGGTCAATCAATTAAAATAATTAAAGATAATTTTCATAAACTATAGACTAATTTAGAAATAATAACTTTAAATAATTTGTTAAGGGTTGGATAGACCTATAAACTATTTTAATTTTATTTTATTTTTCTTGTGGGGAACCTATTTTATTTTAAAGTTTCTTTATAAACTTTAAAAAAACAGATGACAGGAAGGATGGTTTTAGTGAATTTAGCCTAGGATTAAAGTATATGGTGGAAACGCTGGAGTTATAATATATTTTTTATTTATCTAAATAAATTAAAATTATAATTATTTAAAATAAGATAGGTACTTTCTTAAAATATACTAAAATAATATAATAATTAATTATATAAGTTTATTTTATAATAATAAAGTAATATATTAAAAATGATTGTGAGTGTAAATGATTATTTTATGAAGCTGTAATTCGAAGTATGGAGTGGTATTATATATGTATTATAATAATAATTTTGATGTATTTAATATGTTTCTTTAGTAATTTTATTATTGAATGAATTATTATTTAAACAATTATATTGATTTTTATTTATATATAATTTGAATTTATGATATAAATATGATAAAATTATAAAATATATTGATTCTTTAATAAATTTAATAGTTTAGTTATATATAGAATTAATGTTATCTAAGTATTATTTATTGCAAGTAGAAAGATCTAAATCTATTTTTTTTTATTTTATTGGATAATTAAGTTAATTTTATGTAATTTATATTTGGTTGAAGGTTTACTATATAGTGATGAAGTATAAATAGTTTGGATAATAGTTTTATTTAAATTTGTGTTGTTTTTCGAAATTTAAATAAGTTTTAGAGGTTTTTTGTAGAAGAAGTTATTAAGAAGGATAGAATAACAAAAGTAAAGTAAAATTTACATAGAAAAATCATAGAATTTATCTAATATAATACTTTATGAATTTGAAATTGATGAATAATTGAAATATTATTATTTTAAAGTAATAGTAATGATATTTGATAAAAAGTAGCATAAATTTTAAATATAATTATAATCAATTATTATTATTACATTATAAAAATAATTAGTTTCTATATTATGCTATTAGAGTAATACTAATAGGAATGAAATACTAGTAATGATAAATAATAAGTAATACTTAAGTGATTAGAATTTAATTAATAAAGTTAATTGTTTACATATGTACATAAATATGTTTAATAAATTTTCTTGTAATATTGACATGATATTTATTTAAAGTTAAGTTTAAAAGCATATTAATGTTATAGTATACATTTTAAAAATGTATAGATTATTTAGTAGGAGTATGAGCTAATAAAGTGTAAAATCTTGTATTATTATTTTCTTATTTTTTTTTTCTTTGTTTTCCATTTGAATGTAAATTTGTAAATAAATTCTTGTTAAAGTTATGTAAATAAATTTGTTTAATTTGTTTTAAAAGTGTGTTGAGTTCATTATTTTCCAGCATTTGACAACAGATAATTTGAATAAACATAATATTTGCAAATATGAATTTAGTATTATTATTTAGAAATAAAAAATATTTTCCTGATATTATTTTATAAGAATTGATTGACATTAAATATAATATTATTATGGTCATAAGGTAATTATAATGCATATTATAAAGTATATTATTTATTGCCACAGATTATTAAATTATAAGATTTTGGATTTATTCTAAGATAAAGATACTATATGAAAATAAAAGATATACATATGATTTTTATTTAATGATTGATGATATAACAGAAATAGATAAGATTAAGTTATACCCTAAGATTAGTATTATATATTATTATTATTATAAGTTAGGTGTATTTAGGTTTGATATAAAATCCCTTATCATACTTATTTACATGGGTTATCATTACTTTAAGATAATTAGAAGAACCTGAGATTATTTAATTATATTTTAATTAAAGTTGAGATTTATTTTATTATTATTAAAGATAATTTATTTTATTTAAAAGCCATAAGAATGCTGTAGATGTAGTAGTAAGTTAATAAGGAGGTAATAGTATTCTTATGCCATTGAGACAATGTCTTGGGAGATATTGACTCAATGTAAATCTACTTATTGCTTTGTAACTTTACTTCACAGTCTCATGATTTTAATAAATACTTATTTAATTAGTACATACTATAGAACTATATTGATTTTAATAATTGATAATAAATTTAATTAGAATATGATAGAATAAAAGTAAATTAAAGATAGATATGCAAATTTTTATTAAGCATAACAATTCAATTGAGCTAGTTGTATTTCAAATTATATTATATATCGAGAAGTAAGGGTACAATATATATATATATCTTGAAATGATCTTATTTATTTTCAACATTACATTGTAAATAAGATCATAATATTTTTTAGTCTTTGTAAAGTGTATGCTTAATATTACATTAACAATTTAAACACTATATATGTATATGCATTGAGACGGTTATGGGCCTCATGGCTACAATAATATAGTAGTGTGTGTGCATGTTTACATATATATCTTTAGAAAAAAAAAGTAGAAATAAACCCAATTTTTTGTAGATATTTTTATACTACACTAGAATGACAGTTAACAATTAAATAATTTTGAATTAAAAATCAATTATTATAAATTAAACATTTAAAAGGGTCTAAGTAATCATTTTGTTAATTCTGATTTTGAATTAAAAACAATCATGTTTTTATGTTACAATAAATATACTGGTAATTATAAAATTCCACAATCTATTTGATTAGATTACTTTTTTTAATTAAAGCTTGTATAACATATCTTAATAAAAAACCTACAAAGTTGTTTTTGAATGGATTAAGGTGAATTGAAAGGAGTCATTAACTTTTTTCAATCAAGATAAAGAAAACACTCTAATTCATTTTTCACTCACTGACCTTCATTTTATTATTCAGCTTTCTTTAATCTTTATCACATTCTCTGACCATTTTGTCTTTCATGCAAAACTCAAAACTCAATCTTAACAATTTCATGTTCTTACCTCTAGAAACACAGTAAAAATACTACTAAAATCAACTATCTCTGAAGTTGTTCTTCTCTGAAATATACACATATTTCCAAAAAATCATCATCATGGCCCTTAATTCAGTAGATGTTTGGTTCTGTTATCATTTTGTACATACACAAAAATAAGTCTCCAACCTCAATAAAACAACTAAATATAATTCATTAAAAATTATGTTACATCATATGAACCTGAAGCAATAACTTTCATATTATATTTAAAACAAAAAATATAAATATACCCCCAAAATATTAGCTATCTTTTCACTAAAAAGGCAAAAAATATTCTTAGCCCAATCTCACAATTAGTCCAAAAGGTATATACATTGGCCACTTAGATATAGAACCAAGGAAGTTCACTATGTCTTCCATTATTATAAAAATTCATGACTTATCATTGAAGAAAATATCCACTTACTTGTTTGACCATAGTGATAGCAATTAGAATTTAAATTGCACTCAAATTAACATCTACCTCAGATAGTACTCATTCAGATTTTCAGGCAATTGCTAAATTTGTTGTCATCCATCTTAGCCATTTTATCATCCATATTATTTACAATCTTTTAAATCACCTTTCAAAATTCACAAAATTGATCATTTATATGCTATCTAATTTGTACCATTTTTAAAAGAAAACATTACACCATCCCCCATCAATAATTTATAACCATTTTTTAGGACACCATTACTAATTAAAACTCAAAGATCTAATCAAGGACAAATCTAGCCCATTCTGCTTTCCAATATTTCTGCTTACCAACTTACTAAAAATAAACTTCCATTACTGCTGCAGTTATGCTCTTTAGAGTAATCATTGATCAAGTTAGGCAATCTAGGAAGGCTGGTACCTGCAATACAGCAAAAGTTTCAGTAACTTTCTCCTGGAACAACTTGAACAACACAACATTCCTAAACTAATTCTATATATTCCAGCTAATCATCTTTCTAATAGAGAAATTTATATAACTTTAAATTGTAAAATAAGACCCGGTTTCACTTCTTATAATTCAATACCTGAAGGATTCCCTTCAAGTGCTTTGTTTTTTATTATGTATATTAGCTCTCTTTATATTTAAATTAAAATTTTTTTTCCTGATATCCATGTACCATCCATCAATCAATCTATCAAATGTATCTCTTACATGGATGATCTTATAATTATCCTTCCTTTCAAACAATACATACAATATATGTTAAATATTTGTTGTAAAGATGTGGTATTTAAATATGATGAAGTATATTATAAACAATGTAAAGGGTTGAGTATGGGGAATAGTATGAGTGGATTGTTAGCTGCTATATTTATGGATGATTATGAAGATAAATATTTTTGTGTTACAAAATATAAGCCTGTTTTTTGGGTTAGGTATGTTGATGATTATTTTTTAGTGTTCAATGGCAATTATAGAAAATCTGAATGTTTTATAAGGTATATTAATTCAATTGATGATGACATTAGTTTTACTATGGAAAAAGAAAAAAATAATGTAATTACTTATATGGATGTTATAATAAAAAAAGTTATTAAAAATTGTAAGGTTGATATTGAAACTAGTGTATTCAGAAAAGAAACTTTTTATGGTTTGTTAAGTAGTTGGGATTCAGATATTGAATATGAACATAAAATTAATATTATTAATAATAGGATAAACAGAGCAATTAATTTATGTTCTGAAGAAAAATTGTTTATAAAAGAAATTAGTAATATAAAAGAGGAAGGTATAAAAAATAATTATCCAGTTAAAATTATTGATAAATTATGTAATAAAAGAAATATTAAAAAAATAATAAAGAAGAGAAACAATGGGAAAGATGTAAATAATTTTATATATAATAGTTACAATGTTTCTAGAGATACTTTTATGAAGATTAAAAAGATTATAAAAAGTATAAATAATAAATACAAAGGGGAAAGTAGGTTAATTATTAAACCAGTATATAAAAAGAAATTGAATTTAGGAAATTTAATCAATGATACAAAAAATATAGAAACTGACAAAGGTTTCATATATTGGTACAACTAAGAATAAATTAAAAACTAGACTTAGACAACATTTGTATGACAAAAATTCAAATATTTACATTCATTGTAAAGGTTTAGGTCATAAAGAATTTAGTATTAAAATGTTAGAAAGGGTTAAAAATTACAGGGAAAGGATGGTTAAAGATTTTTTTTTATAAAAAAATATAATCCTACTCTAAATAGAATTAATGGAGTAAATAAGGAATATAAATTACTGTATAATTAAAATAAATGCTTAATGGGTTTAGGTAAATTGTTAGAATTTTTTTTGTATAAAAGAGAAAGAGGGGGGGGATGTTTAAATTTGTTTTATATTCATTTAAATATATAGTTTAGGAATGTAGTTTTAAGATGGGTTTTAGATAAAATTTAAAGAAAGGGGGAGGTTTTTGGAAATTAGAGTTGGTATTTAAATTTGTATAGAAAGTTTCTTGGATGATTTTAAGATATATTTGTAATTAAACAATGTAAATAAAAAAAAGGGTAATAAAATATAGCAGTGGGAGAAAGATGTAAGTAAAATATATTTCTATATGTTTAATATGTCTGATATTATGTTAATGTAAAAGAAAATTTTTATGTAACTGAAGTTTATTTGTTGATATGTATTTAATATTGTTGCAGATCCTTGAAAATGACTGTATGAGATAAAACAGTTGAAATGTTGGAGTTTTGTATATAAATGTATATATATGTTCAGTATTGAGATAAAAAATAAAGTTTTTGAAAAGAAAAAAGGAGGATTTTTTATTTGTTGATATTACATACCATAACTAATTACTTTACTTGAATGATATACTAATAAATAAAGGTATTTTTATATTAAATGCTTTTATTTACCATGCCCTAAAAGGCAAAAACATAATGGTCATAGCTGGTGTTTTTAGATTTAACAAAGTAAAAGCATGGGTGGGTCCAAAATTTAAATAAAGTAATCCCTAAATAAATGTTTTTTAATTACAATTGGGGCTTTTAGATTTTAAATTGATTTAATTAATTTCTGTATTTCTCATGTTTTTATTTGATGCTAAATGTAAAAATTCCAATTATAGTTAAAAAAACAATTCTTTTTTTTTTGCTTTCACTTAATTATTTCTTGACACCCTTGTTTTTATTTCAAGTTAAATCTAAAAACTCCAATTGTGGTTAAAGGAACAATTATTCTTTGGCTTTTTAGTGCATGGCAAATAAAAGCAATTAATATAAAAATATATACATTTATTTTTAACTTTTTAGTATTGGCATAGTAAATAAAAATGTGAAACTATATTATACTTTAAATTGACTTCACACTTATAGTTGATACATATATCATTAGATATTTGTTATAAATTAATATGTATCCTATTACATATATATCATATTTAGTATGTGTACATAATAATATATGTGTATAATAAATCATTAAGTAACTAAAAATATGAAAATATTTTTAAGTGAAGTGTTTGACATTTTTGCTTTTGATCAGAAATTTTTATTTTTTTTAAAAAATGCTAAACAAAAACTATATTATAAATAAACTTTACTTATTACATATGATTTTACTTTAAATCAGTTTGACACTTGTAGCTTATATATATTACAAATATTTCTGCTTTAAATAAATATGTATATATATTCTTTATGTATATATCATATATATATATATATGAATGAATAATCAGTAATTAACTTAAAATATATACACATTCTTTTGTTGAAAAGTGTTTGACTTTTTTTATTTAATTTTTTTTTTTTTAATGTTAATAAAATTATATTGTAAATTAACTTCAATATAAATGAAGTTTACAATTAAAACCCAAAATCAGATACATTTCTTAAAACATATTGAAGTTATAAGAACAATTTTAAAATTTGATTTCAAAATATTCAAAATTTTCATGCCTACTGTTTCATGTCTAAGAACTAAGTCACCTATCTAGAATATGCCTTATCATCTTGGCAATGATTTTAAAGAAATGTATACAATTTTAACAAATTATATTGAATTTAAATCTATTAAATCTTGATTTTAAAATCTTATTATAACTTTAAATTAAAACCAAAAAAATATTTATACTGTTCTGTCATATGACTAATTTAAAACAAATTAAATTTTTACAAATGAATTGTAAATTTGATATCAAAATGTTCAAAATATTCCCGCCCACTGGTCCAGATCGAAGAAATTATGTCACCTATTTAAAATATTAGAGTCTGAATATTCCTTTGCCAAATATTTATTAAGTATCAATTTTGAACCATTTCTATTGAATTTAAATCTATCAAACCTCAATTTTAAAATTTTATTCTAACTTAAATAATAAAACAACCAAGTATACAAACCAACAACAGATATTGTAACTTAGATAAAGTAATTTAAAATAGTAAAAAAATATTTTCTAAGCTTCACTATGACTAAATCATCTGCCTGGAACATTTCATCTGGGAAAAACATCATATCCTCTTTCACAGAATTTTTTCATAAATTCCTTGGCTACCCTATACATCTTTCACATAATATAATAAAGACTATTAGGAATAAAGTCTTAACTACCATGGAAACTATTGTTAATTTTTTATCTTCTGCCTACCTCTCAATCCACACCACCATTTCTCTAATTAACATGCTTATCTTCTTCAAATCTACTTACTACTTCCCTATTATTAAATTCATTGATTATATGTATGTTGCTAACTTTTTAAGACAAATTATAATTCAATTAAATTATAGATGCTATGAACATTTATATTAGAAAAGCTTAAGTTTCAATGTTTTTTAAGCTAAGATGCTTTTGATATCTTAGACTGATATCAGATTCTCATATCAATGATTGATTGACAGACAGGTGAGAAGTATAAATACGATATAAATTTATGTCAATTTGTGCTAATTAGTTAAATTTCCCACTATTACAAGAGGGAAAAGCAGGATTCCTTTTTGTTTATGGAATTAGGATTATTAGTGGTGTGCAATGCCCCCTTTATTTTGTACTTAGAATCTTTTCTCTCAATGCACATGACACTGGCTGAAATAGTTTTAAATGTATGGCTGAGTTTGTTTTGATGCTCCAGAAATACGGATTTTTGGTCTGGATTGCTTTTAACTCTTCTTAAAGATATTGATGTTGGGGTAAATCTTGTTATTCTCCAAAGAAGATCACATTGCAGCCATTTTGAATGCATGCAATTTTGTAAACAGTGTGGGGGTATGCCCAGTAGGAATTTACCTTTGGAATTATTCATCAACCTATTTAATGATGGCAAAGTGCAGGGAATCTGAGCATATTTTATTTGTATGTTTGGATACTTTGTGGGATATAAATGAGTAATATCCAGGTTTATAGTCAGGTTTCCTACTAAACATAACCTAACATTGTTTATAAAATTGTATGCATTCAAACCAGCTGCAATGTGATCTGCTTTGTAGAATCATGTGCCATCCTAGCAATAAGATTTTCCCAACATCAATACCTTTTCAGAAGAGCTAAAAGCAATCTAGACCTAAAATTCATATTTTTAGAGCCCAAACAAACTTGGCTATACATATGAACCTACATCATCCAGCATTGTATACATCAATAGAAATGATTCTAAGTGAAAAACAAAGGAGTCCTAGCACATCACTAATAATCCTAACTCTATAAACAAAAAACAATCCTTCTTTCCCCTGTTAAAAAAGTGTGTGATTTAATTCATTTGTGGAAGTTTATATAAATTTACATCATATTTTACTTTTCACTCTCCTGTTCACCAATCATTGCTATGAATATATCAGTCCAAGATACTAAAAGTGGTTTAGCATAATATTAAAACAAGCATTGAAACTTAAGCTTTTCTTATCTAATCATTCCTAGTGTTTATAATTTAACTTAATTAAATTCAATGATGTATTTACTAAAAAAAATTAACTCCTTATGCACTAGACTAATCCTGAGTAGGAAAACGGTTGCTATCAGTATAAGATCTATGCATAAACCTTCAAAGATTAATGGACTATTTTTATAGTGCATTCCTATTTTGTTTTTTTAAAGGACAATAAATGAAACCATCAAGTTCCTTAACATTTTTCCTCACACTCAAATATTCAAAAGTGCCCCTCTGACAGATACTCATCATTAACAAAGATTAAATTCCTAGGTGACATACTCAAATCAATCATTCCTCATACCTTTATATCTCATACTATTTTAAACAAAAAATTTATTACTGGATGCCTATAATTTACTAAATCAAAATCAAAAAGATACCACTATTATGAAACTCAACCCACACAAAACTTCTCAAACAAATAATAAATTATTAAAAAATATCTTGAACCTAAATATCTGGATCTTTTTATTAAAATAAATCTGAATGCTGTTTCACCAATAGCTTTTTATCCAGAGGATTGGTCAATGCTAACATAGATGCTTTTTTCTAATTGTGCCATAAGGAAGAAACCATTCGACACATCCTTCAGAATTGTTCTTCATTACAGACATACTACACTCTCATTTTATTTAATTACATGTTCCCACTCTTCTTTCCATTCTGTTCTTATCAATGATATAAGCAGAGTTTTTCCATAATGTCAAATATCCATATTCAAACTTTTCACACTTTTATTTTTGAGGTGTCATTTTTGCTTTAATCCTACATCTCATAAAATGCTTTCACTTTTCTATAACAAACTGGATACAATTAAAATCATACACAATGGTTTAGCACCTGCAGACATATTTGCAGCTACCAAAAGTTTGGTCATATTGTCTGTGACATTTTTTATTTTATTAAAAATGTTATGTGTACTTTATTTTTATTGATAAATTATCTGTAATCAAAAATAATTGACCAGTTATTTACTTGGATTAGCATTTCAATGTAATTAATTTATTCATATCAATAAACTTCATTTTAAAAAAAAACTGATAAAATGTTTTGATATTGAGTGCACTACAGAAATTACAAACTTTATGTATATTTTTTTAAAATCATGGTTGCCGATCTCATATATTAAAAGTTTTCAAACTTAAGGCTTTCAGACAATGGTATTATACCTAAATTTCAAAATTTAAATTTGTTTGATTTAAATTATAATAAAAAGAAAAATAACTTTAAAATCACATATAATGTTTCTTTATCTATTTTAATGGGCTTAAAGAGATTTAAAAATCTGAATTAAAATTTTAAAATAAAAAAAAGTATTTATTAATAATATTATTTATATGAACATGAAATATATTATCTCTATGTATGTATATAACATTTTTAAGATTAACTCATTGCAACTGTTTCTTTTCAAATATAATTGAATATTCCTCCAGCTTCAGTAAATGACAATGCATTAAAGTTAAAATGTTATCATTTTAAGCTTGTAAATATCAGGAAGATTGTCTACAATACTTTTTATAGAATAGCATGGATATATTTAATCAATCAGAAATTTATTGCTAAATGATTTTAAACTTAACAGACATATATCTAATTTTATTTGATTTTCTTTTGGGAATGCTAAATTATACAAGTTTGTATATTTCCAATGGTTAGTATTATCCATTATGGGTGGGCACATTAATAAAATAGAAAAATCTGGAGTTTAAAGTCCATAGATTGCTGACTAGCCATAATACTTCAGAGCAAAAAAATCCATCTAATTATTTTTAGTAGAATTCTAAAGAACTTTTATGTAATGAATTAAAACTTTACTAGAATAGTTGTGATGAATTTTAACTATTTAGTATATAAATATCATTTCATTTTATACTTATATGGTGATTCTTTGGGAAAACAATTGTTTAAAGATGCTTATTAAAAAATGTATAATATTTTATTTCATTACAGTCCAGTTAATAAATAATTAAAAATAAAACAAAACTTTAAAAAGCTGAATTAAACTTTTAAAAAACGGAAAGGAATATTAAGAAAGGGTTTAATTTAATATTGGATTTTCATTAAACAATTGTAATGTTTAATTAACAACTTTCTAATCAGAAATTATAATGTTTTCATGTTATAAATAATATATATAACAATGGATGGATTGATAGCATTCACTAGAGAAATAAGTTCTGGTTAAAAAAATGAAAATATAATAATAGCTCATTTTATTAATTAAACAAGATTTAGAATAATTCAATTTAATTTTCTTGGATTTGTTTTTAAAATATTTCTATAAATAACATTTTTTAAACGATATTTTTTAATTCTATAATAAAGTTGTTTTGGTCTTTAATTAATTTCTCATATGGAACTTATGCTTGCAATAAATGCTACACAATGTTAAAGCACATTATCATGACTTTCATTTTTTTAGTCTTCTTTACTGTCAGTTTTTTTAAGTTTCTTCTCTGTTAAGATATGACAAATTTACATTTTATTTTCTGAACCATGGGTTCCATTTAAAACTGCATTAATGTTAATTTTCACTTGATTTTAGACTTTTGAATTTACTAAAAAAGTGATGTTTTATTCTTTCTAACCCTACTTTGATTACATATAATGAGTAGAATCTTTATTATCCATTAATAAATCAAATTTCTCCAAACTCTTGAAAACATTTCTACATTAATATTAAATTAAATATTTCCATGGATTGTCATTATATTAAAAAATAGAAATGAGAACATTGTATTTATGTAAACATAGACAACTTTTAACCTTTGATATTGGAAAGAAACTATCAATTACTACTAATTGACAATTGCTGAGGCTAAAGCAAGTTTTTGATTAACCTATAATAGCTCTTTTGTTGAAGTTTTTTGTTGAAGTAAAATGGGTCTTCTTTTCCTTTAAACCTGTTATTATGTGGATTTAGACCCAGAAATCTTTTTATGGGTGTGAGAATGTGAAAAAATAATATCTATCTTGACATTCTGCGAATTTTATTTTAAACTTCTCCAAAAAATTGTATATGTTGAATCAGATTGTTATTATAATAAAGAATAAAAATGAGATTAAATCCATGCAAAATGAAATAACTTTTCATCTTTGATGATGCCAAGAAACTATCAATTACTACTAAAAGACAATCCTTGAGGCTAAACATGTTTGTCAGCTATTATAAGTTAATGAAAAAACTTGTTTAGCCTCAAGAATTGTCAATGTTTTTTTTCAATATCAAAGATTAGATGTTATCTCTGTTTACATGAATATAATCTTCTTATTTCTATTCTTTATTATAAAAATCTATGGAAATATTTAATTCAAGATATACACTCTTTGGAGAAGTTAAAAATGTTATTTGCAGAATGCTATGAGAGATGTTATTCTTTCACACCTTCACATCTATAAAAAATAGTTTTCTACATTTAAATCCACATAAGGACTTAGGTTAGAAGTAAAAGAGGACTACTTTTACTTCAACAATAAACACCAACATAAGAGCTATTATAAATTAATGAGAAAACTTGTTTAAACTTCAAGAGTTGTCACTTAATAATAATGTATAATTTCTTGGCTACATTGAAGGTTAAAAGTTGTCTCTGTTTACATGGATATAATCTCTTCATTTCTATTCTTATAAATTGTTAATGTATATATAAATTTTTATAAAATATTTTACTTAAAACAATATTGTTCACCAGAGTCATATTACATTTGTAATCATCACTATCAGTAACTATTTATTCACAAAATAGTTATGCCATTCTAGCTCCAGAAAAAATAAAAACAAAAAAAATTCAAAATGTATTTTTAATGACTTCAAAAACCAATCTATTGGGGATCTAAATTTCCAATAATTCCACAAGTAATTTAAGTCAACTACTTTTTTATCTTGTCTATTCTTGCTTTATTCTTTAGTGAAATTAATTTTTTTCCTCAGTAGATAACCCAATGAGATGAATATTGATTGTTGAACTAAAAATATTTGAATCTGTTCTTGACTGAAATGAAGGATCTCAGCCTTACAGAATGAATGAAATGACTATGCTTTGTTTTGAACAGAGTTTTCAAACAGCATTTTCATAAAATAAATAAATATCGTTTTTTTTAATTCTTTTATGTTTTTTTAATTATCTGTACCTACATATTTTTTATTATTCCTCTGACGTTAAAAACATATTTAATCCACTTCCTACCATTTTCTCAGAATTCTTATGGACAAATCTAAATTAAAAGATCTCTCTCTTTTTTTAGCACAAAATTAAATGGATTTTTGAACACTAAATAAAATAGACAATATCACTAAGTTATATAAACTATTTTATTTTTAAAATAACTTTTCAAATAATTTCTATATTAGAGATTATTAATAATATTTTATCATCAAAACACATTCTTTTCTTTTTTCAAAAATGTTTACCACAATAACCAATAATATATATTTTAAATAATTATTGTACAAATAACACTTAAAAATATACAAATATATACAATTTAATGGAATGATTCAATGAATCTAATTTTTACATGATACAAACCACAAATGCATTCAAAGTTTATCAGTTAATAGCTCTGATATAAGATATATGCCAGTATATATCCAAAAGTTATCTCAAAGATTAACATCAAAAACTTATAAAATGCAAATAAATGGTTTGTACTTAAATGTATAAATCACCATCTTTATACATATGTAGAGTTTATAAGGCCAAACTTTACTGTGACTAACAATTCTTTGGTTATAGAGCAAAACTTTTGTAATAGCAGACAGAAGGTTTGTTGGATACATGGTGAATTGTGTGATATAAAAATTTGAATTGAATTTATATTTCATGTGCGGAATACGTGATCAACTATTTATTAAATACATATATATCTTCACATGCTATTATATATTGAAGTGATATATATATGTGTGTGTGTGTGTGTGTTTGTATGTGCTTCGGGTATATAATTTAAATATTTGTTAGAAATTTTTAAATTAAAGATTTTTCAGCATTTTATTAGGTGAAAAATATATATGAGTATGTACATGACCAAAATATATTAGACCTCATTAGATCTAAATCAATTTAAGTAAGTTAAAAAAAAATATTTTATCGCAATTGTAAAGTTATTTTTTAAATAGGTGGGTGGAAATGACATTATATAAGTAATTAAGTTCTAGATAATCAGACTCGCTAATTAGAAGATGAATACCATATATTGGTTAGTCAAGACATTATCTTTTATTTTGTTATAATCCCTTTTCAAAGCTAATTTTGTAAAGTCTGTAATTGATCAGTAAGTCAAGGACCACAACCAATGAAATTGAACCATGATAAAAACTGATAAGGCATCTTAGTGAATTATAAATAGGGGTCACTCAGAAGATCATTGAATATAACTTTATTATGATTGTGTTCATGATTGTACTTTGATTCTTTATTAGTATTCATTCTCATTCATCTTTTCTTGACTGCCTGAAGCCATGTTAAGATATAATGACAGAGTAGAGAAGCCTGTCATCTGCTTCATTCTGGCCAAGCAGGCAGAGTGTGAACTTAATTTCATCATAAAGCAAAAAAGCTGTGGTAATGTACTGAACAATCATTATATTGATCCATGTATCCAGATTATATGCAAACTGTATGCTGCCTAGCATCAAAAGTGTCTATAGCTTTAGTGAAGATACTAACCATTCTTCAGTGAAAGAAACATTGTCAGATGTGACCCATCAATAAAATAGAGATGCTTATTAAAACCATGTCACTCAGCAAGAATGATCTCAGAAGCTTTTCAGAATACCAGCAAGCATAGCTATGTTATATATACTGTGACATGAAAAGTCTACAGGTACCTGAATAAAGAACATGAATTATTTATTAATGATGAAAAGGATAATTTGTATGAACTTTGATTATATACTATTATAACTTTATTTCACTAACATCAGATGCTTAATATCCTATATCTGTATATTATATTTTCACTGAAATTTTATGATTTATTTTACATAAAATGTATATATGTTAAAAATCAGAATCGTGATGGATTACTTATTTATATTAGATGTGCTGTGGTTCAGTCAGAGTAACCTAAAAATAATATTTATAATAAAACAACTAGCCAATTACTGCAAACCCTTGCCATTCAGTAAATTTTCTTTAGTAGTATTTTGTTAATTAATAATAATCAGTTTTACTAGTCTGCAATGTATTAAGAGTTAGAATAACAATTTAACCAGTAACATGAATAATGACAATTAATGAATTCTGGATAGAATAAAAGGTTACATAGATAGATTAAATAGATTAAGATTGTTTTTCATAGTTATAAAATTTTACAGTTTTAAGCAGAATATGCTCACAGGTCTGGGTTAGGCAGGCATTGGAAAGTATATTTGAGTATATTAAATTTTTTGAGCTAATGTAGTATTACTTTAGACTGTTTTATATATATAACATTTTATTGTCCAAGCAAATGGGTTTTCCTGCCGCTAACAATTAGTCCAAGCCCTGCAGTCTGAAAAAATTTATGTTAATCTAGTTATTTTAATAGTATACTTTATTAAATGATTTTTAGCACATCCTAAAGCTTGTAAGATGAATAAATATTAAAACTTGGTTATATTAATAAATATTGTAAAGGATTTGAACACAGACTTTTAAGCACCCTTCAGTTATCTACTCTATCTCATACAGCTGATACACGTGACCACACATGTAAAAAAAGATAAATGATCTCAATATACGTATTTCATGCTGAACCAGTACTCATCTGTTGATCCACGTCACTATCTCCCACACATATATATAATCAATACACTGTTTATATTAAAATAGCAAATCTTCAAACTTTTGCTCAGCACGAAATATGTATATTGGAGATCATTTATCTTTTTCATATGTGTGTGATCATGGGTATTAGTTGTATGAGACAGTCAATAGATGAAGAATGCTTGAAAGTCTGTGTTCAAATCCTCTACAATTACATCTAATTACCAAGTATACTAAATTATACTTGTATTTTAATATTAATAGATATTAGTAGTTACAGTTGGTATATGCTGCATGTCTGGATCTATCCAGGTACTATTAAGATGCATAGGGCAATACATTGTCATGTATAATGAGGCAATAAATATCTAATCATATTAATTTTTCATCAAACTAGCTAGAGTAGTTAAATAAAACAATATTAAGTGTTGTTATTCTAAAATCCATTCCAAAGAAAAGAACAATAGACTGATGTTTCCTGAGGATTTCTATCAATTGTGTTATTTGTTTTGTCATTATGCTTTTAAGTAAATAAATCATAATTTCTCATTATTCTAGCATTTGTCATTTATTGCAATTAATAATGGTAATTAAAATATAAGTCTCCTAATCTGAGTTTAGCGGGATATAAAAAGAAACAGTTTTTGAACAAGTGACATAGGAATGTTGAGCTACGTACAAATTACCCTCGGGCGATTTTCGTGTTAGCGGTGCATTTTTAACCATTACAATATATATATATATAATTTTAGGAACCAATAATATCTCTTAGTACCATCTATATTAAATCTAATTAATCATCATGCACTTAGTCACAAAGATAACTCTAGACAATTTATTTCATCAATTTCTAAAATTATTATTTATTGTATGTATGTATGTGTATATATATTAAAGTAAACATTTTCATAGGAAAAAATGTGAATATATATTTTGATTTCTTTCATGTATATATTTTCCAATGTTAATTTTAACATTATCTCAATATTTCAAATTAATCTAGTCATCATGCAAGTAGCACAAATCATGCAAAGTCATTGCAGAGATTCCTAGAAAAAGACTTGATTTTTATTTATTTATTGCATTTTTGCAGCATCTTTTAATGATCTTGGTAACATTTGGTGTGATCCACTTGAAATGGTAGTATAATAATTTAACAATAGAAACATGCATACATGGATGAATAGCAAGTATTTATGTTTACATTTACATAAACATAAGAACGCATTTATACATATATGATTGCTTATATATATTTAATAGAAAATTCCATGTAAGATAAAAATTATTTTGATTAGAATTTCCATACGCCTGATAAAGATACTAACCTGCGCCTTTCTTTGCTGACTTGCTTGAAAATGCTCACAAAATATTTTATCAAATAAAAATATAACAAATTTAACAAAACAAATACTTTATATAAAATTATACCACTTAAATGGAAAAATTGTTAAGAGTATGATCATTTCTCAGAAAGTCATCTGATATATTATAATTAAACTCATTTTTTAATTCAAGAGATTCACCCTTTTCTTTATCATTTATTGACATATGAGTGGTATTTATCCATAACTTGCAATGAGTTTGTTTATTTCTATTTGAATTTTAAATATGGGTAAAGTAATTATATACATTATTTTAATAAATTATATTTTTATTCCTTTTCCATTTCTTTATCTATATTATTTCTAAATAAATTAACAGTGAGAATAATAATAAGAAATGTTTTTATCAAAATTCATGATTCTAATAATATAATAGTTTCTTAAAATAAAAATATTTAATATCAGCTGATATTTCAATACCATAGCAAATATTCTCAATGCTTTTTTGATTGTGTATGAAATTTTAAATCATTTAATTTTTTTCTCTCTTTTCTTTCTCACATTCAAATTCTATTGGTTGAAAAATGCAAAAAAAACTTTATCTTCCAATGGTTTTTTACAAACAGCATTTACTTTTTTCACTTCATATTTTTCATTCACATTATTACACATTTAAAAAATTTATAAAGCTACTCTTAAAGTAATATATATTAAGACCATGCACTTAAAAAACGACAGTAGTGACCTCTACAAATCTTAACAGTATTTATTTAAAAGACAAGAGTGGCCACTTTTATCTTCAACCTACTTTTTAAAATATATAGGAGAATCTAAAGCATTTTTATTTGAGAGTGTAAGGCTATTAAATACCTCATTGATTAAGTCCAAAAGCTACTCTTAATAATATTTAATTATATTGTTTACTTTTTTCTTAGAATATGGTTTTGTTAAAGTGATATATGTTTTGTTGTTTTTAAGTGTGAAATATATAACAAGTGAATTAGCTTAAAATATGGTAATCTTAGTCAAAATGGATTCTATCTTAGAATTTTTCACTAAATAATCTTAAGTAATCATCATTTATTTATAAAAATATTAAAATTTAATATATATAAAACTTGAAAAATTTTACCTAATGTAGGATCTGGTACCAGTAATGTATCTCTGATTCCCTGGGAATCAAAGCTAGTATTTGACCACAAAACAGGAGAACTTCGTAAAGGTGCTCCCAAATTTATAGGTACTGATAATGGAGTTAGACTATTTCTTCTTAAATCTGAAATTGGATACACTACATTATTAAAATGTTTTGATGGGCTAGAAATAGTATCCATTTTTCCATTGCTACTAATATGATTATCAAAAGGTAAAAAATCCTTGGAAGATGATGGAATCATTGGAATAAGAAACTGACTTTCATCCAGGGTGAATACTGGATTATCACAACCAGAAATTTCTTCCTGAGGCACATGAGGCAAACAAGGCTGAAGAGATGGACTTTGAGGCTGTGTAACTTCATCTTCAGTGAGAATTAACTCATTCATTTCCAATTTGCGAGGAAGAGACATTCTCTGTAAAATAAAAGTACTATTTTAAGAATACATATGTTGAACAATTAAATTTAACTAATTAAGAACAATATTCAAAATCTTTGCACTAATATTAAATAAAATAGTCAACAAAATGATAAAATAACAATTACAAATGTTATAGGTATGCATATAAAGAGTGTTATTCAAAATACTATCCTAACAGTTAAAAAAAAAGGTTAACACAATTTTAATTGTATTTTATACAACATCATACATTAAAATGTGTGAAACAATAAGCAGACTGAATTTTACGTAATTAAAATGAAAATAAATGTTTCCCCACAAAATAAAAAAAATATATACAAAAGGCATTCCAATAAATATTTATAGAAACCAAATAAATTTTGAAAATAATAAAAATGTTTTGATCCATTATGGTCTCCAAAAATAAATGAAATGTTTCTAAAATTAATTAAAATGTTTTAGATAAAAGAAATTATTTCCCAAATTAATTGAAGTGTTTATGAAAAATAATTTAATCTAAATAATGAATAAAGTTAAGATATGCAACATATATTTTAAGTGCTCAGTTAAATTCCAAAATACATTAGATAGCTATAAAAAACATTCCAAGATTGAAACAACCTTTTTTTGCTTGTTGGGAGCAGTAAAAAAGACAAGAATGGGTACTGTGCCCTAAGAGACTGTCCCCTAAACATTAACTGATCGAGAAATTTGTGACGAATAGTTTCAGCTTATTATTATTTAACTCTATTATACAAAGATATAAAGTACTACAATCCTAATTGTGATAGTTAAATAATTTTTTTTACAATTATTAAAATGTGAGATGTAGAAATGAACATACAGTAAGTTAGACAGTATTGGAGATCATATTATTATTAATAATAAATATTATACTATCTCTCTGTAAGAAACAAAGTTTAAATTAATGACAACCATTAATTTAGACTTTGTTTCTCACAGGAAAAACGTCTGGAATGTTTTAACATTGCAGGTGATTTAGATATTTATATTTGGATTTCAGCTAGTATTAGCAATTGTTTCTCTTTATATATATTATTAAAATGTAATTGTATTCATCACTTGATTTCTTTATTTGAATTTGTCCATGCACTTATATTATTTGACACTTTATTTATTAAACTATTTTCACTTTGCTTCTATTAGATTAATAAATAATATCTGTTGGCAGTTGAGGTCTAACAATTGCTGCAGTCAGATTGGCAATCAGAAATTCAAACCTCAATTGCCAGTATTAATAATGCTTTTTAATGTCCTATATATATGTTATATGCAAAAAATTATTAATAAATAAAAAATAGTAATAATGTTATTTTTGCTGGAAAGATGGTAATTGAAATAATATGTCATTTGTATGAACCAACATTTTCAGATGAACTCTTACATAATGAAATAAATAAACAAATTCAGTTATTTTCATGTCATACAATACATATTTGTTTAAAAATAGAAGACAAACAGAACCAATAAAGCTATCAATTCTAAAATATCTAAGTTGAGTTGTAAACTGCAAAAAATATGCAGACAAATGAAAGCAAGCAAACTTGTTATTGCTATGGAGAAATAGGCCACAGAGCAAAAATCTACAATGGAGTTTTGAGAAATATTTTAAAAGTAGTATAAAAAGACATCTGGTATATGCATATTAGAAGCTGATGATAACATAAAATTTCCAACTGCAAAGAAATGGGTGAGAAAAATTATCTACTGAGGATGTAGTCAAAATACAGATATTACAGGAATATTAAACTAGTTCATATTGAAAATGCAAATTTGAAAAAAAAAAATAACACTGAAACATAACAGTTTGGGAATTTCATTATTAGCCAGATAACTATAAGAGTTCACTCCTAAAAAGGGCAAACATTAAAGCTCAAAATATGGGCTGTGAAACAACTAAATTGGATAGCCAAATAAATATATTAGTTAAAGATAAAATAGATAGTTTATCATAATTAGCCCTATCAAGATTTTTACAATGGTTTAAGGCTATAGTCATTCATATATCCATGGTAAATAACATAATTTTGGAACAAGAAATTCAAAATGAATTCCCTGATTTATTAAATAACAGATCCTTCCAAGTTCAGTTGTGTGAAAATGATTCATTGACAATTTTCAAAATTCAGAAAATAATTTTGCATAAAAAATGAAAGAGAGAAAAAATGGATAATTATTCGTCAAGGGAATTCTTATACAAAAATAAGAGCATCAAATTGTGTCATGCCTATCATAGTAATAACCAAGATACAAACAAAATGCTATCAGACATTAAAATGCTGATTAAAAGAAAAAAGAAAAAAATTCCAAAGTTTACATATAAAAACTATACTGGCCAAGTTCTAGAATAAGGAAAAGATTCAGATGTGTGGGGTATTAAACAGAAGGATTTTATAAAATAAATGTTTTCTGAATGAAATAAATAAATAATTTCCAATGATAAACAAAAAATATTTGAGTACTAAATAAATGTTTATAGAAACCAAATAAACTCTAAAACTAATTAAAATGTTTTTATAAACTATAAGTCTGGCATTAATTAAAATGTCTTGTATAAAAGATATTATTTCCAAAACTGAGTAAGACATTTAAAGAATATATTTTAATCAATAAATAATGTGAATTAAAGTAAAGTACATAATATTGAAGCATATATTTATACTTGATAATACAATGAATGAGGCCAGCTATAAAAAGAAAATCAAAACTAATTAACACACTTATAAAAAATACTTTAACTTAATAAAGAATGTAACTGGGTTAAAGTATAGTACATAATATCCAATTATGCAATTATTAATAAAGTTGATGAGGCTAGCTATAAAAAAAATGTCATAAGATTATATCAATCCTTTTTATTTGCTAGAATATAGAAGATAATATGAAACAAGAGAAGTGTTGATGGATATTAAGGAATTTTCTCGGAAGGTTAAACTAAGAGAGAATTTGTTATCATCAACTTTATTATCATTTTATCCCACCAGTTGCACATGTATGTATATATTTATAATTATAACAAGTAAAACTAATAGCACACTCTATATACAATAGTGCCACCCAGTGTAAGCCATAGTAATCAGAGAAAATCATGATCACGTGATATTTAGTGGTTTAGTTATAACTGGTGTAGTTAAAAAATTGTTAAAGTATGGAATGTATAAATAAATATATTGTAAGATAATATTATATTTTTTTAAATTATAAATATTATATATATATATTATTAAAAATGGATGTGCTCTTTCTTGTTTATTGGAATTAGTCCACACATTTATATTGTCATTTTATATGTTAAGCAAGTCTTTCTTCAGGTCATATTGGATTGATAAATAAAATCTGTTCAGAGCTAAAATATAGCATACATTTTTCTAAAAAGTTTCACCTTTGAATTTAAAATCACCTACTTTAATATTTATTTTAAAAATACTTACGGTATTGTGGCTACTTATTTTATTATCTTCTCTAATTATTTAAAAGATTAACAATAGAGAAGCTGTTTTTATATAACAAATATTTTAATTTAATTATTCACCAATTATAAAAAAAAAGTTAAACTAATGTGTTTAAGCGATGTGAGATAATAAAAATTAAAGTAATTAACAGATAATCTTAAATTTATTCAAATTATTATTTGAAATTAAAACAAAATTAATTATCTTTTAAATTTGGTTAATGAAGTATAAAGTGTAATTCAGAATAACATTGTAATTATTACAGTACATTGGATTAATATAATATCTAGGGTATATGAGCACAGACTTTCACACGACCCACCACTCTCCGCTCTATCTCATAACACTGATACACTTGAACACATATATGTCGAAAAGATAAATAATCACCAATATAGGTATTTCAATATTATTGATACCTGCTATCAGTTTTCTTATATATTGCTTATTAAACAAATTACTAGTTTTTTTCTCTTTTCTTAGAAAATTTTATAATGAAATGGTACATTTTAAAATAATTTCACAAAAACATTTACAATAAATAATTGTTCAAAAGATAAAATAATAAATACTTATTTTTACATATGGTTTTTCAAACTAAACATATTAATAATTTTTATTAGTCATTCAAATTAAAAATTCTCCAATAATAAATAATATTTCTCAATTGTAATTTTCACTACATCTCTCCCGCAAGGTAGGAACTCTTTTCTATCTGCTTTTAATACTTTGTGGATGAATGTAGTTATAAACATGTGACCAAAGACATATGGAAAATGTTTTTGATTTTCAAGATGCCCATTTCATGCTGAACCAGCACTCATTAGTTGGCCCAAACCACAATCACATAGCCATATCTTTATCAGTTTTTTCTTGAAGGTTTGTGACGATGGTGTTCTAGTTGTATTTTATATTGGACTATTTCCATCATCTAATTAATACATGTATTGAATGTCTTTAGTCTCCCTTCTTCTTCAGGTGTTGCTGGCCTAACCAGTGACAGTATTAGCATGGGATTTGAACCTGGGTCCTTAGATTCTTAAGTTTTGAATTTGAGGCCCATGGATTACAACTTTATTTTGCTGCTTCTGTTGTTCAAATTACTTATGGACTTCAGGGCAACAATAGCATTCAATTATTTCTAAATACTCTTATATGAGTTTGACAGCAGTAGGGCACAAAAAGAAACTAGAACAATCTATTTGTAGAAAAAGAAGTCATTTTTCCATGCAATAGCTCCACTTAGTGCAAGTTCTAGTAATCAACAGATGATAGAGGTTTGTGCATTATAATCCTTATTTAGTATCTTCGCATCCAATATCATAGACTAGCTTCTGGCTTATGGATTTAATCAGTAAGGCATTAGATAGAGATTATAATGAGCAATCTTATAGCATCTATTGATCTTGTACTAGATAAAATTATTGAGCAAAAAAATTTGCTATTGGTGGCCGAATGGTCAGCACAGCTGCCTTACAAGCAGTTCACAGCTGCCTTACAAGCCGTTGTCCTGGGTTCGCGGGTTCGCTTCCTGATCGATGCTTTGACACACACCCAAAAAAGTTTGTTTAGACACAAAAATGTTGCTTATAGAAATTGATAATTTATAATATTAAAATAAATGACAATTTCGACAGCTTTTAATGTAATCAAAATGCACCAATTTCAAGCATAGTTGTAAAACATAATTTTATATACACATAATATATAATTGACAAAAACTTAAACTTATATTCCAAAGTTTTTACTCAAGACCTATGTCATTTTTTGGTTATTCCTTCTTTTTAATAATAATTTTTAATGAACTACTTTAGATTTTTCTTAAATGTATGTCTCCAAATGAACAAGTTTATGTTTAGTTTTATTTCATTATCAAATAAAAAATAGCCCAACTTTTTATTCTAACTTCTATTTAAATAATAAAATTGAATTTAAAAAGTTTTCAAAATTAATGAAACAAGTTAAAAAATATCAGAAAAATAAGTTATATTATTTTATTTTTTAATAAATATATATATTTTAAAAAAGACAAAATTCAAAATATTTGAATAAAACGTTATTAGAATATGTATTTTAAAATAACTCATTTATTGAGTTTTGGTAAATTAATATATTATGAGTCTGACTTTGAATGTCATAAAAACAATGAAAACTGTAGAAAATTCCTTACAGTTCTTTTCTATAAAAATCAATTGGTAATCCACACAAATATATGTCCTCAAATGACTGCCATATTAATTAGAATGTAATATCTATTCCCTTAGAGTATTTCTACTTCATAAATTATTGAGGTTCAAATATTATGCTACCATTGTGAGACTGTTCTAGAAAATACCATCAAGTTCCCTTGAATCTACACAAGTATGTATTATAACTTCAAATAGTCATGGAAAATAGATGCCACAATGCTTGATCTATGCAAATATCCCTGATTAATAGATGACAACATGTTGGGCAGACCAAAACCGTAACTTGCAAAGCAAGATATCTGAATTGTCATAACCAAAATGTAAGCTCAGGATTATATATCAATAGCTAATAATAATAATAACAATAATAGCAACAAAAACAATAATAATAATAATAATAATAATAATAATAATAATAATAATAATAATAATAATAACAATGACAACAACAATAATAATAATAATAATAATAACAACAACAACAACAATAATAATAATAATAATAATAGTAGTAGTAGTAGTAGTAGTAGTAGTAGTAGTAGTAGTAGTAATAGCAATAGTAGTAATAAAAAAGTAGGCTAATACTAATAAGCTTAAAAATACATAGGCTAGTTCTGATATACCTATTTGCAGCTACAAGTGCAAAATAGCATTATTAATGATAGCAAATGCAAAATATTAAATTACAAGGTAGAGTTTTCATACTCTCTTTAAAATATAACCCTTATAATTTGGGCAGCATATTACATAAAAAGGATTATGTTACTTTCAATACTTTTTACCCAACACATCTTCTAAAATGCAACCAAATCTTATAATCATAATTATTGTTCCAAATAATCAGATTTAAGATATAGTTATTCTTTATTAAAATAATCCAGGTCTTCTATGCCACACAATTCTTTCTTAGAATAATTTTTATCTTAAGCATAACAATTCTTTCATAAATAATTTTTATAAACAAATCTCAGGGTTCTTTTCATAATGAAGTCTTCCATAATCAATAGTCTTAATGATTCTTTTTACATCTTAAAACCAATCAAGAATGTGATCTAATCAACAAATAATAGCAATAAGATATGATCTTACCTTTAAGATGATATCTTATTGAATCAAGCAATTATTATATTTAAAATTATAATTTAACATAAAAAACACTTATATTAAAATAATGATAACATATTAGGATGCTATTCATGATATTATGAGTAGAAAAGTGATTTTGTTGCTACTCAAAATATTACACCAAAAGATTCCTTTCTTATATTAAAATAAAATAAAGCAATCTTATGATTTAATCCAAGATGAATAAAGTGATCTTATTTATAGTTTTAGCCAAAGTAAAGGAAATAGAATAATCTTATAATAGATTAATAAAATGATCTTATCATTTTTAAATTTGAGACAAATAAAAGAATCTTCTTTGATGTTAACATCAATAATATAAATAAAGTGATTCATATATTTTCTTGTTCTCTTATTCTCAATAACTAAAATAATTAAATATGTGTGTGGAATTATTAGATTTCTAAAACATGCAGATGATGATGATAATGATAGAGAAGCAAAAATTAATAATTAAAATAACATTTATTGACACTTATAACATTGAATAGGAAAACATTAGACTATTTCATAAACTTTATAAAATTATCAAAAATTCCCCCAAAAAATAAAAATAAAACATAAAAGAAAAATTATGAGTTACAGCAAAATTATTGGTAAATTAGAAATTTTAAGTCTTTTTACATGTTTAGTAAAGTTCTCACTTTCAATAATTTCACTTGCTATTATACAGTCCCTAGGTGAAATGTATCCATTAAAACTAAATAAGAAAAAATCTTATCATCCTTTGGTAGTGATGAATACTGAAGAAGATGCATAAATTGTATATAGCTATATGAACAATTGTAAATTTAATAACAAATATTTTATCAGTTTTTAAAACATGTGGATATAATAGCTATACACATCAACAAAATCTACATATCAAAAACTACTTTGATCTACAAAGAGTGTAACTGAAGGTGTGTTTGATAGTATGCATTACCTCCAAAAATATCAAATGCCAGGATACAGACATGACTATGCATTACACATGACATTATGTAGTATATCACTAAAATTCACATTAAAGGATTGAGAAAACAAAAGCAATATAGAATGATGGCATGAACTCAAATAAGCATCTACACATGGGGGACCCAAAGAGTTAGGGCTTTGTTTATAGTCATGAAATATAAAAATGAACCATCAAAAGAGAGAGGTTTTCCTAAATATAGCACTGAATGCATATTATCACAAAAATATAACAAAACACATTGGCATAATACAATAAGCTATCATCTCTTAAAATAATGACAAATAAGTAGTGTGTAAAACTGATAAAAGAATAAATATAGCATAAAATTATAGCTAAACATATAAAACTGGCAAAATAATTTAATAATAAAAGTATGCATCTCAATTCTATAAAGCATTTGTGCAAATTCAAAATAACTCCAAAAAGAGACAGGTATAATACACTCTAAATTTTTGGTACATAATTAATATTCTGAGAACTTAACATGAAAATATATGTTAAACCTATACATAAAGTCCTTCAGAAAAACATAAAAGAATATTATGCATATAAAATAAATATAAGTTAAATATTTAATACCCACTTACCAATAAAATAAAGAGTCCTTACATATTGATGTTCGTAATTACACCAGATAAAGGCAAATAAAAGTTCTTGGATATTCTAAAGTTTACAGGATATCCAGACATTATAAACTTAAACAATAGCAGCAATTTAAAATATGAAATTACTGACATAAACAAAAATATAGTCATTCTAAATTAGTTAACATAGATTGAATAAATAAAATGATGAAGTGTGTAGAATAACAATACAAGCATTACAAATTTTAAGTAGCACAATGAATACTTGAGATTAATATTTCTTCCTGAAGAGTCCAGTTTATAATTTTATGATGAACACAAATGAAGATTAAATATTCTAAACGGAGCATGGTAAAAAGCTATTAAATCAATATTTATGAAGAGCAAATAGAACATGGCAACAAATTTAAATGATTTTTTTGAAGAGCAAACTTATGTTAATAACTTGGAAGATACACTTTGAAAATATACTTCATTCTTTTTAAATACTGTAAATGCAATAATATTTTTATAAAACTTGCATTCGTGGAATACATTGACAAATAATGAGCAAGTTATCTTCTTAAAAACAGAAAATTTTGTAAATAATATAGTGTACTTAATAAATATAAGTCTTTACTAATAGTAAGCAGATTAAATAGGAATTACGTCAAATTTCAGTTATTTGCCTTTGAAAGACATAATTTCACTTTGAATAAAAGGATATTTTCACTATCACATTCAGCAATGAAAACTTTATTAATAGACAAATGCATAAATAATGTCTCTTATATTAGTAATACATTTAGTAGAATATAGTTTATAATTTTTTTTTAATCTAACATGTAACAAATGAAGAAAACCATGTCTCCTTCTTTTGAAATAATTCTCATACAATTGTACATTTTAAAATGAGCATTATAAAATAAGTAGATGAATAACTTGTTAATGATTATCATTAGACATTTATATATTAGTAATTAACATTTTTGATTTTTTTATATCATTTTCCATGTCCTGCTATTCTGGATAAAAAATTAATCCAAAAGAGAAAGTTCTGGAAAATGATAGCGATTTTCAATATTCAAATAACCATTGTTTTTTAAAGTTCTTTTAAAAGTAGCAGATAAGTTATCTTCAGAATTAATAAATAAAACAGTTTAAACGTCCTAATAATTAATTTAAGAATTATCATTCTTAAAATATAGTTTAAATATAATAAAACAAATAAATTTGAATTAATAAAAGTTCTTATCATGCATACAATTGTCTTAATATGGCAAGACAATATGTCATTCCCTGCAATGTACACACAAGTTTAGGAGCAATCTTCCATAGTGAGGTTAAAATTTGAAGTGTTGAAAGCTTAGGTTAAAATAATCCCTAAATAGAAAATTATTTTAGCAATGTATATTTCACTTAAATCAAAAAATAATAATTGGTTACAACTTGAAAGGATAAAATAAGAATCAGCTGTTTGTGAAAATTTGACAAACCAAACTTTTATAAAGTAATTCATCTGATAGAAACTGATTGGATGACTGACAACTGATATCTCTGTCCCAGATGACCTAATTAACTGAAAATTCAAATGTTTTAGTAATAGAGTATAAATTTCTAAAAATAAATCTAATTTAAATATTCTAGAAAATTTCAGACTTAATTGTCTACACATCTCTTTTTAAAATAATTATTTAACAAATTGCTTAATAAATAAAATTAATTATAGTAATATAAAACTAAAATACATTTTACTCTTACTTTTAAATTTTCAAAATGTGAATGGATTTGTACTGTACCTTTTTTTAAAATAGTTACATTTAAACATTAGATAATTCAATTAATTTTAAGCATTTATTTTTCAAACCAAAAGTATTCTTAAATAATTAACAATTTCCATGCATGCATGCACACATACTAATATTTAATTTTTTATCTAGCAATAATAATTTAATACATGTGTTAACTACTAGTTTAAGGATAACAAGTTTCTTAATAAGCTAAATTTTGTTTTTTTCTAAATAAAAACTAGATTATAATACTATTATAAATCAGCATTTATAACTGCACTTTTAATTAAATTGTAAATGGATTAATTTATTTAAAACTACCTTAAATATTTAAAACCTTTTCTGAATTTAAAATCTATTTTAGAGTTCTTTCATAGGATTTTAATTTGATAAAAGGATACAACAATTAAGTTGAGACTATTTTAACAATTTTATGGTTAAGCACTTATAATCATAAAGAATTTGAATTAATAAGTAAAAATTATTAAAGCACATTTATAGGACATTGTTTTTAAATTAATATTATCTTAGAATAGGTAAATACAACTTAACTAATAAATTACAGGTGTCCTTTAATTACTTTTATTGCAATAACTGTTTGCATAAAAATAAACTTTAATTTTTTTAAAATATATATATATGCAGTTCCACAGTAAGAACTAAAGATCACAGTATCTATAAATGATTTTCATAATAGTAGCAGTAGAATACCTATTTATTTCTGATTTACAAATTATTAAGATTCAAATCTTTTGCTGCATTCTGAAAATCCATCAAAATAATGCATTAATTTTAATAGTGGGGATTCCTGGATACTGATTTGATTTTCATCTGAGAAGAGATTAGACAGAGATTTAAGAAATATGTGTTGAATATTCTTGATGATATTGGTTCACCTTAAGATTTTTCTAAATTCTGAATCAATTTCCAATTTTCTTACACAAGTATTATTGAGTCATTTCTTGACCAATACAATTAAAGGTTACCTTAGATATGTTAAAAAAGTATGAATGTGGGTTTTTTTCTTCCACAACATGTAATAATGATTTTTATAAATCCAGTTTCTTTATCTATCAAGTATTTCTTTAAGAAATTCTTTAATCCTTCATTTGAAACATCATTAACCTTGGCCAAAAATGCTTATTTGGTCTATAATTCTATAACTTGTTGCATTCTATTGTGCTTTTATTTTTGTGGATGGGGTTAAAATGATTTGAACTCCATGCATTAGGAGTTGCATCTTCTTTCTTTGCAATATTGTTTATGAAGTACACTAGGTTCTTTACATAAGGGCAAATTGGTGGAAGCTAGGAAACAAGATACTATGATCAAGTACTATTACATGATTATTGTTGATGATCATATGTCATTGCATGCCATTTTATTAACACTTCTTACTCTAACATGTAAAATTTGGAGTTACATCTCAAAATCATGAAGCTCTTTACATTATTAAACCTTAATAAATATTACTTATGTAATCAATGTACGTTTAAATAAATTTATCATTAAGTTACATTACTATAAAAACTATAAATTTCTTGAAGTAAATGACTTCCATCATATCTAATCATTTACCAGATATTTTATTACTTAAGGAAATTTATTCACTGCATTTTAAATAGTTTACAGTAAAATATTTTTTTCACAATTGCATGAAAGAATATCAATAAATGTCTGTGTTAACTTTTCAGATACATTACTTCAGAGTCTATTTTGGATATTTTAGAGCAAAATACCTTAATCCATTGCTTTAAAATTTAATGTTTGCTAATGTGCTCTATGATCATTTTATAAAAACTTTCCCTTTGATTGCCATTTTCTGTTAAGATCTCTTTTTAACTTGTATATTTTGAATTTATATTCACCATAATATTTTTCTATGTTTTGGCATTGAAACATTTAACCATTTTTGTCCATCTTTCATTAATGACTTCATTATCCTATTGTACGTTACAAAAAAAATCAAGTCAGATGTCACATTACTTAATTTAATAAACTTGTATTTACAAATGTTATACACTGACAATGCCAGTAGCAGAAAACAGTCTGGGGTTGGGAATATTCTGCAAACCTTGTTAAGAGTTTATTTTGAGAGCTTATTGTACTTTGCTTTAATATTATTATTCTGAAGTTTATGAATTGCTTACAATAATTCCCCTCATATACACTTTAATACAAAATTTTTTTAATGATTTCTTTATTTTTGAAACTGTTGGGAAAGATAAATAGATATAATAAATATATATGAATATATGAAGAAATGCAAAGAAAGTAAAAAGAGAAAAATAAGAATACACTTCTAAAAAGTTTATGAATTATTTATTCTACTTTTCTGCAAGTTGTTCTAGAACAGTTTCTATGTTTCTGGTCTTTATCTTTTTCTTTCTTTTTTTTAGTTTTAGATAACTTCAGTAATAGCTTTCTCAAAATCATTATTAATATTTTTAATTCCTGAATCTAGTTATTTTTTAAATGACACTTTAAATTTTATTCTTAATCTCTGAATATTATTCTCCCATTATTTATACTTCTACTTATATATTTGTGAAATCTTTTCATTATTGAAAGTGAGAGGTTTTTTAGGTTTCAAATTTATAGCTGCAAATATTAAGTTATGATTAGAATCAATGTCTGCCTCTAAAAAATTTGATACTGTTGTAATAATGTTGGTCATGTTTTATTAATTAATATGATTTCTATTGTGTTATATTATATTTCCCTGCTTATTTTTTGCCTTTCTGTTGTTGGAATTGCATATTGGACAGTAATATATTAAAAATAATTCAATAAAAAAATATTTAATAAGACAACTTTTATAATAATATTATGTTTAATAAACCTCACCAACCTAGATTTCGCCCCTATATTGGAGCCTTATCAAGATGTAAATATATTTAAAGTTATATTATAATGTGATGTGGTATGATGTGATGTATTATGGCTTCTCCTTAAACGAAGTCAAGAATATCTCAGCAATTATGCCCAGATAAACCTGTTAGCCACTTTCTTTTACATTCCCCACTCTAAATTTACCCATAATCTGCTCTATCCCATTTCCACAACATAATTTTTGTCAACTCTATAACCTTTATATCTAAATCCCCCTTATCTTTTCCCAAACCCAGCATAAAAACAATAATTCACTTTCTGTATAATCCTCTTTCATATTTATTTTTCCACAACTTCATTATATGTACCCTTTCTGTTTTCAAACATTTACATTCAATTAACAAATGCCTAATATTTTCAATTCCTTCCTACATAATTTACAAAATAAATCACCCATATTTTTCCATTTACATGTATATTCTTTTGTAGCTAAAGATCCCGTTCGAGCCTTAAACAATAAACTACTTTCCTTACTATTATCATATATTAACTCACACCTAATATTCTGTTTATTTCTATATATATTTAAACTCTTCCTTTACTATTTCTCCATCTCTCTAACTCCCTAGTCTTTATTAATAAATTTATTCTTTTATCCCATTCCTTACTACTATAACACTCAATAATCCTCTTAACACAATCATCCCATCTTTTGTACAAATATACTGATATAAATTCTTTATCCAAATCTTTTGCATAGCGCATTACCTTTCTCACCCATCTTGTTACCTTCCCTTTACTCATAACCCAATTAAATACTATTTTAGCTATTCTTTTATTATCCATAAACTGCAATCTACCAAACATTTTCATTTTACTTTTTGCATCTCTCATATGAAAACTTGACCATCCCATTTCTCCTTGAATTGCCTCCCTTGCTGTCCATACTTCTGCATCCAATGCATGTCTTCCTACTTCCCTTTGAGCTTTTTCTAAATAATCTAATATCTTTTTACTAACATATAATGCATCATTACCATATGTTAACTCCTTTCCATATAATTCTTTCTATTTTACAGCAACTCCATCTACAGGCTTCATTTTACATTACAATATTAAAGATAAAATAAATATTTGATATATTGGAAAGTATAAAAGTTTTTCCCACAGTCATTTCAGTCTTGAAAACTATGTTTAAACATAACTTTTTTGTTATCATTTTCAATCTTAACATTCCATTTTCTAATGGTAATAATGTCTTTATGGGATAGGTCATTAAAACATATTTTACAACAGTAAGCTATTCTATATTATCATTTATACTATGTAACATAAATACTTGAATTATATAATGTTAATGGAATACTTCAAATCTAGCTGATATTATTCTCATATTAGTAAGTTTATATAATAGCAAAAAACCTCTTACTTTTTAGCTAATAGAAATTCTAAATCAGCTTTGTGATTAAATTATTTTCAACTAAGTAATTTCATGACAATCTAATTCTCAATACTCAGTTCAACATATTTTAATTAATTTTTAAAATGACATACTTATGCATTTCCTTTACTTCTCAGAGTATATTTACTTTACCAGAAGCTGGTAAAGTTCTAACATACCAAATCACCCCATCATCATGTGTTTTAACAATTAAAAATATTTCAGAAACTGAATTGCGATAACTTATATTTTTTTAAGAACATTTTTATGGATAATATTTAAATCAGTGTGAGATTTTTATTCATATTTTTTAATTTTTATGTCCACAACTAACTGATCTAATGATCTGTTTTGGAAACATCTAAAACAATTCATTTCCTGATATTGATAACAATCGCCTTTTGCAAATTCTTGTGAATATCAATCACTGCAGAGATTGCTAATGATATTTTCTAAACATAAACAAGATGACCACTATTGGGATTATAAATGTTTCTCTGCCTTTAAAGCCATTGATAATTTTGTTCCTTGTTTTCATATCTAATTAGTAGCAAATATTAGTAAGACTTTAAAAACAACTGGTCAAATGAATATAAAAAAAAAGTCATAAAAAGATTATCGAATACATCATTTTTTAATAAGAAACAAAAAGTAAAATGCTGTATAATACGAGAGATATGGGAATAGAAAATTGCTAAATAGGTACTTACTAGTTGTAAGCCTATAAGAAAATTAAATATATTTCATATTCAAAACCTTTAGTTATTGTAGGCAAAATGAAATAGGTTTATAATTTATTAATATCATTTTTTATTAACTTTAAAAAAAAAAAATGCAGTTCTTAGCAATAGCAATTCAAATATTTTGACATTATTTTTTTTTAACTTAAAAAAAAAAGGATTTAAAATAATTGAAATTATTTTATATTTTAGATTATTAACACAAATGTTAATTTATCTGTGCACTAATCAAAGTCATTTTTTAAATCAATTTCCTAAATATATGTAATACTTTTTTCTTTTTATATACATTATATATTAGAAAGTTTTTCTTGCAACCTTTTATATCTAGGAAATACTACTACCCTGGATATTTAAATCTGACTTTTAGAATCGAGAAAATTATTATTTAACAGAAGAAAAAATGCAGCCCTATATTAATAATTTTGTAACTGTTATAATTAAATTAGATTTTGATGAAAAACAAATAATATATATTAAAAAAAAGGTGAAAAGTTGAACTACATTGAGCTAATAAAAAGACATTAGGTAATTAAATATTCGTTATAAAATCTGCTTTCATGAGAAATTTATTTCAAAAACCAAATGTTTTTATAAATATGGTCTTTTATTTTCTGATTTTATTAAAGATCAAGCATTAAAGACACAGAAATATATATATATATTATAAAGTCATTGTTAAAAAGAACAAAAAAAAAAGACTTTTTAATTTTATTCTTTCACACTAACAAATTTCAGTTAAATCAATGATAAGTATAATTAATTATTTATCAACAATTTTCTATAAAGAAATTCAGCATAAGTCTAGCTAATTTTATGCTATAAACATTTAAACGGAATACTTTGGGTTTCTTGACAATTAAATAATATTCATATGCATGGTAACATCATGTAGAACAAAATAACAACATACCAACACAACCCTATTTATTTTACAAAATAACCGTAAGGTAATAAGAAATCACTCACAAGAAAACATCAACAAGAAATATCAACATCAATTTTTGAAGCTTGTAAATATTTTAGAAAAATCGAACTTTAAAGATCACTCTATATCAGAAAAGTCCAATGTTGATAAGAGTAATTCATCGAGACATTCACAGTTCTATTCTCTGATGTTAGGTTAAAATATGGCCTATATTTATTGGGTCAATATTTTAAAACATTTTACATCACTATTTTGAATAAATGGTCAGTATTTATAATAAAATATCAGTAAATAATATAAGTGGTCAGCATTAAATTAATGCCAAAACTAACAATATTTTAATTGTAAGTACAATAATGTGCTGGTATTATAAATAAATTATTAGTATTTATAATAAATTATCACCATATAATAACATAATCTTCCAATCAAGGTTGCTATCATTATGAAATTAATGGGGGGGGGTGCTGATAAATATACTGAAGTTACAAAATTTTAGATAAAATTAAACTCATCAAATATAAAAAATATACATCAGATGATGAAGTAAACAAAGAAATGAGTTCAATTTCTAATAAAACTCAAAGAAAAAAGGTAGCAAAAATGAAACAGGATTTCAACATTTAGCAATAAAGAAGGAGCAATAAACTCTAAATGCAAAGAAAAATTGAGTTTCCATTATCAAAATAACAAGGTGGATGGAGATAAAATTTGTTAATACTAAAGTAAAGAGAAGAGAAGTACAGAGCATTTCTGGATTATATTTACTTTTTAATAATAATAAAAAATCATAACTATATTTAGAATGAAACGGAAGCATTTTTATGAAAAATTACATCAACAAACATTAAAACTTCCAAATCAGATAAAAGAAAAAATTTAAAAGCTGTTTAAATTATAAATGAAATCCAACAACATGTTTCAAATTTTAATTTTAAAAAGGTTTAAAATCTAGAGAAAACAAAATATTTTGTAATTATTTAGTGCTACTCAGAAAGCAAACATATAGACCAGCTGAAATAAGACTTGGTGAATTTAAGTAATGGTGCTTCAACCATAATAAAATGCAGATTCTGAAGAATTCACTTTTCTGGTTTCCATCAAAATATGCTGACGAGTTGGATGATGCAGAAAGAAAAGAGAATGATAACCCATTATTACATTTCAGAGTTTTAATTTCACTAAATGTTTTTTAGCTATCATGTTAAACAAAATTCACACTGATGTCAAAAGGTGATATGGGAAGGTATGTCCATTATAATTGTTAGCCCCTAAAGATCTTCATCACCATTTTTATCTGTTAGACATTGTGATATGTTTAAATAAAAAGATGGCAGCCTTGCCATGTATTTTCAATCAATTATTAACAACTTAAATAAATGCTTTTGTTGAAGTATTGGCAATAATAGCATTTAATCATGTGTTTAGCACTTACGTAATGCAACATTATAAAAGAAATTGAATCTTTGATAGTCAAGACCTTCATAAAAAATGATATTAATACTTCGTAACTGACCTCATGTAATGAAATATTTGGAAAAGCATAACCATTGTTTATTAAAAATAGCTTCAGAAAAAGCAAACAGAATTTATCCAATAAATGAAGTTACAATGGTTTACAATACATCAAAATCAATATGAAGATGCTGTAGACCATATTCCTCCTACAAATAATTGATTGGAATCTTTCAATTTAGTCCAAAATAAATTTTGTGAATAACTACCTCAGATAATAGTTTTTAATTTAATCAATAAATCTATAGAAAAGTTCCCAAAATATAGAATCAATAATCAAATTGTTGCCAATTGGCAAAAACAAATATAAAGAATGGGTTCAGAAAAGGCAAACAGAGTTTATTAAATACTGAAATAACGGTAACTCACACTACATCAAATCAGTATGAAGATGATGTAATCATCTTCTTCCTGCATTATAATCTTGTAATTTATTAAAAAAAAATTTTGTGAATAATTACTTCTGTCAAAAGTTCTTGATTTAATGAATAAAATTATAGGAAAGTTATCAAAAAAATATAGAATCAATGGTCAAATGGTCAAAATTTCCACTATTGTAAAATTGCATTAATAGACATAACAATAGCATAAGCAAACATGAACATATTGTCAGTGATTTGCAATAATTCAATTTAATATTTCTGTATGTCAAATCAGAAATTCTGATGTTTGAAACAGAAAAAATATCAATCACATTAGAAATGTGTTGGAACATATATGCCCAATGTAAAACATTCACAGTTTGGATTGTGAATCTATCAAAACCCACATTTATATACTGATATATATTGACCAAAATACTCATATATACTGACCATTTATTTTACAAAATACAATTAATTAAAAAAAATATCTAAATAAATAATATTTTTCAAAAAAGTAATCACCTCATAATTGTAAGAAATAAACAATAGATTATTGAAACGATCATATTCAGCCATTGGAAAAATCTGACATTTATCAAATGAAACCTGTCAGCTAAACTATCTACTATTAACTATGAATAATGTTATTATAACTATCACTGAGAAAAAAATAATCATTTAAGAAACTATATCAAGTATTTTTCTTGTTTTATACTTAATCTGTCTAATCACATTACATTTTAAATATTTTGGGAAGAAACTTTATTTTATAATGCTGACATTGTTTCTAAATGACTATGTCATCTTAGAAAAAAGAGTTTCAATTCTTTCAGCCCATTCCAAATCATATATTATTTTAAAAAACATGAGCATATAATCTGCTACAGAATTTTCAATCACACAATTTAAACATTCACTTTATAATGAACATTCTTTAACAATAAGTGAAAGATTAAAAATAACTGTATAATCACAGGAGATAAATTGACATTCTAGCACCAATGCACCAGGTTGAGAATAACATTTTCCATAGCTTTTTTTGTTTTATTTTTCTTAGTTGTAAATTATTTAAAACTTTTAATTTTTGGATTTGCTACTCAACCACTATATTGAACTGTATAGGACAGTGAAAGAATGATATCGTTCACCAACATATTTCAAAACATATAAAGCTTTTTTATATAAAAACAGCTTTAGGATGTATATTATTAATATAGAAAGAAATTTTATCCAAATAAAGTATAATCAGATCTTAAACAATGAAAAAACAATATTGTAATACAAATATGGTTAGTTTACCCAACTTTTATGTAATAAAACAAAAGTAAAAGTGGTTGCCAATAAGAAAATATATTTAATCCTTAAAATACAGATTAATATTCTTCACTGGTGAAGTCATAAGCAAGAAACTAGTCTGAGGGTAACACTGACTATTGATACAATAACCATTACAATTTAGTATGGATTACTCATTCTAACAACAGATGTTAGCAGAGGAATAAAATAAATTAAGAATAGCTGAAAAACATCTGGGAATTGTAATATTTTTGTGTTTTTAATCTTTTTGTTTTCTTTTATATAGTTATAAGTGCACCTTTTTTTTTACCTTCTGAAGAAATACTTAAATCTTGTTGAGGTTTTAAATATCGATGGCTCAAACTTTTTTTAGTAATTTACTATCAAGATTTTTACTTTTATTATTAATGAATCCATCATCATTGATAGTAATTTATTGAAAGGAACAATTTCTCATCCCATTTCAAATTACTAACTCCAGAATATCCCTATCTTTATTTTTTTCATAACTCATAACCATCTCTTTTCTTAGTATTGTGACCATCTTTTTTTAACTCTTCCTTTTATTATCTCAAGTTTTTTTTGTCGCACTAATATTCCCTCTAAAATAAAAACATAAAAATTACAAAGACTGCATTGTTTATATAAGAATATTATATACTTTTTAAAATGTGAATACAATTTTAGTAAGTAATAAAATAATTTAATGTGTTTTCAATACTTATAGTAATTGCATTATATTCTTCTTCAGAAATAGGGATTTTAAAAAGTGGTCATTTATACAAATTTTTTTATATCTTGGGATTTTTACATATAAACTCAAAACGTTAAAAAACTGCATCTTTCATGTATTTTTTATAAATATATCTCATCCATAGTCTTCTATGCTTTACTTTTTTTAGTACTCCAACCAAGTTTTTCATGCAAACATGAGTATGCATAAGAGTTAAAAATTCCTTACAGATTTTTACTTGAGAATCATTGAAAAATGGAAACATATTGCATTTGAATGATATGGTCATATTTAAAACGCAATTTTGATATTTCAATCTCATACGACCTCAAGAGCAACTTTCTAATTTTATCCAGCATTTCTATTTCACTTTTGTTTCTAAATTCACATCTTAAAATGCTCTAATTGATTTTATTCATTTTATATTTTAACCCCATCTAAAATATGCATTTTAAACAATATATTTTACAAGCTGCTTTCTGAGGCAATTTATTTTGTCTTGTCTACATCAAATAGCTTCATGATATTTCATAGATTCCATTTCTGTTTCAAAATAATTATTTTTTCAAATTAAAATTGTTTTTAATTATTTGTGTATTCCTTCTTATTACTCATGTTCTATCCACACTTATGACTGTGCCAATGTTATAACTGCAAGTCATACTGTGCGGTCAGCAAATAACGTTCGCTACTGTTCAACTGCGTATGCTCTCCAATGAATGGTCTGCAATGAATGCTCTGAATATTCTCTGTATTCTCTGCAATGGATACTCTCCAAACAAATGGTCTGCACTGAATGCTCTGCCACAGATGCTCTCCAACAAATGGTCTGCACCGACTGCTCTCCAATGAATGGTCTGCAAGCGAATGCTCTCCAAACAAATGGTCTGCAACGATCTATTTCTACAGTTCGCTAAAGTTTAATTCCCACATGTTCTTTCAGGCTGGCTGCTACAAAATGGTTCACAATGGGCCTACTTTAGCCCCAGTCCAGTGTAGCTGTACACGAACTCTTCGTAGTAAGCACTGTGACTGCCATCAGCTATCTCCTACTGGAATTGAACAGTAACTCTACTGTAGATGCACTCCATACTGTCTGCTACTTGCTACTGCGTGACTGCTCTCTACTGCTCTCTATGTTACACTGCTCGATGTTACCCAGTCTTCTTATCGCTCTCTGACAACTGCAATTATCAATCAATGCACTGACCAATAAGGTAACATCTCCTATCTATAAACATTTGTAATTAGCAAATATTTCTAGGAATTGTCGATCGCCATTACGTCAATGCACTAATTAAATTCCTCAGCTATCAGGACACGATCTAAAAACAGCCTTACGAATAAATTCTAGTTTTTTCTGGAGTGCACAAACATGTCTGCCATTTTACAAAACACTACACACCTCCCTCCACTCCAGAAAAACCCTAGTTGCTAACGTTACTAATTGGGATTGACATTTTCACCCGGTTTCTTCATCTACGGCTAAACTTGTACTTCAACGTATTCGCTACTCCCAGGTTCCAAATGTGACTGTGCCAATGTTCTATCCGCACTTACGACTGTGCCAATGTTATAACTGCATGTCATACTGTGTGGTCAGCAAATAACATTCGCTACTGTTCAACTGTGTATGCTCTCCAACGAATTGTCTATGACAAATGCTCTGAATATTCTCTGTATTCTCTGCCATGGATACTCTCCAACGAATGGTCTGCACCGACTGCTCTCCAATGAATAGTCTGCAAGCAGATGCTCTCCAAATGAATGGTCTGCAATGATCTATTTCTACAGTTCGCTAAAGTTCAATTCCCATGATGTTGTTTCAAGCTGGCTGCTACACAATGGTTCACAATGGGCCTACTTTAGCCCCAGTTCAGTGTAACTGTACACAAATTCTTCATAGTAAGCACTGCAACTGCTGTCAGCTATCTCCTACTGAAATTGAACAGTAACTCTACTGTAGATGCAGTTCATACTGTCTGCTACTCGCTACTGCATGACTGCTCTCTACTGCTATCTATATTACACTGCTCAATGTTACCCAGTCTTCTTATCGCTCTCTGACAACTGCAACGATCAATCAATGCACTGACCAATAAGGTAACATCTCTTATCTAGAAACATTTGTAATTAGCAAATATTTCTAGGAATTGTCGATTGCCATTACATCAATGCACTAATTAAATTCCTCACCTATCAGAGCGCGATCTAAAAACAGCCTTATGAATAAATTCTAGTTTTTTCTGGAGTGCACAAACATGTCTGCCATTTTACAAAACACTACAATTGAAATATATACTACAATTCACACTGTTCGAATGAAAAAGAAACATGGTATAGTGGTAACAAATTCATCTACGATTTCATCATTTAAATTTGAATATGGCTTAATTAAAACTTGGAAAAAAATTAGAGGAAGCATTTCATTTAGCTAGATTTCCAGTACAGATCAGTAAAATGATATTTATCTATTTTTAGTTAAAGATAAAACAAGAATGGAAAAACATTCAAATTCACATCACCCAGCAATTGTCAGTTAGATTAATAATGTTACTTTTTTCTGTTCCTCTAGGAGCAGCCGATAAAGAGGTCATCGCCATAAAATGGTTTATTTAAAGGCTATTTTATTTTATAAAACTCAGCATTTGCATTAAGTTCTTTGCATTGTTTATCATGTTCCAAAAAAAAGTTATCATCATCAAATTTTATATTAAATAATCTCTGAACTATTATTTATTTTGCTTACCAATGTAAAACAAAGGGTTGTGACATCATCCACAAATGTCCAATAAAAAGAAAACATTACTGACAGTTAAGCAATTTTTCTTCTCTTTAATGAAGGTACTTATTATTTGATTAATAATTCTCAATTTACCTCTAATTAAATTCCACCTTTGTCAAACCAATAGACATATGATAGGGAACATATACCTAATAGTAGAAATAGGTCAATGGGTGATGATATTCAGTGAGTCCAATTGTTTTCATTATGAAAAAATATCTGCTATAAATAGTTTAGTCCAATATGATGTAAAAAGAGACAACAACAACATTGTCAGACCTGAATGAAAGTATGCATATTATCTGCTATATAATTAAAGAAGTGAGGCAAGTTTACATTAAAAGTGGAAGCTTCTAAAACCTAAATTAGATATGAAATAAATTATTATGATACAGTTGGAAGTATCATCATACCTAAACAAGAGGCACAGAACAGTCAAACTGTTCATGAGGTGAACAGTCATGGAAAATCTGGTAGTGATGGGTAAATCTAGAAGGGTATCTGAGTTCTTTACATTAAATGCTATACTAAGCCAAAAGTATCAGGTGAATATATAACAGTTGTATATAATGTAAATACATATTTGTATATTTGTTTTAATTAATAAATATTTAATCCTACTTTTACAAGTTGGCATTTATCATAATCCACACTAAACACATTTGATCCAGTCATGGCAGTATATTGGCAGCTAACATTATTAGTGCAACAATAAAAATGTAAAGAATTGAACATGAGTGATTACTCATTAACTATAAAAACAGGATCTCCTCCTGTTTAGATATGTGTTATTTAAAAATTGCCAGTTAACATTATTTGCCCATCAATAGAAACTAAAAAAAAAATCAATTGTCAATGGTTACTCATTAATTATACAAAAAAATGCAAAAACTTTTTAATCTCTCACAGCAGAAAAAAAAATCAAAATGATTAAAATTAGTTATAGAAGAGTTAAATCTAGCGTATCCTAAAAATTTACATTCCTACAGGGTTAAAGTTTTTTCTATATGTAGCTAATCAAATTAAAAAGCCTGACTTAAAATTAGCTATATTTGTACTTATTTGTGAATCTCAGACTTATAAGTCATTATTTGCACAGGCAGCTTCCCATGCTGGCGACTGAGTTTGAGCTAGATAAAGCATTATCTGTAGTGATAGTGTTTTTCTATCCTAAACTTCTAATGATAATGCAGAAATGTCACTTCAATCTCTGTACATAAAGAGAGTGGAAAATGAAGATTTTGCCATTAAGCTCAGGAACCTTGCATTAAGCTGTAGATTTAGGAAATTCCTCAACTTTAAGATATTGTTTCATTTATGGAATGAAAGACTACAATCTTAGAGCCAATCTGTTGGTGAACTCTTCTCAGATGATTCTGAGTCCATGATGATTCAGACCATTTCTTTAAATAAAAATAGTCTCAGCATTAAAGTGGTGGATTGGAAATTCGGATCATATTCAAAAGATTTTCCTGGCCAGAATGAGCTTAAAAAATAAATATTGTTAAACTTTATTATAGATGTGATAAAGCAAAACCTGCGCACACCAAATGTCCACACTGGTATACAATGTCTAGGTATTGCAAGCCTGTCAATCACATAAAAGCTGCTTGTTTAAAAAAAAAACAAGGTACACAGAGAAGATGGAAGAGGCAAAAATCAAACATGAATGTTTGTATTAATAATGTGAACAGCATTGATTTGGCTTTCACAAACAGAATTATTATTGATGATATATCAATAACCTTGGAACTGGACATCATGTATGCAGTGTTCATTGTGTTAAAAAATATGTGGGCTATCATTGATAGAAAAAATAATCATATGCATTCTAGCAGGAGAATAATTATTACCTATCAAAGCAATGGAATATATTTTTGGATCGAACTAGAGTTAACATTCTTATGCCTAATAAACTATACATCTGCCTTCTTGTTGTGTCTACTGGTAACCATAACAATTTATTATGCCATGACCTGTTCAATCTCCTGGGCTTTACAGTTAATAAAGTGAACCAGTTGATAAAAAATATCTAATAGAGTTATTCAGAGCTGGTTGAAAATAAATTAGGGGTGAACACTAGGACATTTTCATAGAAATAAAAGTGCTAAAATGTGGATAGATTCTCAAGTCCTGTGCCATATGTTTAAGGGTCATCAAAATGGGTTCTGACAGTTGTAATAATTTTAAAATGATTGTGAACAGTGATTTTTCAAATAGTTTATGGACAGCAACACAATAGGCATGAAAATCTATACATCACCAGTCAACAAAGGAAAGTCATCCAACAGTATAATGAGTCTACTAAGTTCAAAGTTATCAAATGAAGACACCAGAACTACTAATGATGTTACAAAACCCAATAAAGCCAGAAAGCAAAAAGGACAAACACCAAAACACCTGAATTACATTCTCCATGCCTAATTTTAGTCAAGAAAAGTGAATTTTATATCTCAACTTTCCTTTAACTAATAGTCTAGTCTATATTTCATCTTATTTTGATTGGATTGAAGCACCATGGACCAATAGACATATGATAGACATATAATTAGATAAAATATATCCAATAAACAGATCAATGGGTGATGATGTTTAGTGAATCTGATTGTTTTCATTATAGAAAAGGATCTGGCTATAAATAGTCAGTCCCTATGGAGATAAAGAGAGTGATAAAAACCAATTTATACTGTCAGATTTGAATGGTAGTAGGAAACTTATCTGCTATATGGTTAAAGGAGTGAAGCAGGTTCACATTAGAATTGAAATCTATTAGAATTAGATAAGGCACAAGGTAAGCCATTACAGTATACATAGATGTATCATCATATCTATAGATGAGGCAAGCTCTTACACAACAGCTGAAAGTGTCAATCATACTTGCTCATAAGGTAAGCTGTCATGGTGCGGATGAAAGTGATGGGTATAGAGTCCTTTACTTTAAAAGTTTTCTAGCAAATAAATCCTATCCCAAAAAAAGTGTTTTCGGAAAAATTTTTATTGTGGGGGAGCCAGAGGAAGGGATATTTTTAAAAAAAAATAATTACCCCCCCCCCCCAAAAAAAATTTTTGTTTTTTTAAAAAAAAAAAAAAAAAAATACTATTTTATATTTTATTTTAAATTTTTTTTTTTTTATATAAAGTGAGGAGTGATTGTATATATGTGTAGGGGATGATGATTTGGACCAACTGATGAATGCTGGTTCAGCACAAAATATGTATGTTGGAGATTATTTATCTTTTTCGCATGTATGTGGTCATGTCTATTGGTTATATAAAATGGAATGGATAGTTGAAAGAAACTTGAAAGTCTGTATTCAAATCCCCTCTAATTACTTTTACAATTTATTATATATATTTATATTTAAAATGTTACAGATTCAGCGTGAATTCTGTCCACCTCTCTTCTGTGTATTTAAATGTTAAGGTTCTATATATGAGTAGTCAGAGTGACTTAAAGTCAACATGAGTATGGTGTTGAGCATTATATTATCAAATTTTCAATAATATAGATGGATGAAGTGTTGAGGAGAGAAGATAGAAGCCTGTTCATTAAAGTTTGAATATTTGATATCTTAACATAAACTGAGCATTGATTATATATGTGTAGGAGATGATGATCTGGAGCAATGGATGGTACTGGTTCAGCATGAAATGAGTATATTGGGGATCATTTATCTTTTTTACGTGTATGTGGTGATGTGTATTGGTTATTTAAGACAGAATGGATAGCTGAAGGGAGCTTGAAAGTCTGTATTAAAATTCCCTCTAATTATTACATAATTATAAATTTACTTTCCTATCTTTTACAGAACTGAATTTAGATACAATATCATCAACATTTAGAGCATTGCATATATCATTCTCTATATTGATAAATTTACCAACCAATCTTGTGTCATTGTTGAAAGTAAATATTTTTTTATGATTTTTAACTTTAAAAATGATCTCTCTTCATGAGCTACACTTGTAGAAAGAATTAATATTCTCAGTGATATGGTCAAACTTGGGAAATAAGTTTTAAATAGACATAGTTCTTCATAAAATCCCTCTCCATTTATATCTTTATTAGTATCACTATCACTTAAATGAATTTGTAAACTAAAACATTCTTTAAATAATTTTTTTAAATCAGCTTTACTGAGTTTATTTATATTTGACAAAGTAATTAATTATATAAATATTCTTCATATAGTTTTAATGCACCTACATTAACACTAATTAACAACCTGTCTCCAAAACAAATTGAACATATAATAAGTCATTAAGCACTAAGTTTTAAATAGATTTAATAATATATAACTTCTTTAACGAGCATTATAAGTGCACAATTATTGATATTAAATAATATATATAATTATATTACCTGTAGAACCTCTTTTTTACTCCAGATTTCCTCTTGTAAGAACTTTACAACAACTATATTATATAGTCAAAATAAGAGTCATAGATCACATGACCCTATTCTCTTAAGCTTATAAGTTATAAACAATGAGGATTGCCAATTTCTCAACAAGCTTTGTGTTAAATGCTTAGCCAGAGAAAGCATTTAAAATATATCTGTCAGAAACCCCTCCCCAAATCCCTGACCATGGTTTCATGCTTTGACACTCCTCAGATAGGTGTCAGGGTAGGTTCAGACACTAGATCTAAAAATACCAACCCAAAGCCAGCATTTAACTAAAAGTTATCTATTGAGTGGAAATTTTGAAATTTTCAGACACCTATATGTCTCCAAACCCAGCTATCCAGCTCAAATAGCTATATTATGTAATATATGAATAAAAATAAGTAAAAACAAATATTCTTTATATTCTAAAGTTCACAAAGTCTTTAAGAGTTCCATTTATTTTTATTCTGGTGAAATCTTGTAGAATGTTTTTTTTTAAATGATTGAAAACTTAATTGTAATCACAGAGAAGTGAAAAAAATAATTCCTAATAGAACAATAAATGATGATGAAATTTTATCTTTTGAATCAATCCATTAATCTGATAAACTTTAAAAAATAATAACACATTTTTTCCCAGATAATCAGTAATTTCCTAAGAAGTGAAATTCACTAGGTTTAGCCACTTTTTATTTAATTGTTCACAGAGCATTCTAATTAATTTTAAAACTGATATAAAACAAATAACCAAATGCAGGTGTTTAGATAATAATTTTTTAATATTTTGTTTATGCATTTATCATGAACATTTTTCAGATGTTTTGTTTATTTGTTAGGGCAGTTGAGAAGCATGCATATAACATTTTAAAACATATTTAAATAAAATATTATACTTTAATAAAATTAAATATATAAATCATAATGTTAAAACAAATATTTGTATTACAGTTATTAAGATAAAATATTTTTATTTTATTTACTGTTCTCCCAATAATTGAGATTTTATTTCAGATTTAAAATAACTTTACCTAAATATTCATGCATCAACACATTTAATTATTGCATTAAAAGTATATCCCTATTTAGCTTTACTATTGTGTACATTAATATAAATATTGCTTTAGCTGATTCTATTTTAACTAATTTATCCACATATATATAAAATAGACCTTTCATTCGTGGATTGCCCTTTTGTTTTTGGGGTTTTTTTGACATGTGCGTGATATTTTAATTCTAAACCAAAATTGCTGCAAGAATTACAAATACTATAAAAATACAGAGAAAAATACAGAGAGTCATCTTTGATTTTTTTTAAATTATTGTTTGGTATGATAAATTTAAGATATTATTTTTATACTAAGGCAATAAAAAATTTTGAAGTTATGTTTATTATTATTATTTACAAGTACCAAATAACCATCACAATATACATATAAAAGACATGGATATTAATAGTAAAATGGACTGTTCCATTTTTGCATCACATTGCAAAGTGGGTTGAAATACGGATTGTGTAAACGCAGTATAAGAAGACCTAACTGGGAATATCATAAGAGGAAAACAAACCGTAGAAAATTATTATTGACAAATTATATTTCAAGAAGTAAATATTAATTTTAAATATATTTATTTTTTATTTTGTAAAAAAAATATGAATCAAGTCACAATAATTAATATTTGTAATAGAATAAAAATAAATGTATTGTTAATTCTGCGCTGTTTCCGTGCCCCTCTTGTATCGGCATTCTCATGCCTTGCTTACAATCTTCCACTGGCCCCGAACAGTTGTATAATTTGTAAATAAGCATTTGTACATTTATTTTAATTAATAAATATTTAGTCGTATTTTTATGAGTTTGTATTTATCGTAATCCGCAATAAACACAACATAACTCGATAACGATTATAAAACAAATGTCTGAAAAAGCTACAAAATCGTTTTAAATATTCCGTAATAAAAAAATATATATAAAGTTTTACATTGATTAAACCTAATTTTCTTTTCTGTACAATTTTATATTTATAATAACATTAATTCATTTATTTCTTATAATGCAAAAATGTTTTGCACTCAATTTGCAATAAATGCAGTTTTTTTTTTTTTTTTTTTAAACGATTTAAAAGTTTATTAAAAAAACATTGCTAAAAAAAACTTCAATTACTTATTCAGAATGATTAACAATTGATTTAACTTAAAATGTCTACACTATAATATAATTTATAAAGCTAATTAAATTTATTTTTAAACAATAATTTGACCTTAAAAGCCTTCAAAAAAACCTATTAAAATTTAATGATATATTAAAGCTGAAAAGAGCGCACTGGAAATTACAATATTAAATAATTATGTTTCCCACTAGTTAATGGATAAAAATTAAAAGTTGAAAATAATGCTGAGTTTCAAAATTTCATATGCAATGTTATATAATTAACATAGATTTCTGAAGAAAAAAAATGCATTTTTAAATTATTGAAGTAAACAATAATATAAACATTAATTTTTCGTTACAAATAAATTAGATTTGTAAGCACATTACATATCATTGTATGCATATATCGCTTTACCAAAAAAAAACACAAATATTTGAAAGCCAAGCTTAATGAGATTTATTATAAATAAACGATGGAAGAAATATTTTGAGGAAGTTGACTCCATCTGACAGAATCATTAAATTTAATCGAAGCAGATACTGATATAAGCCAATCGCATTGATTGTACTGATTCGGTCACTGTCTTGAAGGGTTTCCGCAAATGTTTTATCAACATTCGCGGAATGTTGTTCCTGCAGAAAGAAAGTTTTCATTTTAGAATGAAACTATATAAAAACACAATGACCCGGGTATAGGCTAAACAGTTTAGTGCTTCTTTCGATTGAAAATCGAAAAGCTCAGCATATAAATTTTGAGAAGACTTCGATGACCAAAAAGCTAGAAAATGTAATTTTTAAATATTACTTTCTATATAGATTATTATACTTTGTTTAAACTATTCTAATATTGACTTAATAATTTTTTGAATTTAAAAATGAATTCATTATTTATAAAAGTTAGTTATTTTATTTATTCATGTAAGCCATATTTTGCGAGATCTTCCGCAAGAAATAAACAATCGTTTGCATATACTGACTGAATAATAATTATCAATCGTCACTTACAGTTATATAAGATTTAGAATTTTTAGAGAACAAAAAATTTATATTGAACTAATAAATATTAATTTCTCATCAGTACATATTTATTAGTCATTTTTTTAAATGTAATTTGATCTAAAATATAATTATTTAGAGTTGTATTATAAGATTATTATTATTAAAACAAAAACTGTGTTTAAAATTTGAGATTGCATAAAGTCAGAGAAATATTATACATTGCCTATTGATGAAATGAGATTGCATGAGTTCGCTACTTGCTATTAAATATCATTAATACCGTCTGCTCTAGTATTTAATAATTTAAAGTCTGTATTTCATGAGATTATATCTGCCATTGAAACTCACTGTATTTATTATTTGTTGTACTGTGGATCATTCAGTTATTGAAAAAGAAACTATAAGCATAATAAGAAAAATTTATGCATAGATAAAATTCATGATACAAGTGGTTTAAGTTATCAAAAAATACATAATGAATATTTTTTTTAAAAAAATGGAGTAGCTTGATATTAGATAGATAGTATTAGTTTCTTTTATCAGTCGTCTAATAAAGATTTTGCAATCAATGACGCTGCAAATAATACTAAAATCCTCTATGTAAAAATGATTTAATTCTATAAAGACAATAATGACCTCTGACTTTGTTCACTTCCAGTTAAAGTCAGCGTACATTAATCATTGAATCAGAAACAGCAATACAAGCATTCCCACAAGCACTTTCTAACTCCATACAAGTAGGAGTAAATAAACTCTTATAATATTTGGTTTCATACATATATCAACTAAATGAATAAATCTGAAGTTAATAAAAAAAATAATGATTGAGTGTGATCACTAGATAAATATCAACATTTTTTGAAGTGTTTTCTTCTACAGAATAAAAAATATATGGTTATGTGTCAAAAAGATATCTATGTAAGATTCTTATAAGAAATGAATGTCTAGAAAAATTTAACTTTATTTAAATATTCAAAATACATTCAATTATTAGTAATAACACATACATTATTATATGCACAACGTTTTGAGAGATTCTCTTCTTCAGGTGCTGCTGACCTGACAAGCTGGCAGTACTAGCATGGGAACCAAACCTGGACTCTTAGATTCTTCAGTATTGAGCTTTAAGGTAATGCTCTAATCAATTGAGCTATCCTGCTAAAGTCAACAGTTAATAGAAATTTCTTATACTTATTTATGAGGTTCCTCCTGATTTCTCCACTTTTTCCTAAGAGCAAAGTTGATTAGTGGTTTCCATACATTATGTATAGTCACTCTAAGTTGACTTATGTGATTGTTTGCCATTGTCATGTGAGCAGCTTCTTTGTACTCTTTCTCTTCTATCCAGTATTTTTATATTTACCCAATTGAACATATTCTCATTGATACATTCATGGTCTGATTCCTTAAACACATCTGTTTTCCTCCCTTCTAATCATCAGTTTGTGTTATTGCAAGTCTTTTTAATGGAAAGAGAGAAAACAGATGTAACTAAGGTAGCAGACCACTTATGTACCAATGAACATATGTTCAATTGGGAAAATATAAAAATATTGGATAGAGAAGAAAATGTATGAAAAAGGAAATTTAAAGAAGCTGCTAACATGACAATGGTAAACAATCACTTAAGTCAAGTCAGTGTGACTATACATAATGTATGAAAACCATTAATCAACTCTGCTTTTAGGAAAAAGTGGAGAAAAATAAGTATATGAAATTTCTATTGATTGGTGCTTTTGGCAGAATGGCTCAGTTGGTTAGATTGTTACCTTAAAATTTAAGAACCTAAGGGTCCAGGTTTGATTCCCATCCTAGTACTGTCACTGGTCAGTCTAGTAAGACATGAAGAAGAGGGGAGAATAATATCCCTCGAAACATTGTGCATATATTAATCTGTGTGCTATTACTGCATAATAAATCATAGGATTTCATGCTGTGTTTGTAATTTAGACTCAGTGAGTTAAATGTGAAGATATTTAAAGCTTCACACTCTCAAACCTAAATACTTCAGATTGGCTTGGATATATAGAAAGACAAATAAAGAAGAGGGTGGACTGACCTGTTCTTGTAAAATTCTCTGTCTTGTGTTTACAGTTTGATCATTATTCAGATTGCCATCATAACATCTGATTGGCTGTCAGGTAAGTATTATAATAAACGTGAAAGGTTTTAATTTAATTTCAACTAACAATTAGATGTATTTGTAATATTTAAATAAAGTTAAATTTTTCTAAAGACATTCAATACTTATATTTGATGATGGAAATAGGCCAATATATAAATACAACTAAAATACCATCATCACAAATATATAAGATTATTGGATTGTTTTTATGCAGAATAAAAACTATTACCATAGTTCCATAGAATTGATGTTGTCACCTGAAATAAATCAATAGTCTTTCTTGGAAATATAAAAGAAAAAAAATTGTTTTCTTGCTCAACATTATAACAAAAAGACTATTGATGAATGTATATTTAATTTTTTGTCCACTTGCAGCAATACTATTATTTATAGTTTTAACATTTATTTTCCCTAGATGCTTAGATATTAGCATCTAGGAAACTGCTGGCCTATTTATTATTTATTATGTGTCATACAAATATATATATATATATATATAATTACTGATTGATACCTCCTCCCTCATCTTTTTTTAATGCTAACCAATAACATTCTTTTCCTGTCCAGAAAGTTTTTTATCTTCTGAATATCTTTGCATTAAATGATAGAATAAATAGTTTTTAACAAATAATAGTTAATGAATCTGTATATAAATTTAAAAGTTTTTTGACTTCCATCTCAGATAAAAAAAAAAAATGAAGTAATGATTAGAATCTTAATGTGCTAGCCTATAAATGAAGATGCCAATTTGAATAAAAATCAATTTTTTTTTCAGATGATTTGAAAATTTTTAGGCAGCCAAATTAAATATTCAATATTAGTCTCTAAATATAAATGTTAAAAGGAGGTTTCCTTGACTACAGTTTGAAATTGTTGATTATTATTGATATTGGGATGACTAAGTGTTGACTGGTTTTTAATAAAATATATATTTATATGCTTTTAGCTGAGATGAAATGTTCCAGCATAATCAGGGTTAATAAAATCAATATTGGTATATTGTTCATAAAAGAAATTTTAATATTAAGGAATTTACTACTATTACGGTAAATCTTCAGGTGTAAAGCTTAGAATATCATTATTTTTTCCAAATTCACTATATCTATTAAACCACTAAACATCACATGATCACCAACTACTATACCAGCACATAATTATTATTAAACAAGGCAAAACTCTTTTCATACAGTAGTGCCACCCTGTGCCAACCAGAGTAATCAATGGATGCCAGAAGGCTTGTGCATAAAATCTCCATTCAGCACCTACTCATCCAATATCCCCAGACAAGTTTCTGGCTTGTGGCCTTCGTCAGTGAGGAGCCTTGGATCTGAGAACACTGCACCTAGATCTCAGGATCTAATGCAACCCTCCAGCAGCCACCTTTTATCTCTATTTAACTACAAAACTGTGAGAATGAAATTGGAAAACACAAAAATATTTTCAGTCTAAGCTCAATAGCTTATATAGTCATATGGATCTGAACTCAGTTCAGCACCTTTACACCCTGGTGTCTCTGGCTCTTTAAAAACCACAGCCACCACTATCCTATTAGGCAGGATTGGTGTTAAACCACTAAACATCACATGATCACCAACTCCTATACCAGCACATAATTGTTATTAAACAAGGCAAAACTCTCTCCATACAGTAGTGCCACCCTGTGCCAACCAGAGTAATCAATGGATGCCAAAAGGCTTGTGCATAAAATCCCCACCCAGCACCTACTCATCCAATATTCCCAGACTAGTTTCTGGCTTGTGGCCTTCATCAGTGAGGAGCCTTGGATCTGAGAGCACTGCACCTAGATCTCAGGATCTAATGCGACCTTTGTTTAATAACAATTATGCGCTGGTATATGAGTTGGTGATCATGTGATGTTTAGTGGTTTAACACCAATCCTGCCTAATAGGATAGTCGTGGCTGTGTTGTTAAAGATCCAGAGGCACCAGGGTGTATGGGTGCTGAACTGAGTTCAGATCCATATAACTATATAAGCTATTGAGCTTAGATTGAAAATATTTTTGTGTTTTCAATTTCATTCTCATAGTTTTGTAGTTAAATAGAGATAAAAAGTAGCTGGTGGAGGGTTGCATTAGATCCTGAGATCTCGGTGCAGTGCTCTCATATCCAAGGCTCCTCACTGATGAAGGCCACAAGCCAGAAACTAGTCTGGGGATATTGGATGAGTAGGTTCTGGATGGGGATTTTATGCACAAGCCTTCTGGCATCCATTGATTACTCTGGTTGGCACAGGGTGGCACTACTTTATGGAGAGAGTTTTGCCTCATATCTATTAAAGTGATCACCACAAATAATGTAAGTTTTTTTTTAAAAATACAAATAAAACTTATTCTTACATATATTTCATGAGTGTAAATACATACTATGCAGATTTATAATTACAAAAAGAAACATCTATATAATACTATTGAATAAAGCAGATTCTAAATAATGCATAATGTTAAAGAAGCACAAAGATGACCACTATAATTCAGTCAATGATGTTTAACCATCTATTATTTTGAATATGTGAATGTAGTTAATGTTTATTCTGAAGTTTAACTTATTTTATTGCCGAGGATGACACTAATGCAAAATATGAAAAAAGAAACATGCAACTGTTATAGCATTCAGTGGAATAACTTAAGATGAAAACTATATATATTTGCATTATCAACTGATAATATAAATTTATAAACTTTATGATACAAGCAGAAACTTAATATATAAAAAAAGCTCATATGTGAATCAGGAACATAAACTTTTGCCAATTATCTCCCAAAGAAAGAAAGGGCAAGAATTAAATCTCACTAAAAGTATACATATATAATATAATTAAAATTTACCCCAAATCCAAAATTCAACCAGAGCAGCAAAAAATAATATTAAAACACAGCCAAAGGTTTCACTGCTACAAGCCAACTTCTCAAGTGTAAAGAACTACAAAAACTACACAATATATATATAATATTAAACAATAATACAAATAATGGAAATTAAGGGATTATATCCATGCAAGTAATCAAATACATCTTTACCTTTGTTTTGCCAGGAAACCATCAATTATTAATAAATAGTCCTGAAGCTAAACAAGTTTTCTTTAGTAACTTATAGTATCACTTTTGTCCTGTGTTTAATTAGAAAAAAATAGAGATATTTTTTTTGTATTTAATTCAAGTTATTATAAAATATAAATCTACTCAACTATTTTTATAGACATGAGGATTCAAAGGACTCATGTTTTTCCTTGGCATTCTATAAATAATAATTTGTCTTCTCAGAGAGTTATATATGTTAAATTAAATATTTTCACGGATTTATTATGATGTAAATAATGAAAATTAAGACATTATATACATATAAATAAACAGAGATATCTATAAAAAATAAATATTTGAATTTAAATTCATATAGTATTTTGGATTAAAAGTGAAAGAGGATATTTTTTACCCTTCTTACAGTCTGGGTGAAAAAACTATTATAAGTTACTATAAAGCTTGTGTCAGGGCTTTCGATTAAGTTATTGATGATTTTCTAGCAATATCACAGGTAAAATTATCTCTCATTGTTTACAGATATAATCCCTTAATTTCCATTATTTATAGCATTTTGGATCCATAAAAATGTTTAATTTAATACTATCAATTTTCTGGAGATGATGATTTACACAATGGAGGGTGTCTTTTGTATTCTCACACCTATAAAACATGGCTATATGGCTTCAGATCCTTGTAACCATTTGGGTTCTAATTAAATTCAGAATAAAAAAGTTAATAGCCTCAAGACTATCAATTAGTAATTGTTTGTTTCCTAGTAACATCAAAAATAAAGTTCTCTCTGGTTGTTTACATGAATTTAATCTCTTAAATTTCACTATTTACACCATAATAAATCCATGAAAATATTTAATTTAACATATATATTTGAATGTCTCAATTAGTAGTAATATTTTAGGAAAAAAACACAATCTTCAAACATAACCTGCAATAAATTAGTTAAACATATCACTGAAATTATTGCTCAACCATAAAGCAAATATAAATGAAATCAGTTTTTCTTGTATACTAATTTATTTATTTAGAAAACAACTATGGACAATGATATTTATTTAGAAAACAAATGATATTTGTTAGAGTCATTATCAAATTTACAGAGAAGTGTCTACAGCAAATTGGACTTCATTAATATTTGTACCATCTTACGAATTCATTGTAAATAAGTAATTGTGCTGTATATTTAAATGATATCAATTAATATGTAGTGTTTTGAAAGATGATGAAATATCCAAATGTACCTATATTAAATTTAATTAAACAATTCTTTGCCATTATTGCTCAACTACAAAGTTCACAAAAGTGGAATCAATTTTGTTTATATCCTAAGCTTTATGAACAATGACACTTTCTAGATTCAATGTCAAATTCATGGAGATGTCACTACAATCTGAATTAAATTAGCCTTAAGTAATATTCATAAGATATAATTTCTAAGTATTCATTTTAATGCTGTATACATTTTTAATTCATCACAAATATTCCAAAGTATATTTTAACTGTGTCAACATATATTATTTTAAAAAGAGATGAAAAATCCAAACACTATCTGTATTAAATTTAACTGAACATATATATAAATTATTAATCAATGGATGTATGCCAATTATAATAAAATATATATAATTATTCAAAACAATACAATAATTAATACAGTAAATATATTTTAAAAACAAATATATACCATAATTTAATAGAAGTTCTTTCAACTATCTATGTAGTCGTTATCAACTAGATTCAAATTATATTCCAAAAAACCATTACAAATGTAAACAAAAAGAATTACATCATACATCAATTTTCCCACAATTCATTAATTTTTATATTGGCATCCTGTCTATTTATCAGAATGTTGCTTTTCATTTTTTATTAACATAGCTTCTTTAATTTTATTGTTATTATTATTTCTTTCAATACAAAAAATCTTAACTTTATTAAAATCAAAATCAAAACCATAATTACATTATGATCAAAAAATACTGAAAGTGATACGTCATCATTTCTAACATTCTCTTGTCTTGATTTTTGTACTCATTTATATAACAACCAATTAAAGAAGCTATGTTAATAAAAAAATGAAAATCAACATTTGATAAATAGACAGGCTGTCAATATAAAAATTAATGAATTGTGGGAAAATTGATGTATGATATAATTCTTTTTGTTTACATTTGTAATGGTTTTTTGTAATACAATTTGAATCTAGTTGATAACGACTACATAGATAGTTGAAAGTACTTCTATTAAATTATGGTATATATTTGTTTTTAAAATATTTTTACTGTATTAATTATTGTATTGTTTTGAATATATATATATATATATTGTAACGATATATAAATATGTCGTTACATTAATTTAAAATAAAAACTTAAAAGTTCGCAAATAAAAGTAAAAAACTAAACGCTAAAATTAAAATGTTTGTTAAACGTATATACATTCGCACAGATGCCAAACTTTAAAAATATTTTTTTTTAAAAAAACAAATAAATAAGTATTTGAACGTACTTTTTTATAAAAAAAAAAGTACAAGATTTAAAAATAAAAACAGGTATTAATTAATTCTTGTAATCTGTAAATGGAAATGATTGTTTATAAATTGTTTGAAAAGCAAGCTAGCCTTGGGCTCTTGTATAATTAAAATGATCTGATGAAAGATAGATAAGAAAATAAAAAGAAATTAGCTTGACCAATGGAAGCACCAAGCCTCAGCCCGGACCCGAACGAAAATTTGGATTAGTGACGTCTTTGTTCATTCAATCTGGAGATTTACTATAAAAAGAGAAATATTGAGTTCCAGACAGTTTTTTTTTTGGACTTGATTTGATGAGAACGGTAAGACGCACTTGCCGTTCTCTCTCATTTTTTTGTTTGTTTTAAAAAAATATATATAAAATGAAAAGACTGTGATACAAGAATGGAACCAGCTAATGCTACCTCCAGAACATTATCTTCCAATGGAGACGTCACGGGAATTAAAAACAGGAACCTGGACTCTTCTACTGTAAGCTATATTGACATGAACTCTAAATTTAAAAATAACTAAGAACTTTCGTTCAAGCTTATGAACTTCTATCTGACTTTTAAGTTTAAAATCAATTAATAATGTTTAATTTTATATGTTTTCCGATTGATAAAAATCATTTCCATTTTTTTTTTCTCTTATTGTATAAATTATTTGTTGTTTAAATTTTAAATGAGGGAATTTAAGGTTGGGTATAGACGTTGCATAGATTCGTTAGCGGTTGATAATGTTGTGGTTTTCACATTCGATTAGAATATATGTCAACGATATCACTGCAAGCATCTTACGATGAATGCTAATGGGATTTGTATATTCCCTATGCAAGTGACGTTTATCGATGACTTTGTATTTTGATCGGTTGTGTTTAATTTGGAATGTTTTTGACCGTGGAATCTGTGCAGCTGATCTGTACTCAACATTTTAAAACAAATTTTATAAAATGCATTTGTGCGAACGTATCTAAATGTTAAATTTAAGTCGGGCGTGAATGGCTATATAGTTTTGTAAAGTTATATTAAGGGAGGGTAATCTTAGGTTATTCGTTTCGTAGTTGAATTGGCTCAATGGATTGGATATATTTGTGTAATTAGTAGATGTAGTATGAGATCCGCTTCGGGCAGGATTGCATATATACGCCACACACCTTCTGTTTGCCTATGGATGGGTTTGTAAGTCGGCAGAAGACCGCAGTCCATTCCTATGGAGTTTTTTGTTTATTGTTCTACTTGCCAACAGATGTCACATTCCTGTTGGTGGAGAGTCAATGTCTTCTCTAATTCTACTTACTGTTCAGATGTACATTCCTGACAGTATAGTATTTTGTGTTGTCGTATCATGCTACATTGAATACATGAATGTATCAGATGGATTGGCGCCAGTTTGGTTGCGAAATTTGTTGCCTAAGGTTAAATCAGGGAAGAATATTTTCTTTTCAAATGCAGATCTATGTAGTCTATTCATACTTGACTATCTAAATAAAATATTAAACTCATTGAAACTTAGTTAAATGTAAAATTAAAAGTTAATATAAAAATCTAAAATGTTAAACTTATTCCTCAAAATTTAAATGTTATTTTATATGTGCGTAAATAAATATTTTTATGTGTTAATTTCTGGCAGTGGCTTTTATTTATTGATATTTAAGATATAAATTAAGATATAGATTTTTATCTCTGCGTCTCCGCTGAGCTAGTGACTTGGGCTAACGATCGGAATATTTAAATAAAGTGGAATCTTAACAGCGCGTATCTGCCTACTTTATAAATTTTTCTAGGTTCAAATGCCTAGATGGCGCCCTGGTAGTTGCAGATATTGTTTTTGCGGTTAGATTCGATCTTCACTTTCATTTCGATCGTTATAATTGGCGTCCCAAGTGTGGCCTTACCTCAGAGATTGACCCTGAGAAGGGGAATTGATGATGATGAAATTTTCTATCTTTAATAAATCACGAGTGCCCTGAGAATTTTAAAAGTGAATCATGCAAATAACATTTGTTGTTTTTTCTGAAATAAGTACATTTTTGTACTAACGTAAAGTTATAGCCAGATGTTTAATAAACCACTAGTACTTTTGAAAATAAATCATGCCCGTAATATTTTTTCTGAAATTAGTATAAATATATTTGTTGTATTGACGTGGAGTTGCAGTTTGAAGTTTTGTTTAAAAAGTGCTGCCAGTAAGAAAAATTGCGCATATGTAGAGATAAATTCGAGGAATAAAAACTAATAAATAAAACGTAATAATAAATCTAAATCATATTTTTTTTTAAAAAAAAAAAGTCTTGTTAAATTAAAATCTAATCGTTCAACTTGCCTAAGTAATAGTTAAAGGTAGGAGAAATGAAACTTGGAAGGGAGGGGGCAGAAATTTAGCTGGTAATAGGGAATCAACAGTCAACTTTTTTTTTTAATCATTATATTTGTGTGTAATTACTGTTTTGTCTTGTAAAAAAAAAAGTTTTGTCCTTTTGAAATTTTCATATATAATCAATTTGTGTAACGTAATTACTAACACTAAGTAAATTCTTTTTTTTTTTTAATGTTTTTGTTTTTTGAGGAAGTTTACTGATATGTAACGATATATAAATATGTTGTTACATTAATTTAAAATAAAAACTTAAAAGTTCGCAAATAAAAGTAAAAAACTAAACGCTAAAATTAAAATGTTTGTTAAACGTATATACATTCGCACAGATGCCAAACTTTAAAAATATTTTTTTTTAAAAAACAAATAAATAAGTATTTGAACGTACTTTTTTATAATAAAAAAAAGTACAAGATTTAAAAATAAAAACAGGTATTAATTAATTCTTGTAATCTGTAAATGGAAATGATTGTTTATAAATTGTTTGAAAAGCAAGCTAGCCTTGGGCTCTTGTATAATTAAAATGATCTGATGAAAGATAGATAAGAAAAAAAAGAGAAATTAGCTTGACCAATGGAAGCACCAAGCCTCAGCCCGGACCCGAACGAAAATTTGGATTAGTGACGTCTTTGTTCATTCAATCTGGAGATTTACTATAAAAAGAGAAATATTGAGTTCCAGACAGTTTTTTTTTGGACTTGATTTGATGAGAACGGTAAGACGCACTTGCCGTTCTCTCTCATTTTTTTGTTTGTTTTAAAAAAAAATATATATAAAATGAAAAGACTGTGATACAAGAATGGAACCAGCTAATGCTACCTCCAGAACATTATCTTCCAATGGAGACGTCGTGGGAATTAAAAACAGGAACCTGGACTCTTCTACTGTAAGCTATATTGACATGAACTCTAAATTTAAAAATAACTAAGAACTTTCGTTCAAGCTTATGAACTTCTATCTGACTTTTAAGTTTAAAATCAATTAATAATGTTTAATTTTATATGTTTTCCGATTGATAAAAATCATTTCCATTTTTTTTTCTCTTATTGTATAAATTATTTGTTGTTTAAATTTTAAATGAGGGAATTTAAGGTTGGGTATAGACGTTGCATAGATTCGTTAGCGGTTGATAATGTTGTGGTTTTCACATTCGATTAGAATATATGTCAACGATATCACTGCAAGCATCTTACGATGAATGCTAATGGGATTTGTATATTCCCTATGCAAGTGACGTTTATCGATGACTTTGTATTTTGATCGGTTGTGTTTAATTTGGAATGTTTTTGACCGTGGAATCTGTGCAGCTGATCTGTACTCAACATTTTAAAACAAATTTTATAAAATGCATTTGTGCGAACGTATCTAAATGTTAAATTTAAGTCGGGCGTGAATGGCTATATAGTTTTGTAAAGTTATATTAAGGGAGGGTAATCTTAGGTTATTCGTTTCGTAGTTGAATTGGCTCAATGGATTGGATATATTTGTGTAATTAGTAGATGTAGTATGAGATCCGCTTTGGGCAGGATTGCATATATACGCCACACACCTTCTGTTTGCCTATGGATGGGTTTGTAAGTCGGCAGAAGACCGCAGTCCATTCCTATGGAGTTTTTTGTTTATTGTTCTACTTGCCAACAGATGTAACATTCCTGTTGGTGGAGAGTCAATGTCTTCTCTAATTCTACTTACTGTTCAGATGTACATTCCTGACAGTATAGTATTTTGTGTTGTCGTATCATGCTACATTGAATACATGAATGTATCAGATGGATTGGCGCCAGTTTGGTTGCGAAATTTGTTGCCTAAGGTTAAATCAGGGAAGAATATTTTCTTTTCAAATGCAGATCTATGTAGTCTATTCATACTTGACTATCTAAATAAAATATTAAACTCATTGAAACTTAGTTAAATGTAAAATTAAAAGTTAATATAAAAATCTAAAATGTTAAACTTATTCCTCAAAATTTAAATGTTATTTTATATGTGCGTAAATAAATATTTTTATGTGTTAATTTCTGGCAGTGGCTTTTATTTATTGATATTTAAGATATAAATTAAGATATAGATTTTTATCTCTGCGTCTCCACTGAGCTAGTGACTTGGGCTAACGATCGGAATATTTAAATAAAGTGGAATCTTAACAGCACGTATCTGCCTACTTTATAAATTTTTCTAGGTTTAAATGCCTAGACGGCACCCTGGTAGTTGCAGATATTGTTTTTGTGGTTAGATTCGATCTTCACTTACATTTCGATCGTTATAATATATATATATTCTATCATAATTAAAATTGATATAAAAAGTTAAACTACTTTTACAACACATTTTTCATTTTACCTTCATTCTAAATTAATTCAGAAAATATTTCAAATAATTTATATTTATTATAACAAAAGCACTCACTCTAATAATATACTGATTTGATCACAAGTACAGAAGTTAGTTCTTTTTATTTAAAAAATTAAAGAGAAATAGAACTAGCCATGTATTTCTTATTAAATTATGAAGAAATTATAGAAATGAGAAACAAAGAGCCATTCATAATTTTTAAAAATGACAAACTATAAATTTTTAAAGAAGAGTTTTAAAAATAAAGAGATTTGAGGTCTATTACATCACATTTCAATTTGCAGACTTTCTTTAAATAAAACATAATGAAGTATGCATCTTATATATAATTACCAGCATGCACAGAATATGGTCTACTAAAGTATGTTTTAAAGAAAATATTTTTTTTTGGCAAAATGCTGAAGAATCACTTATTATTTTAAATTGCATTGGGATATTATATATGTGAGAGGTTTATTATGTCATATTTAAATTTGCAACTTTCTTTTAGTAATAACTGCTAGGTACTGTTCAGTCCATGTCTTCTGTTAAATTATTTTTTTAATCTGCTGTTATTTACATGGGAATCGCCTTTGATAAAAGTGCTAAATTTAACAATAGAAGGTTAAATTTTGTAACTTTAATTAAAGAAGAGTTTTAAACAAGGGAGGACATCATGATGATCAACTCATCATAGTGCAAATGATAATGAAAATTGGTAATATTTCTTAAATGCAGAGTTCTACAAATCTATTTTAATATTCTTAATTATTTAAAATTCTAGTTAAAATGAAATCTTATGACATTCTTGCCAATAAATATAATTTTTAATATTTTTTTCTGTAACTGTAATCAATGATTATTTTAACATTCTATTTTAAACTTCCTATAATCTATGGCCATACCTATTTTCTATTCTGATTATTTTATTTCATATGTTATGATATGCCATAATTTCAAAGCAGAGAATAATTAATGTAATAATTTTTTTTGGAAAAACAATTAGTAGATCTCCTGATATAAAACTCTACTTTAGAATCTAGTCTAAGAGATACCATATTGCTATGTGCTCGTTGTTATCTATATTTAATTACTTAATATGTATTAGTCTGTATTTAAGGTTTGTGAATTATTATTATTATTATTATTATTATTATTATTATTATTATTATTATTATTATTATTGTTATTATTATTATTATTATTATTATTATTATTATTATTATTATTATTATTATTATTATTATTATATCTGTTAGTTAGATCATTCACAGGCATATTTGCAAGTAGTCTTTTATTTTTTAAATAATTGGGGGAGGGGTGATCTAATGTTTTTATATTAAAAAGTACTCATTTTTGATCATATGCTATAATTTCAAAGCAGAGAATAATTAATTTGATAAATAGAAGTTCCTGTGTAAATTTCTTATTGCTTTTTAGTTTATGTAAATCATGGCTTTGGAATCTGTTTTTGGAACAAAAGCCATTAATGAAGCCCCATTTGCTACTGATGAAGCTTCATTAATTATTTTGACATTTATCATTAAAGTTTGCCTGTTTTTGTAATTGGAATTTCATAGCATTTTCTTGTTTTTTTTTGTATTTTAGAAGGATTTGTTCGAGTTATTATGCCTTAGGCATTTTTAATTTATCAATTTCAGTGATTTTTGGATTGAAATTTATCACTTGCATGCTTTTTGGAGGTTGTTAAAGGTACTACAGCATTGCCTAGTGGCCACATTGGGTGTAAGTCACAACTACCAAATTTTAAGTGTGTATTATTTTCAAAAAATAAATTAATGAGTGTACAACTGACTTAGGTCAACCTGGACTTTGTATGCATCAAAAATGAAATACAAATGCATGTTAATAACTTTCTAAAATGTATCAAATAAGTAATTTATGTAAATAATAAAGAAGTATAATTAATAGTGAAATTAAACATTTTATCATTAAAGGAATATACATTTGTTAATAGAAAACATTAACAAGTTATCCATGAGAGATTCTGAATGGGTTTTCAAACAAACTATTTTTAATAATTTTAATGAATTAATTGCAATGCTGGTTAAAGTTGATCTAAATATTGTTAAAAAAAGTCCAAGAATTACATGAGCTTTAATTACAACATTGTACTCCAGAAAATATAATGAAGATAAGCCATTATATACGGAATAAAGAAATAACTCTTTTTGCTCTTACAATCATAGTCAGATCTGCAAAAATGTCCAGAATTTAGAGGTAAAGCAGCAGAAGACACCATTGAATTTTGTATTCCAGAGAATTATATCCTGACTGATAATATTTTTAGTAATCAGATAGGTAAACTAGAAGAAGAATTACTTATATAACCTCAGAGCTGGCTCTACAAAAGGAGATTGTGGCAATGTTTTTATGTGTGTGGATGGGGGGGGGGGTTCTTTTACATATGATAAAAGACATTTAAATATTTAAAAAAATTATCTTGTTTGCTGACATTTCCTATCACTTTTAGCAATTTCACAGACTTGTATAAAAAATAATATAAAAACTTTTGAAAGAAAAAAATTATAAAAAAATAAAAAATCTCAAATTCATTAAATTTCTATTTACATTACTAAATAAATACTTTTGTTTTAAATTATCATGTAATTATTGTTTCAAAAATTAATTTTTAAACATTAATTATTTATTTTAAGATTTGTGTTTTAACCTCTAGGTTTATTTTATAGAAATAATTGAATAAAAGACAAGTTATTTGCCAAACATGTTAAATGACTAAAGCCATATTTTCAAATTATTATTTTTTTGTGTGAAAACACAAGGAAAAAATGTTTTTTAATGTCAACATTTACAAAATTAAATATAATAATTTACTAAGGCTGTAACCTTAGAAATAAGCGTCTGAAAAATACGAAGGTAGGGATTTCTATAGGTCCTTCGTATTTTTCAGACGCTTATTTCTAAGATTACAGCCTTAGTAAATTATTACTTAATATAATAATGGGCGTTTAATAAAATTTATAATTATAAAATTAAATATAGTAACTGAAATACAGGATTATTATATACCTGAATCAATATATGTAATATCTAGGGTATATGAGCACAGACTCACCACTCTATCTCAAATCACTGATACACTTGAACACATATATGTTGATAAGATAAATAATCACCAATATACGTATTTCATGTTAAATATAATTTATAATTACAATATTAATCAAAGCATAATAAATACAGTAATATAACCCTAAATAATTCATTTTATTCTTTTTAATTTATGAATATTTTAATTTCAATTATTCATTATCATATTTGATATTAATATGACAAGAATATTGAAAAACATTAGAGAAAGCCTATATGCATTGTATGTAATCTGTATTACCACACAATCACTGCATCTACAATTGTATTACTTTGTATGTGATAGTCATTACAGGGCCTACAAATTACAGAGTTTTGGCAAAAATAATTAAAATGTATTTACATTTAGTTAGTGGATAAATATTTTGATTTATTTTTTGTCTTTTACAAAAGACTAGAACGTGCAGATTCACAAGGTCTTTGCAACCACATTGTTTACACTGCTCTTAGGCTGACTGAATAAAATCATATATATGTCAGATTTCCTATATAGTACATCATGTTCCGTTTCAAATATAAATATTAATTTCTTATACATATATAATTGCTTTCATTATATTGTTACATTACTACACTTGTTATTGTATCCTATATATATTTCTGCTGTATTTGCAAAAGATTTATATTCGTTTGTTCCAATCTCCCCAGTCTGATTCTGAGAGTGATAAATTTGAAACTTGTAATCTTTCATTAAATTTCAATGTTAACTATCCAGGTACTTGACTAAAAATTGTGAATATAGAAATTATCAAAAATTTTATTGCTCTGGTAGTTAATAAAGATTTTTCTAAAACCTAGTCTGATCACAAGTTTTTAGAATCATATAATCGTTATAAACTTCGTGGAGAGAAAATGTTTACAAGTTGTTTTGGAGATACCAAATTCTGAGAGAGTTAATATGTAAATAAAAAGGTAAACGTGTAAATAATGTAAACAGTTATAATTTTTTAATGTTCGACTGTTTTTAATTAAATAAAATTTTATAGAATTAGTTTTGTTTTAATTTATAAATTTTATTTCATCAGATTGCGGGAGGGGGACTAAAATTTGACTGGCACAAAAGCGTCTCTTATCCACAAGGCGACGCTGAGGTCAACAGTAATATAAGAATAGTAAGAATACTCGATCACAGTTATATTAACAACAAAACATCATTCAAACTTAATAAATCATGACTATATTTAAAGACACATACTTACTATAATTAGATGTTCACAATAAAAATGCAAATGCATAAAATGTAAAAAAAAAAAAAATTAAATTATTATCATGAATATACAAACAAATTTTTAAAAAATCTTATGTTTTGCCATTATTTTCTTGGTACCATTTTTAATTTTTTTATTTAAATCATTTGTTTGTGTTTCAGGTATAAACAATGTAATTTTTTTTAAACAAGTTAACATTTAAAAAAAATGTGATTTATTATTAGATTGAAAGAAAAAAAATTAAAAAGGAAATAAGTTTTTGAATAAAGCGTAATTTAAAATTGGATTAAACTTAAAAGAAAAATGCGACCTTCTAATAACTTAGTAAGTCCTGAATTTAATCTCAAAATTGATTTTAATTGGAAATAAAAGTTACAACTTCATTTGCTTATATTTCTTTTTTCTAATTATTAAAATAAGATATAAAGCTTTAAAATATATAGTAATAAAATGTATTAATTATATTGTAATATATATATTCCTATTCTCCCTTCTCGAAAAGCATTATTACTTATTAATGACAACATTGCCAACATACTTTAGTATAATCGAAGAATTGTGGATTGCAAATTAAAAGTTCCTGAATTAAAACTCGTCATATCCGGTGCATGCCACATGACAACCAGAGCAACTAATCATTCGATGAAAATTATTAATATCACTAATATAATGATGTAAACATTAATTCTTATGCAGCGCATGGTTAGCACACATAAATACATATAAGGCTTTAACCTTACTACTATGTGCCTTGAGTGCTCAATTTTACGAGAGGGACCTCTACAAATCTTAACACAAGATTACGATTTTATAAAACTTTATAAAGATAAGAACCTAGGTAGTGGACTTAATTAGTGAAGAACTAACTAACTTCACACTCTCAAATCAAAATGCTTTAGATTTGTCTATATCCTGTAATTAGAAAGTAGGTTGAAGATATGGCTGGTCTTATCTTTATAAAGTTGTAATCTTGTGTTAAGATTTGTAGAGATTCCTCTTGAGCCTTATATGTATTTAATATAATGATGATAAACTTAAGATCTCAACAACAATAAAATTTCAAAAGTTTAAGACTATGAACCAATATGCAAATGATATGGGAGACCTTTAAAGGAGATTAAAAAAGAAAACTTTTGTCTTGTGGAGTAAGACAATTGCAATCTCATTCAAACATAAAATGAGAAGGTATTGAGGATATTTTTTGAAAAATTAAATACTATGTAAAAAAAAATGAAATAAGGAAAAGAGAATATGATCATATTCTTAGTCATTCATATTATGTACAATGCTTCATCATCATCATTATTTTCAAACATTATTGATCCACTGCAGGATTTGAGTTAAATCCAGTTTTTTCCATCCATAGCCCTCCTTTTTCTTTATCACATCAGCAAACTTCCTTACTTCATCTGTCTATCTCACATGTGATCACTTTCTAGGTCTTTTATAATCTTTTTGAATCCAAAACTTCAATTATCTATCTATTATCAACTTCTTGAGCAATATGTCCAATCCAGCTCTATTTCAGTTTTTTAATTCTTTCAATGAAAAGTATTTTCAATCTCTTCTTGTTAACTCTCAACAAAGATCTTTCAGTATTTGATTGAATATGCTAAAATTTCTACAGTGCTCTTCTATTAAGTTTCAAGTCTCAGATCCATAAATAAGAAATGATAAAACACATATATTAAAAATTGTTTTTAAACACATAGACATCTTTTTTAATGCTTATTTTTATTCAAAAGCCCTCTATCCATGTTTAATTCTATGATTAGTTTTATAATGAGAAAATTAGTTAAAATATTGAAGGAATAAACTGAGAAAGAAATTTTTGAATGATATTAAAGCAGAAAGATTATCAGATATAAAAAAACTGTCCTTCAAAAGAATATCATAGGAGATAAGACTTCTTTTCCAAAATCTTTAAGTTATTAAGAGAAGAAGAGCTTTTACTTATGAATTTTGTAGCAGATTTTATCATGAAAGGGATACTCATGAATTGTCAATGTTAAATCATAATCTGCATTAAACAAAATGAAAATAAAGCATAGATTCAGCAACAATAGGAATATGACATTTTAACTAATAGTGAAAGCTGTATTATGTTGTAATCATGCTTTTGTTTTTATAGCCAGCACATTATCATTCAGTTGATTAAACTTCACAATAATATGGAACCTTTAACCTCTAGATAATAATAACATTTATTAATAAGATACTATTAGATGAGTAACTAAAATGATTACAGACTAGCTAACTGAAACAAAAATCTTAGGTTTATTATTCATAGTCAGAGAAAAATTCTAAAATTCATTGATGTTGACTTGAAGCCTGAGACATAAGAACAGCAAAGGAAGTAAGCACTAAATAAAATATTTTCCTGATGTTTTTAACTTAAAATATTTTTATATATGCTGTTACATATTGTATATCTTCTTGATCTTTTCCGAAACACCAACAATAACCAGAATAATAGCAAAATCAGATAACGATATTCTTTTGCATATACAACTAAAAACAACTTGATATATATATATATATATATATATATATATATATATTTGATTATTTATTATATATATATATATATATATATATATATATATATATAATCAAATAAATAATCAAATTATCAAACTTAGCATTTACATATATTGTAACAGTCACACATCGATTATCTGCAATAAACTTGTTATCACTATGACTATTAGGTGGATAAAATCAAAAAGAGAAAAACTATAAGTATAAATATTGTATTAAGTCGATTATTTTTCATTCAGTTGGAGCCACCAGGAAAGATAATTTATCCTTATTCAGCATTATCACATTCTTTTCATTTACTTACTATCTTTACCGAAGCAAATTATGCATGGCATAGCTCAGGAGTTCATGGTTCTCTTTCAATATATGATAAGATGAAATCTTAATAAAAGATAAACAAAAGATAATATTAATAATATGAGTGTTTTATACATTTATTTATCCACAGTATAACTTAAAAAATAAAATAAGCATTAAACCATGAATGGATGCATAACAACAATATTATAAGCATTAACATGAACTAAGCCTGAATTCAATGACCAATGCACTAATACTGTAAGCTTATTGTATAAATTATAGTTATAGCTAATGTGTGTGTGAGTGTATGTTTATGGGTTGAAAAAGCCACATCTCAAGCAATTTCTTTTCTTGTGATTAATTCTAAATATCAATATATAGAGAGAATATTTTCTAAATCATTATCACTTTTATTGATATTGTCCCATGGTGCATAACTACTGATAGTCACAAAGATGAAAATACTTTACAGATATAATTTACTAACAGAACTACAAAGAGCACTTCCATGATGTCATAAATAATGTAACTTGCACATAAACATACATTTATGTATAAAGGAACACAAGTTTTATCTTTTTACTATAAGACCAGCCATCCCAAAAACAAAAATAAAAAGAATTTCTATATCTTAGGAAAATATGTATGATAATGTGATGTTATCTCTATATGGCTAACAAGCTTATCCTTAAAGCTATGGATATAATGATACAGCTTTATGCATATATATATATGAAAAGAAAGTTACTGTTAACACTAACTGAAATAATTATAGAAAATATACAAACCATTATACAATTACAAATATCCAGTAACGCCCTCTGTTTAAAGATCTATATCTCAATAATAGGTATCATTTTAAGGTTTGCTATTATTGAGATATAGATCTTTAAACAGAGGGCGTTACTGGATATTTGTAATTGTATAATGGTTTGTATATTTTATATATATATAATTAAAATTTTTGATTCTTTTTTTTAAATCATAAGAATGGACATGGTCACAAGTGAATGATTAACTTTCCAAACTATGAAAATCAATGATTATATATTAATTCACAAAGTTGTACGACTTAACACATGAAATCTTGATTTCAATTCTCAACATCATTCCAAAGGCACTCAATAATATCCTGCTCTCACGCTATATATCACAACAAATTTACTAATTTACATGTAATTATTTATATAAACTTATTAAAATGACTGAATTGATCTACTTCCAAAAAATATGTATTTAATATATTTAATTATTTAGTTAACTCACATTCTACCACACACCCATGTGCATATATATATATATTAAATCAAATTTATTTATATAGAAAGCTCAATTCAATCTTTTTAGCAAAATTATATTTTAGCCTATTTATCATATGTATTATTTTTTCCACCTTTTTATTTAGATTACAATTAATGCTAGAGAAAGGAACTAGCTTCCCCAAGTAATTTCTTTCTCTAGAAGATTATTAATAGGAGATAAAACTTTACAAAAGTAAGGTATAACTGATAAGAGTTCATTTCCAAAGTCTTTCTTTTCTTTTATTATTTTTAGATCATTCAACTATTAATTTATTACTGTGGCTAGCAGAACAACTATTCAATTCTTTTTTTTTTTCAATGTATATTCCCAAAGATCTTATAATGTCTTTTATATATAAAATGCCAAAAATATATTGTAATAAGATCCAACAACAAAACTATTAATTATATCACATGAAATACATAAAATTAATTATATATAAAATTCTTTCATTTAATGAAGAAGTTCAAATAACCTAAATGTATATTTGGATTTTTTCAATCTTTAAATGTATATGCATTATCTTTCTAAAAGTTTTTTTGCTCACATGAAAGTTTGAGTAAGATTAAATATATAAAAGAAAAAAAAGTTTCTAATTTGCCTTCTTTCTTTTTCTGTGGATGAGAGTACTCTAAATTGACTTATTAAGTGCATTGTCAGTGCATCATATAGAAGGCACAGTTAAGTGTATTTGGAGAGAATTCAAATATGGCAGGCATGAAAGATCACCTACTCCAACTGATCCAGATGTTTAGGGAAAGATCCTAAAGCTCCATGGCAAAATGATCATTTTTTGGCATATTACCTAACTGATTTTTTTTTTCAAACTTCTCTTCCAAGCTCTCTACTAATGGAAGAGAAAGCTCAGAAAACCAATGTAGCTTAATAATAACTAGTTCTAGCTTAGAAAGTATAATAAATTAAATTATTTTTGACTCATATATAAATTTATTTGATAATTGGGTCTGTTAGTCATCCTAGATGAAATTTTTACAAATATGCAGAAGTTATTTATTAAATACATCTTCTGATAATGATAATTAAATAATTGTCCTGTCCTTGCATATACATAAATCAAGTTGCAAAGATAATTAATTAATAAAAGAATATCAATATGATTTAACAAAATCTTTGTAATTTGAAGTTTAAAAAATACTTCAAAGTTTTTCAAAAAAACAACTAATTAATAAAATGTTGATTTTAAATTTTCCTTAATTAAATTTGTCCCATACCCTTTGAAAAAATAATCCCCACTGATTGCCCACCCCCTCATAAAAAAAAATATCTGGATGCAACAACAATTAACTATTGTCTTTAATAGCATCAAAACCTGTTGCTCCAAGTTTGATGAAAAAATATCATACTGGAGTTCTTATCAATTAGTTCACTCTGGTAAATCTAGGACAGAGAATCTTCTTCCAGTTGCAATCCCTCATCTCATAAAGTTTGACTAAGTTCCTAAAATTGGAACCAAAGTTTGTGGATTTTTTGGTTAAGGTCAACCTTGGAGCCTTGCCTACTGGGATGTTTCTTTGTAATCAGAAGGGACACAACATTGATACAATATGTACTCTTTGTAGAAGATTTGATGAGTCCATTGAACATATACTCTATCAATGTGAATGGTGGACTTGGTTACGGAATATTGCCCTATAGAAGATTACAGGATACAATTCTTCAAATGTCTACCTTAATGATGCATTCAAAAATGAAAATTTTGGCTCCATCCACCTGATCACTTTCATTAATTTTATCATATGGAAGATTAGATGTAAGGTATTATTTGATAGAGAGTTGGCTGGTTCTATTGAAGACAATTTCCTAAAGTTATTATATAAAGCTAAAGAAAGTGATCTAAGAACATGCCTGCCTAGCCTTGCTGAGCAAACATGGAGTCAATTAAATATTTAGCAATGGCCATGTATATTATTTATTCATGACTCTCAAACTTTACATGCCATGGGATTTATATGCCAAATTAGATCACCCCTGATAAGTAACATAACATAAAATGTTACTTTTAATCCTGTACTCATCATCTAATTTAATAACTACTTAGTCTTTAATGTGTCAGACATGATTGGAAACATGAACTCTATATTACAATGAATATTTTACTTTTTGTGCAAATAAAGATTATTTTGAAAAAAAAAAAAAAGTTTGTTTAACAAAAAGAGAAAAAAAAATTAACCATAAGAAAATAATCTGATAAAAAGAAAATCAAAAAACCAAATCAACCATTTATTCTAAACTTTTTCTTTAGAGATCCTCAACCATAAATACCTAGTGTACCTCTTCCACAAAAAGCAAGATCATCAAAGGATTTAAAAGACAATGATAAACCTTTAGAATGAGTCACTAATGACTTAGAGAAACTTGGATGACAATGAGCGATGAATGGATAAATTATAAAAACTTTAAGCCAAATGTTTTTATCTTTTTACATAGATCTAAATTGCATTACCTTACATATTTTAAATGCATACCTGCATAATACACTCATAGGATGCATATATTGCATTTTAGACATTTTTTTTAATTACTGTATTATACATATTAGGTTAAGTTGTTTGTTACGAGAATATTCACAATTAATGGCATTATTTAATCTTCAATAACAAGTTACATTTTTTCTCATAGAAAATCATTATAATCCTTTGCCTTTTATACAATTGTTATATTTGATTAAAACTACGTTATTATAATGTGTAAAAAAAAAAAAAAAGCTACATGAGTGTGTGCTTATAAAATTAATCAATATAAAAGACATTAATGTTTCACTCTAGAAATAATTAATGTTTATGCAGTTATAAAAATAACCTACCTATGCTCATTTTCAAGAGGACAATAATGAAACTATTTATGCAAATTTGGTCACATTAAACAAAATTGATTATTTAGAGCAAGGAGTGAAAATAGCCAGAGAGCAGTTCAGTGCAATGTGTGTGCAAGCAGTATAGTGCTTGCCAAACAGCAATCACAGCAATTAAATATGCTGAAGAAAGAGTTATAATGAAAATTTAATAGAGAAAAGTTAGCAGCAAAAAATAAAACGCTGTAATAAGAATAATTCAGTGTTATAGTCCAATATTATAAAGAACTATGCGTGCATAATTAAGACAGTTAATTTATGTAATTTAACCAACAAGCCATTAATTGAAACATTAACAATTTACTAATGTTATATATTCTGAATAATAAACTAGTTCTTAAATTTAAACTTTCTGTGTGTATTACTTTTTAAATAATTTAATGAGTGTACAGCTGAATTAGATCAAATAATTTTCTCCTATAAACATCAGTTGCAGCAGTCAACAGTTTGACATCTATAAGTATCATTTGCCACAGCTGACAGTTGGAGATCTCAAGAAACTGTTTAAATAATTTGTGTAAAGCAATAGTTGACAACATGGACTTACAGCCATGGCAATGCAGAACAGTATGATAACAACATTTGATATAAACATTCCAATGCAATGGCAAATATATGTTAATAATGTCAAAAGATGCATGATAATAAACAATGTTGCAATAATAAACTGAAAGTTGCTACTCTTATGTGAATGCTATGAAAAGATATGCTTTAAATAGCTAATCATCTATTTGACTGGAAAACACATGAAAATATTCCTAATGAAGAGTTGCTACAAAAATTAAATCTTTATTCTAAACCCAATAACTTCAAAATATATAGCATGATTTTGCTTCCAAATTAGAATACACTCATCCAATGAAAATGTATGAGAATATAATATTGTACAGCAAGAGCAAGCAAAGAATGTGAGTATAAAGACCAGCTAGAAGAGATGCTATTAATCCAGCTGTTATGAGGCATGCAAAATTGAAAATTTAGTCAAATATTATTAAATGAGTCTATATTAACATACCATTGGCATTGAAAGAGGAATAGCATATAAAACTGTTCTAGAACATGTAAAAAAATATAAAAATATGTCATATAAAATTAAGTTAACCACATGTATAAACAAGGCAAAGGCACAGATGTCTTGACAACAATACTAAACAGAATATCTGCATTTGATATTGTTGTAGAAAAACAGGACACTTAAAAAAATGTGTAAATTTGGAAAAGACAAGTGGCATAATTGTGGGCTGACAGATTATTTGTCAAGGGTTTGTAAAAATAAATAAAAAATGACTAAAGTAGATTTACCTTTCAATAGTAAATTGAGGAAAGGATTATTTAAGAGTTCGGTGAATGTTAAAAAAACAGCAGAAAATGATATATGTAATATAATAAATGTCAAAATCTGCAATCAAATTATCAAAATAGAAATTGATAGTGGAGCAGGACTATCAGTCATCTCTTTAAAGAATTGGGTTGCCATTAATAGGAAATGAACAGTATTCAAATCAGAAAGACAAACTTATTCACTATAGATGTAAACAGAAATCCTATTGATATAAAAGGAATTGTGATAGTACTGATAAAAGTAACAGAGTAACTAAAACCTCAGCCTTATAGTGAGATCTACTCATTCTGACCTGTGGGAATAAGTAGAGAACTTGTCAAGAGGATCAAACTGAAATTGAAAGTCCAGAATACATTTCCAGAATAAATTTCCACCATTATTTAAGTCAAGTATATAAAGACTAAATATAAACATTACAAGCATAAAGACTAAATAGTATGGTTGTGACAGATAAAATAAAAAATGATGTGAGATACCAATTAGTAATAAATTGGATCAAACATGGCTGACCAAAAGTGTGTCCAAACTACATGGTGCCACAAATTTAGAATGCTCATGAAAGTTTATTTATATATAAAGAATGCATTCTCATGATCAACTGAGTTAAATTCTAACTGAGGGAAGGAAACATGTTTTATAGTTGCTACATGAAGGAGACCCTGGAATAATTCATATGACAGATGTAGCTTATTTGTACATTTGATGACCAGACGTGAATAATGATATTCAGAAAACTGTAAAGAAATTTTATGCTTGTCAAGCAACAGCCAAGTTAAATTATAAAAAAATTAAAATTGTGACCTAAAGCTATCATGTAGGGCCATTTGATTGATATATTTTTCTTTGTAGTTATCAATTCATACTCCAAATAGATGGACTACAGAATCATCAAAAATATCAATAAATATAATAAAATAAAAGTATTGAATGAATTGTTTGCAATACATGGGTATCCTGAGATAATAATTACTGACAATAGTGCAGGATTTTGTTCAGTACCACTAAATTTTGCTAGCTGAGAAGAGGATAAAGCATTTGTTAATACAACCATACCATTTTGAATTAAATAGATTAGCAGAAAAGATCATTCAATATTCAGAATGTACATTGAATATATAGATAATCATGAAGCACTAAATACAGAAATATTTTATTAACAATTCAGTAAAACCAAGAAAACTCAGGCAGAACTTTAATGAAATGCCTCTTTAGGGTATATATTTCCATGTTTAATTCCTGACAACACTAGAAAAAAGAAGATAAGATCCAAAAGTACAAAATTTAATATGGGGCAAACTACCTGTTTAAGAAATGCACTGAAAAAAATGGTTACAAGCAGTTATAACTAAGCTATTGTCTAAGCAAATACACATAATTAAAACAGATGATAGAGAAGTTAAAAGTGCATATTATCCAAGTAAATATCCATTTTTGTGAGCTGATATAATAGATAAAATTACAAGTTCAGCTACTGCTCATAATGAAGATTCACTAGAAAATAGTGAAAATATTAAAGCAAATAAATCTACTAATATTGAAATAAATGTAGAAAAAAAATAGTGAGCCAAGAATCACATGATTCACCTGCTGATTTATATGGTAAATCACAATGTAAATAAAAAATGTCTTTCTCTAAAAAAGAAGACTCTTCTCTACAAAACCTAAAATCCATAGAAAAACTGCAAGGCTAGAAGATTACATATATAATTGAACTTTACCTTATTGCTAGAGTGAAAGGGAGGTATTGTTATATTTGACTACAACTGTGTAATACTAATGTATAAAGGACAATGAAGTTACATGATTATGTGCATGTAAAATTAGTCAGTAAAAAAGAAATTAAAGGTTTACTCTAGAAATAGTTAATATGTATTAAAAAAAATACAAAAAATAACTTAAATATGCTAACTTGCAATGGAACAATAATGAAACTATTTATGCAAATTAGTCATATTAAACAAAACTTACTATCTAGAACAGTAGAGAGAAAATAGCCAGAGAGAAATAAAGAGCAGTTCAGTATGTAATATGTGTGCAAGCAGTAAGCAATCTGTGAACAATGAAATACACTGAAAAAAAGCATTATAGTGAAAAAATATTAGAGAAGAGTTAACAGATTAAAATAAAGTATTGTAAGTAGAGTAATACAGTGTTATAGTTTAACGCCATAAAGAACTGTGCATGTATAATTAATTAAGACTGGGTTAATTTATAAAATTCAACCAGCAAGCTTCTAGTCGCAATATTTAATATTATATATTCTGAATAATAATCTCATTGTTAAATTTAAAACTTTCTTGTGTATTATTGCTAAAATAATTTAATGACTGAACAGCTAGCTGACTTAGATCAAATCTGATCCCCTGTATACATCAACAATCGTCTTGCTTTCTGATTAGTCTTATAAAACCATTTGGTCTCACAAAATGAGGTAAAGATGTAAATGCTTTTAGCATTTAAAAAAAAAATACAATTTTAAAATACTTGATAAAATCTTAAATATATTTTTGGTGCAGAGTTTCTTTTTCATAAGGTATTAAAGATTTAATTAATAAGTATTATGAAATTTTCACTACAAGCAAAAAAATATGTACATTGGTGCAGAGTATTATACTTTATAAGAACTCCTTTAATTTTCAATAAATAAAATGTTTATTTTAATTTTTAAGAATTCTTAAATTACTTTCAAAAAAATGGCAATAATATTCACAAGAATATTTATTTAACTTGAGATTTATTTCATCATATAATAATTTAGTCACATATCAGACATGATATGTATGATGAATCCACTAAAAATAAGTCGAATAACAAAGATGCATTCCAGTAAAAAAGATTAGAATTTAGACTATTTCAATTTTTTAAAAAAAATTCTATTGCATCTCAAAAGGATCACACTTTTTAAAATAATAAAAGGCTAAAAATCTTGAAGTTTTTTTGTAATATATTATTCCTAATTGAAATGAGCAAACAGTTTAAACTTTGTGGCTAATTGTTCTAAAGTGCAAAATATAAAATATGAGGGCTCTGACTTAGACATGGAATTAAATATATATATATATATATATCTTTATTTGTCTTCAGCTGTGTGTGCTCGTGCATGTTAGTGCATTTTATATATTATTTCTAATTGTGAAAGCAAAGCCTAAACTTGAAATGCAGAAAAGAAAAAACTGCATCTATGAATTACCATATGAATGTGGAAGAGCATAGGATGGTAAGACCAATCATCACATTAAAAAGTGTTTACAAGAACACAAACTGATAATTAGAAGAGAGAAAATAAATGTACCTAAGGTAGCAGACTATGTATATGCCTATGAACATATGTTTAATTGGGAAAATACAAAAATATTGAATAGAAAAGAAAAGGTACAAAAAAGAAAATTTAAAGAATCTGCTCACATTGACAATGGCAAATAATCCCATAAGACAACCTACTGTGACTATACATAATGTATGGAAACTACTAATCAACTTTGCTTTTGGAAAAAGTGTGGAAAAATCAGGAGGAATTTCACAGATAAGTATATGAAATGTATATTGACTGTTGCTTTTGGCAGGATGGCTCAATTGGTTAGATTATTATCTTAAAATTCAATACTCAAGAATTTAAGGGTCCAGGTTCAATTTCCATGCTAGTACTGCCACTGGTCAGGCTAGCAACACCTGACAAAGAGGGGAGAATAATGCCATTTTGAAATGTTGTGCATATATTAACTTGTGTGCTATTACTAACAGTTGAATGTATTTGGGATATTTAAATAAAGTTAAATTTTTCTCAAGACATTCAATACTCATATTAGATGATGGAAATAGGCCAATATATAGATTAAAAAAGTTTTTTTTTAATGTTTCTTTCAAATTTTTTTTTTTTTTTTATTAATAAAAATTATAAGGTCTTAAAATTCTTTTTTTAAAAAACCAAAGTTATAGTTTATTTTTAGTAAAAACTAATTCTATATATTGCATTATCTATACTTCTTTATTTCTGTTTTCATCGCTGATAAAGAAAAAAGTATTTCTTGTTGATATATGTCTATAAATATATGAACTCATACTTCACAATTAATTGAAATAATATTATTAATTATATTAATAAATTATTAATGTTGGAATTTAAAAGTTTTTTTTTTTTTTTTTTTTAAAAAAAAAAAAAGCACTAAAGCAAAAAAAAAAAAAAATGTTAATAATTTACAATATTTTTGACACAAAATGTTATTATCTATCACAAAATCACTTTTCATTCTTTCAATTATTCTTTCAATGCATTATCTTTAATACCATCAGTTAAAATAAGCTCTGGGGAATGAGATGTATATTAAAAAAGCAATCATTCAAACCTTAGCAAAATTAAAGTGATTAGAAAGAATTGAAGTAACCATAAAAACATTAAAACACATTATGTTTTATTAAAGGATATATATAACTATCTTTCTTAAATATATTTATAATAGATTAAATATTCAAGTAAAATAGTTTGTTTGCAAGTGATACGCAGTGTTTTCTCTACTTCAGTAGTGTAAAAGCAACGTATCCTTTAAATATCCTACTGTAGTTTAAAGGCTACTCCAATAATCCTCTACAGAAAAAAAGTAATGGCCTTGTTTATTGATTATTCTTTAATCCTCTAGTTAATAACAACAACAAAGTAACTATATATGGACCTATAATTGAATAGTATCTAAAATATTTATAGGAAGGATATGTGTTAAAAAGTTTCAGCTTCATATTGATTCAAATTCCATGCTATGAAGATGTATTAATTATATCATGAGAACTTTGGAACATTAAATGTAGTAATTGTTGAATGCACTATATAAAACATATGCATAACTGAATCATGAACCAATATAAAAGCAAAATAATTATGATATAATCATTTTAATATTTATTTTAAATGGGAGGGAGAAATAACACTTGACAAAAAATAATCACAGCCAAACTTCGAAGAATATGGTAAAACATTACTACAATTTGATTTATAAACATCAAATCTTGTTTTCACACTTCTGACACATTCACATTAGATATCTAAATGCATAAATGATTATTACTAAAGGTTTATTATATTGTAAATTATCATATAATCCTAACCATATATAAAGTTTAGCCTTTGTTAAAGTTACATATATTTTTCTCACTAGACATAACATCCTATCACTCAGCCAACTTTATTCCCCATTTTTCTAGTGTACTAACTTTATATACATGCTCAAAACTTCATCAACTCTAACACAAATTTTTGAAACATATATTAAAAAAACATTTTACTGTTTTCAAATACATCTTCGAAATGTATTCAGTTTTAAATTTACAACAAATTGTTTACTATTCTAAGCATAAAACTAACTCTTTTTAATTCTTTTTTTTTTTTTTCAATTTTAGTTAAGCTTCAAAAAAATGATGTTTATTATTCAATATTGTCGAAAGATTTTAATAATTGAATAATAAAATCAACATAAAAAAGAATAATAAAATAATTTTAAGTTTTATTTTGTAAAAAAAGTATTCGGCAATTTTATATTCGACTCCATTTTCACATACTAAAAAACTATTCACTGATTACTTTTATGTATATAGAGTACTGCTTTTAAGATGGAGATGGTAGGAGAATCTAAATTAAACATTTCTCAGAGTTATGATTTTTTTTCCCCTTCAAAAGCTGGGTAATTCGCTATTCCATGATAAAATGCCAAACAAAAAATGAAAATATACTGAAAATATCACTGCTAAAACGTATTCTTTGAGAAGATTATTGGATAGAGCAATCCTTGTACTAGGCCTATCTGAAACTTTTATTTTATATGTATTTTAAAAAATATTTGATAATTTGTTTGTTTTCCAAAAACTTAAAATAGTACAGTCTGCATTATTTTAAAAAGTATTCCAACATTCCCATTACAATTATTGATAAAATAATATTTTAACATAGATTAAAAAATATAAACTTTATCATTATATTTTAATATATTTCTCTTATAATACAATGAGGGTGGTTTAAAATACTCTTAAAAAAATCTTTTTTCCTTGAAAAATGGCAATATATGTGCGTTCATACAGAAAGAGAAAGGGGGAATTCCTTTCAAACCACTGTTGTGATCTCAAATTATAACAATACCAATATAATCATAATTACAGTTCAAAAGTCAGAGCACAGAATTACCCTCTACTCAAATCACTGTAACATATCATATATATATATATTGATTTCACAATGAGCTTATTAGTAAGTACACTAATGCTTTGACTCATTGTCTGTACACCTGGGTCTCGTTTTATGCTGATTATATTAATGCGATTTCGAAGTTATGCGATTCGTGTTTCTTCTTAATATCTTTCATATTTCACTATATTTATTAGATATCAAGAAATTTAAATTATTAATAACTTATTTTCAAATGAAATACTTTTTTTTCCCCAAAAAATATAACGTTATATTAGCAGCTAACGTGAATATGGCCTGAAGCAGTATTTAGATTGTTAGCTTCTATGTAAATAACCTATTTATACTAATGAGTAAATAATAATAATAGATTTATACTTACATATAAAAATATCGCAATAAATATTAAAAAAATTAAAACTTTTAAAACATACTTTATTATATATAACAGAAATAAATAATCTTTTAGATTTTTTTAAATAAAAAACGAAGATTTTATAAATTGAAAATAATCTTTCTAATGATAATGTATAATATTTTGTTTTGATTGTGATTTCATTTTTTTAATATAGAAACAGAAAACCATTAACACAGCATAAGACAGAAAGTGGCACTAGTTGTACATCAGATCATGAATAAAAATAAAGTGGCTAACAGGTTTCTCTGGGCATAATTGCTGAGAGATTCTTAACTTCGTTTAAGGAGAAGCTACAATATATCACATCACATTGAGTCAGATTTCTTACCAGTTTACAAATGAAAGCTAGCGGTAATGATTAAAATATGTATGAAAAATGTAAAATTAAATACTGTAGTAATAAAAAAATAAAAAAGGTTTATCTTGTATTAATTTTTTTCAAATATTTGAAATTTTTTATTAGTCATACTTTAATTGCTAATTTTTTTAATGCGAATTTTAAAGTAATTCTTCCTTGTTGCTTTGCTTTTATGCGAATTCTGAAAATTACAGCACCTATCTCCCATTTTTCAACGGTAAGTCAAGTCTATTTTTGTGCAATTTTTTTTAATGCAGGTTTTCTGTGGAACCTATCTACCGCGTAAAATGAGACCCAGATGTACACTGAAACCTTTGACTTTATCTAAAAAATTTCAACTCTTTAGCAATTTTTATAATGAATTATAAATAACAAATAGCAGGAGAACATCACACAGAGTAGAAAAATTAATTATTCAATTGTCAAGTGTAGATAGTTTGGACATTTGCCCAGTAAGTTTACAGTAATAAAAAACTGGAGGAATTTAATGTAAATACGCAGAAGCCTTTTAAATAACTAAAATAATATTTTAAAAAATTCTTGGCTAAAAAATTAAAAATATATATCTTCAAGATAAAATTTATATTGAAATGAAAAGATACAAACACTTATGGAATTAGCACAATTGTTCCTAATGAATTTTTGAAAAAGATTCTGAGATGAATCTGTACCCAAATAAAGACATAGCAGAGTTGAAATATGTATTTTTATTGACAGGAAATATTATTTTAATACAGTAACTCGGTAATAAGTAGTAATATATCTAATCATTAGAAATATTCAATAATTAAAAACATTTCAAAATGTTTAAAGACTAAAATTTTATAACATAAAAATATAGTTGTGAAATGATAAACAAAATCTTAGAAATAAATAAAAGCCTTAAATATATAAAGCATCATCTTAGTATTGGAAAGTTGTTTTACCAAAAAAAAAAAAAAAATGGTGAAATAAAGAGTGTCAAAATTATTAAAAACAATGATAATATTACAGAATGTTCAATTGAATTCACCAAAAGCTAATAATCATGAATTATAAAAACAAAAACAAAAAAAAAAAAAAACACAAATAGTATAAAATGCTAATTTCCATTCAAGACACATCTCTAAAAACATTCTGTAATTAAGAGTTTTGCAATTCTAGATTCAAATCAGTATCATATTCTGAAAAATATTTATCGCAAAATAAAAGGGGTGATGAAACTGACTGATGATTAATGATGTTAAGAATATTATAATTGATGCAAGATTATGACAGAGTGATTCAATTTCTCCAAAACTTAATGTGATCATTTTGAGAGGACAGAATTTGTATAAGTGAAATGGAAAACAAATATGATAAATATAAATTATTTAACAAATTGAGTTTTAGTTCTTATTATTTATTTTTTTGAGATATGATTCAGATTTACAGAAAGTATTAGAAAGCTATCATATAAAATCAAAAAAGAGTAAAATAAGAGATACAATACTTTAAAAAAAGGAAATAATATTCAATGATTTTATCAATATCATCATCAACATCATAATTGTTAATAGTAAATCAAAAATTAAATATCCTAATTAAATATTTGTAAAAAATTATGAGATAAAAATAATCATAAACTAAACTAGGTTATTAAGAAAATAACCTATAATATATATATATGTATCTAAAAAGATAAATTCTTCTAGTGTTTAAATATGAATAAAAGATAGACAATTAATAGAAAAGCTATGCAGAGATTGCAAATCACACAACAAAATTTTAATATATATATATATATACACTACCTATTTTTTTTAGCTTACACATATATGCGCATTGAATTAAATATTTTTATAAATAATTGAGATGTAAGCAATTGATATAAACAAGTAATTTATGTACTAATTAGTAAAAGTATCCAGAAACAATCTTATAAGATGACTACCAATTAAAATTCCCAATCCCAAGCTAAATCACATGCTCTGGTAAACCACAATATTTTTGCTTCAATTTCATTTTGGAGATGTCCACTTTTATCTCTGTGTCCAAATTGTTTTATGGGAAATAAAATCAGGATAACTATTTTTGAGTGTATGAAGACTTTGAAGACATATCTTCTCTAAGATTGTGATAGTAACAAATCATCTTTTCATAATAGTTATATGTATGTTAAATTAAATATTTGCATGTGTAATTAAGATAAAAACAGTTAAATCCATGTAAAGATTAGGAATGTGTTTAGCAATGATCTTACAAGATGATGAAATTCAGACAAAATCTATTGTGTTTTACCAGAGCATAGGTTTCACCATGAGATTGGAACTTTTAATTGGTTATTGCCTAGTAATATTTCATTTGTTTACAACTTAGTTATCTATAAAATATTTAATATATATATAATTCTTATAGGGAAATTTTTAGTTATTACTGGGATTTCAAAGACGATATCTCTAAAAAATTCAAAACAAAAAAAACAACAAAAAGGCACTAGGGTGGCTTCAGACACTAGATCTAAAAATACTCTGACCATGGTTTCATGCTTTGACACTCTTCAGAGAAGCACTAGGATAGCTCTAGTGTCTGAATCTATCCTAGCACCTCTCTGAGGAGTGCCAACGCATGAAACCATGGTCAGAGGTGGGGGGGTCCTGACAGAGATATTTTAAGTGCTCTCTGGCTAAGCATTTATTACAAATCTTGTTGATTAATTGGAAATGCTCATTGTTTATATCTTACAAGCTTAAGAGAATTGGGTCATGTGATCTATGACTCTTATTTTGACTAAAAAAACAACAACTCTGATTTCACTTTCCATTAAACAAATTTGACACTAACATTAAACTGACCATCTTTTATATCCAAATAAATTTCATATAAAAGTAGAGCACATAGTTTACCTTAGATCTGTAAATTTTAATTGGTAATTGCTTTATTATCACTTCATCAATATTTTAATAATATATGACAACTGATAAGATAAGAGTATCAATCTTATTTCATAAAAAAATTGCATTAACATTTGTGAATGTCAAAGAAAAAATATATTTTTAAAACATTCCATCTATTGGCAGAGCTGTTGAAGAATAAAATCTTGCCAACTGGAAAAAAGAAAGCAGCATTATTAATGATTAGATTATGAAAATGGTAGCTTTAGGATTAACATTCAAAATTCTTAATTGAACATCAGAAATGACTTCTTTCATATTAACCCCATTGTCATATCCCTGTACTTATATTTTTTATAAATACATTTCTTTAATAATAAATCAGTTAAATCTTTTTAATTCCAGTCAGTTAAGCCTGCTACTATGGAGTTGACTCTCAATGAAAATCCTTAAAATGTTCGTTTGATTTATATTTCTCCCACAGAAGCTTATTATTAAAATATCTACTTTATATGACTTCTGTCTCTTGTGCAAACAATGGTTGACTAATACCATGCTTTTTTGAATTATCAATTATTTTTGGTGAATTTGTTGTGCCAGAATAGTAATTAACTCATTTTATAAGTTGTATAATTACTTATCATTTGATTTCATGATTCATTATTTACTTTAAATACTCTTTCAAGAAAGAGTCAATTTTATCCTCAATTCAATCTTCTGAAGAAATTTTCATTTTCTAAAAATTTACGGGAATATTATTCATTAAAAGTTAAATTTTAATTGGCAAGATAATGCACAATAACAATTAACCATTTAAAAATATTACTCCAATGAATAAATCTCTCCACTTATAATTCCATTTTTTATAATTCTGGTTTTTTTTTTTAATGTTCATGTATTAAAATTGTTGAAGAAACGTTTTTCCAGCCTGATTAGTTTTTAAATAGCCAATCTAACAATATATTTTGTTTACAGAAGATAATCAAAAAGCAGTAAATTGCATCTGATTTTTCAAATAAAATAACTAATATCTATTTACTTTCTCACCAAATCTTCCTGGTTTGTTAATTGGAATTTTTTTTCACTTGTATTGAATAATTTTTAATATAAAGTTTTCCTAAAATTGTTTTCAGTTTCAGGGCATGTAGGATCCTCAAAATATATAGAGATATTCCTAATAGTTTTATAGTCTTTCCTTCTTTCCTCTTCATCTTGAATTATTCATTCTTGTTCATATTCATTTTTCTCACACCCTTTTCCAATTTTTATGCTATTTTCTTCCTGTTAATTATTATTTCTAAAATTGGTTATTGCTTTCTATATTATGATTTTTTTGCTGCATTGTGTTTGGACATTGATTTTTCATATTTCATGAATTTTAACTTATTTTTTGATAATCATTAAAAAAAATTTTTTTAATTTGTTTACTTACTGAGTTTTTTTGCTGTTGTTATTCATATGTTCTACTCATTTTTCTTTTTACATTTTTAATTAGATAATTTTTTTTCTTAGAACAATGATATTGTAACTAAAATATCTTAAATATTTTACATTTAATTGGTAAAAATTTTACATTATTTTAAATATGTAATTTATAAATAAATCTAAAAGTACCAAATTTTACTATCATAGTAATTTTTATAAATGTATGTAATGAAATATCTAAATCTACTTTGTTTAACATGATTAATGGCAATAATCAGTAAAATATATAACTTTCCTAATTTTTATATTGTGAATTATTCTGAAACCATAGAAATTATTCAAATTTTATTAAAAAAAAATAGGATGTCAGAAAAATAACAAATTTTATTTAATACCAGATGTACCCAGCCTTTTTAGAGGCAGTCTCTTTTTTTAATTGATTGGTTTAACAATTTTTTTTGAAAACTTAATGTAAATTAAACTAAATATTTTAGTATTATATAAATAAGTGTGAGAAATATAGTCAGCCTAAAAAGCTATCATTTTTTAGTTTTTTTAATTGGTTGCTTTAACTAATTTTTTTTTAAAGATTCAATGTAATTAAACAAAAGTTTGTAATGTTATATAAATATGTGTGAGAAATTCACAATTAAACAAAATGTTTGAAACAAGCCAATCTGTTTGGTATACTTCAGAAATGTACCCAGCAAGATATCAATAAAGCTAAATTAAAAGTTAAATATATTTATTATATTGGATATATTTGAATTTGACAGTGTTATGGACAACTGCTTCATAAAAAAAAAACATTTATTAATGGGTGAATTAACTTCCTTTGCATAAAATATGTTACATAATAAAAATTATGGATTATCAAATATAATGGATGGAATGCATAAAATCATCATAATATTACAATTTAGTTATGTATATTATTTATTTATAAAAATGAATTTAAAGGGGTTTTTTCAACTGTGAATTTGACAGTGTTACAGACAAACAATAGTTTTTTTTAATTGGTTGGGAATTTGACTTGTGACAGCATTGCAGAGAAAAGTTTAGGAATTTTATATATATAATATATATATATATATATATATATATATATATATATATATATATATATATATATATATATATATATATATATATATGAAGTAATAAATTAATGTCCTTACTAACATACTAATAAAATATATTACTCCATCTTACATATTGCTGTTTCAGCAGCTTACATTTTCCTCCCATCTTTATGCCACTTATAAAATTTAGCATATCAAAGAGGTAAATGATGTTTGCTAGAGAAAAAGTGCATTAAGTCCTAAAGGTCCTGTTGTATTATCTATTATAAGATACAATATTCCTCATTAATGAAAGCCACAAGTTTGAAACTAGTCTGAAGATCTTGGATAAGATAGCACAGAATAGGGATTTAGTATCTAACATCTATTAGTTACTTAAAACTTGCAGTAGGCAACATAAAAGTGTTAATAAAAATAATAATTTATAAATCAGATTTTTAGAAAACAAACAAATAATGTCCTCTCTCATATCAACACTACCAGTAAATAAAAAATAGACATATTTAAAAGATGTTGTTTATTTATAAGCTTATTAAAATTATTAAAATAAATATATAACAAAACCATTGAAAATTCACACACTATAATCAAATATATTTGTAAACATATCATTATTTTCTACAAGCCTACTGAATAAAAATATCTAATTGAATTGCTTCTCATCAGGTAAATAAATGTGGAACTTGACATCCTAAAAATAAAGTCAATAAAATATGAAATATCACTTATTGTTAAATTTATGCCTATGAAATTTTATTAAATATTAATCTTTATTTATTTCATATATATTTCATGTGTAGATTATCATTTGCTTTGTTTTATTCAATGATATATTTTTATTGCAAAACATATTTTTTTCATTTTAATTAATATATAATTGTTGTCATAAATTTAAGAATAAATGCACTTTTTTATTTTTTTATTGAAAAAAAAAATTTTTTTTTGCTCAATGCTAATATAATGCAGACCAAATGGGTAGGATTTTCTGAAAATAAAATAGCATAAATTAGAAGTTAACAAGTATAAACACTTGGGTCAGATTTTTAATACGATAGAAATATAATGAAATTAATCAAATAATTAAACTTAGGTCAAATCTTTTTTTCTAGAAATAATATTAAAAGGTAATAAAGGAAGATATTTGATAGATGTGTTTATCAGTTTTTCCATATGAATCCAAGACTTGAATACTTAATAGAAGAGCAATACTAAAACATCAGATCATTCCATGATATTCAGAGAGGTTGCGTTGAGAATTGCAAAAAGAAATTTAAAAAATATGGGTGAGAGAACAAAGTTATCAAAAGACGGAAACAGAACTAGCTGGACATATTGCTAGAAAACATTATAATAGATGGGAAGTGGTATCTTAACCTAGATCACGATAGATTGTGGTAATTATGTCATTGATTATTTATGATCACTAAATATTTGATAGTACGTTTTATTTAATTAAGAAAGTAAATTTCATTTTTAAAGAATCATTTTTAATAAAATTGTAAATAACTCCACTTTCTGTGTTAATGCCAATTTATTAAAGTGATTTAAAAAATGACTATCTTTAAAGCATAAGTAGGTTGGTGGTAGCTAGAAGTTAATAAAGAATGTATAATTATAGGGTATATGAGGACAGACTTTTACATGAACCACCATTCTCTACTCTATGTAGCAATGAAATATGTATATTGGTGATTATTTATCTTTTTGACATATATGTGTTCAAGTGTATCAGTGTTATGAGATAGAATGAAGTGTGGTGGTTCATGATAAAGTCTGTACTCATATACTGAAGCAGTTGGATCTGAGTTCGATCCTAGCTTCATGACATCTAACCATAAGCCCACTTCAAACCCTAGTACTAACCTTAAATTTCCGATGCAATGGGGCTTTATACGTTCAATCCACGCTAATTTCCATAAAGAATAACTTATTTCATAAATGCGTATTAAAATTAATTAGTTTCAGATTTAAATTGATCAATTCTATTAATAAATTCATGATAAAATTATTCATGAATTTATATATTATAACTGCGTGGATTGTGCGTATATATTTGTAAATATTTAAATATATATAATTGTTTGAAAGTTTCATTGCATTGGGAATGTTTGATTTTATTTTTAAATAATTTGCTAAAGTTTTATTGATTAAAAGCTACATTCTTTCGATAAGCTTTCAGATTTTCCCTTTCCAAAAACAACAGTTAAAGTTTTATTAATTAGAAAAAAAGATAAGGATTTCCTAATTAAAATCATTTTCTGATTTTAAGAATTCATTTTCTAATTAGAAAATGAATTCAAGTTAATGAGTTTGAAAGCCTTATCGAAGGAATGTATCTAAAAACAACCAGTAAATCTAAAAACATTGATAATGAAAGAAGCGCTAGCCTGAAGGCATCAGAGGACAGTATATATAGCTCTGAAAAGTTTGGAGAAAGAAGCCATCTTTGTTGTAGAGAAGTGCAGTAAACTCTGTGCATTTTAAATAGTGTTTCGATCATGGTAAGGGGCTAAACGTCAGGAATCTGGCTATCGGTTCCTGAAGTCCCCTGAAAATCTTCAATGGAGCTGCTGAATCTTTTCCGGACCAATCATGCTGCTAAAATTATGAAAAGCCACTAAAATGCTGTTCCAGTAATCGACTAAATGCATGCCTACATTTTTTTACCAACTCGGACGTGTAACCTAAGGATCCAGCCCGGAAGAAATGGGTAATATATTTCCATAATGAACCTTAAACTTTCTGGCCAGTTCCGAACTTTACTTTACACTCCCTTTAGAGCTCTTTTATTCTTTAATGTAATAATCTTTATAAAACCTTTTATTCATGCTACTGTAAACTTATATCGTAATTCTCTCAACCTCTAGTCTTTAAACTTTCTCTTTTCTTACTTGGCGGTTCATTTATTATATTATATATATATATATTTGTGTGCTTTATTAATGTCGTTTATTTTTAATTATATGCCAATAATCTTTCGACTCGATGAGCTCCTTTGTTCTATTTGCCTCACGCAAATAATATAATATTAATTCTAATAGTAGTTCTCACCCATTAGAACTAAATTTATAAGTTCTATCAATCATCGAGTCGAAAGAAATTATTACATGTTTACTATTTTTATAATTGGCTAATAATAAATTATTAGCTCCATTTCCAATCTATGCCCCAGCTATTTTCTCATGTTTACCAATATGTATTTATTCATATATATAATCTTAAAATGTTTTCTGCAAAAGGGTCGATAAAGGAATCAACTAAATATACTCTAATTCAAATTTCAGTTAATTGCTATTTAGATTCAGGAAGGGCACGATGATTGGGGCATAATTAATATGATTTGCAAATACTTTAAAATAGTTTTCATTAAAAGCTCGTTTGACTTTAATTAATTGATCAAGTCATCATGTAGAGCATTCTATATGGGTTTTAGTATTCAAACGATGACTATCAAGTCATCATCTTCGAACGTTGCTGACGTAGGGCAATCTTCCGCTCCGTTAGGCTGGTCGGTGATAATATTTCTGTTATTTTAAATTATCGAGGAAGAAAGCACTTCCTCTCCTGTTCATATTAGTCAAAGGGCATAAGACTTGTCAGATGCAAGCCGCCATAGGACTTCGATTATCGACTAGCCATCGTCTTTCAATTTCACTTTATAGCTCATAATTCGTCAGCACCGTTACCTCTCTGTTCCAGTAAAGCCCGCTCTGATGCTCGTAATTCGTGATGAAGTGATTTAAATTAAAGTCCAACAAATTCTCTGTTATATCTCAAAATAAGTTTTCTAATAAAGATTAAAGTTATGCCCTAAAATACGTATCTTGCTCTTCATGAATGGATTTGCGAATGTGAAAATAAATATCACATTCTTTCGTATAAAATTAGAGTAATAATTTCCTTTACTAATGAATACCTTTATCTGCCTTTTATTTCTTGTTGGGGGCATAGACATAGACTTTCAAATATTGCGTAATATTCATTGGCATATAATAAGGACCGCCACTCTTATTATAATTATAAACTTTGTTTAAGGACTAGAATTAATTAATATAATCTTTATTTAAAATTCAAACAAAACAAATTATTATTATTAAATATTTTCTAAACACACTTGGTTTCTTAGTTCTTAATTCTTTCATAATTATTTTAATGTTAATACTCGCTGTCTGTGTTGGCAACCCGAACATATACATATGATTCGATTTAAAATTATTTTTAGTCAGTTTATTATCAGATATTAATGTCAGTTCAGGGGTCTCTGATCCTCACCAACCGTTGAGCTAGTTTCTTGGCGCATAGCACTGTGCCGTCGATTTAGATTTCTACTAATCTGAGCTAGTGAGTTGGGTTTGAATTCAGTTTGGTTCAGCTGAGTTTGGATCCGACTTGCAGTTTAGGTGGTGGGTTTTTCGACTGGTACATGGTTATGTTTTTGGTCACCCAATCGTTGGATCTCGATTTAATAAACCCCACACATACCCTGGAGATAGTAATTATGATCTTAGTTACTCAGTCAATTGAGATCTCAATAAATTAAATGTTTCTGTAGAGTGATATTTTAAAGAGTGTTGTATATATTTAAGAGAAAAGTTATGCGAAAATTGAATAAATTAAAATGTCATTTTGTAATTTTCTTTCTTATAAAAATGTTTTCAAGATTATTTTTTAAATGTTCGTTCAGTAAAAGATTCGTTAGTCAGAATAATTATTCAAAGAAAAGTAATGATAGAATATATATAAATTAATTATACGTGTACTATGTCAGTATATATATTATACGTTTGTGTTATACGCGTTCGTGACAGTAAAGAGGGAAGAAAATTTAGAAAAGTAGTAAGAGTATCAAAGCAAGGGGTAAAATTAGATGAAATGTTTTTCTGTGTCAAAATTAATTATGTATCTCAGTTTTATAATTAAAAATATCCAATATGATATCATGTTAAAAGTTTTAAATTTCAAAGTATTGCTTGCTAGCACATATATTTAATGTTCACTCCGTATTCTTAGTAGCCTCAAAGTAGGCGAAGACCTTCAAACTGGGAATTATCTGTCAAGTGGTCTGATGCAGTGTGACATTACGCTTTAATGACAATAATTTCTAGAGTAACCTCAAAGCAGGTGAAGACCTTTTGTGTACACCAAGCAGCCAGATGCAGTTGGCAAAATGCTTAAATGGTTTACACGCTTTTATGCTAGCAAGATTAAAAATGATATCAACAAATAAAAGTTCTTGTGTAATATTAATTTTGACATTTTTTTTCTTTGTGTGTGAAAGCCTCATGCTTAGTAAAAATGAAGTAGTGAACTCCTATATTTAAACTCAGGTCGGGAACGCGTCAGTTGTTATTACATAATAAATACTCATCATCAATAAAATTGTTTTATCAAAAATTAAGTCAGTCATATGTGGTTTGGGGGTCAATGGGTTATATCACATGCCCTACTGATCTCATTTTGCTCACTGACACACATATAAATAAGTTTGTCAGCAAATTTGATTGTCAGCACAGTAGTGGGTCAATTCTCTAAATAATAATAAAAAAACAAATGTGTCCAATACAGAGAATAACTTGTAATACCTGCTAATATATATGTATAAATATTTGTATACCACTAATCATCTGTATAGTTTTCTTTTTTCAGTCATGGGAGAACAGTTGAACAGAGGGAAAGTGAGTAATGTTTGTTTCTTATCTTTCATAGTTTTTTCTAAATAAAATACATGTCTCATTCAAAGAATTAATAGAAAGAGCTAACCAAGAAAATGTAGGCAAACTAAAACTAAACTAAAAAAGGCAGATTACATAGATTGGGGAAATAATACGCAGCAGCTAATGAAGATAGGGACAATGGGACCAGTAGTCAGAGACCTAATTAAATGTACTGAAGAAAAAAAATTATTATTTAAGTATACAGAGAGTGCCATAAGTTTGTGATTCACATTGTTTATTATATTATTTATTCACTTTCAAAGATGGAAGAACAATTAGATAAAGGATTGACTGACGATAGTGATGCACCTTCAACCACCTCCATACAGTAGTGCCTGTTTTAATAACAGTTATGTACTAGCATGAGAAATGGTGACAATGTGATGTTTAGTGGTTTAAAGTTTATCTATGTGTAAAGAATGTATTATTATGACTGGCTGTGTTTTAATTCCAACTAAAGGGAGGAAATGTATGCTACAATTGCTACATGAAGGGCGCCCTGGAATAGTTCATATAAAAGAGTTAGCTTAGTCATACATCGGGTGGCTGGACATGAATAATGATATTGATAAAACTTTAAAGATATGCCAAACCTGTCAATAAACAGTGTGGTTAACTGTGAAGGAGTTAAAACCTTGATTTGAAGCTATTAAACCATGGGAAAAGATACATTAGATCATGCAGGCTGTTCCATGGATATATATATATATATATATTGTAGTTATCAATTCACACTCAAAATTGATAAAATACAGAATGGCCAAAATTACCAATGCTGATAATATAATAAAAAATACTAAATGAAATGTTTGCAACACAGTAAAATAATGATTTCTAATAGTGGTGCAGAATTTTGCTTAGTACAGTTAAATGATTTTTTAACTGAGAAGAGACACGGCATTTGTTAGGAACTGCATCATTCCAAATCAAATGGATAGTAGAAAAGGCCATAATATATCTAAAATGTATATTGAATAAAATGGAATATGTAGATATTATAAAGTGCTAACTACAGCAATATTTTATCAGCACTTTACACTTTATACTGAGTTCAGTACACAAGAAAATTCTAGAAGAACTTTTAATGAAATACTATTTTATGCCACATATTTCTGTATTAATTCTAAACAAAACTAGAAAAAAGGAGATAAGATCTAAAAGTATCAAATTTAAAGTAGAAAAAATTGTCTAGATGAGAGACATATTAAAAAAGAAATGGATATCTAGTTATAACTAAACTACTATCCAAACAAATATACATAATTAAAACATAAGATAGTAGAGAATTAAGAAGGCATATTAATTATTAAAAATCCATTTTATTGAGGTGGTAGTTGTATTAATAAAAAAACAGCATGGTCAATTACTGCTCACATTGATGATTTATCAGAAAATAGTCCAAATATTAAAATGGATGCATCTATTAATACTCAATTTACTGTAGAGAAAATTGCTTCAAGTTTAGATTCACAGGACAGATCTGCTGAATTAAATAGTGAACTACTTATTGAAGAAGAAAAACCTGTACTCCACCAAGAAGGGCTAGGCTATAAAGGAAGTCTGCAAAATTGGAAGATGATGTTGGCAATTAAACTTTACCTATTTTTTTTTAGATATTGTTATATTTGACAAAGTTGTATAAGTGTGTGCATATAAAATTAATCAATATAAAAGATATCAAAGTTTCACTAGAAAACATTAATATGCATAATAAGTAAAATTATGCAAATATAAAAATAAACTAAATATGCTAATTTTCAAGAAGGCAATAGTGAAACTATTTATGCAAATTAAGTCACATTAAACACAGCTTACTATTTATAGCAGTATAGAGAATAGCCCAAAAGTAGTAGAGCACAGTGAATAATGTGAATGTGAGCTATATGGTGCTTCCAAACCAACAATCCGTGAGTAGTGCACTATGCTGAAGAGAGCATAACCGTGAAAAGTTAATGGAGATAAGTTAATAGCATAAAATAAAATACAATATCAAGACTACGCTGTGTAATAGTTTAACAGTATAAAGAGCTCTGTATGTGCATGATTAAAACTGAGTCAATTTATGGAATTCACCCAACAAGTTGATATTTGAAAAGATAACAAGTTTTTAATATTATATATTCCGGATAATAAACTCGTTGTTAAGTTTAATACTTTCTTTCTGTATTATTTCTAAAATAATATAATGAATGTACAACTGGATTAGGTCAAATCTGTCCCTATACGTATCAAAAATACATAATATAATGTCCTAATTTCTGCATAGCACATTTAAATATGTATCATATACTATAATATAACATTTTATTTGCAATATAACTGCTTTAAAACTAAACTTAAAAAAAAAGAGCAATCAAAAAATTTAATTGAAAAATTAAACAATAGGAGGCGAGGATTTTTTTCATTAAAATGTTCAGGCAGTCCTTTTTAAAATTATTCTATTCGAGTATTTTTCTGCAACTAATTAAATAAAAAGTACGTTTTTTAAAAAATGGCCGTCTTGCTCCATCTACGAGACAAGCTATGTCATTATTGCTATGGTTAAAATATTTGACCATTGTGCTTAGAAGCTAAGAAAGAGTTGTTGTTTATACTTTATATATGTGTAACATTAATAAAGGGTTTAAATACGTCTGATCACGATTTATAAAGACTAAAACTCAAAAAACATTTTCATGTCTTAAGTGCAGGGTGTAGGCACAACACACTTTTGTTGAATAAATCAGCTAGTTGAAAGGTTGGTTATACTAAGGAAATTTTATTATCTTGATAGTAATCGCAAAAAAGGAACACTTTATTTGTAGTTGAAAATAATTATAAATATTATAAGCACATTTATAGGGCTGTGCTTACTGCTGCTTAACTATGCTAATTGATAAGGCTAGCTAGTCTATTTATAGGACTACTGGTTTAATCAACCAGTATAAAATGTTGGTCGTTTGTTAATTTGTACACATATCATTACTTAATCTTTTATGAGGTTGGTTTATAGATATTTCCTTATTTGTTGATATACATATACACCATATGTGGATATATCTTATATCTGTATTCCTTGGTGAGATGTTATATATGCATACACATCACCTAATTTGTTTAGTTATATATATATTCAAAATATCAAGATTCATTAAAAATAATTATAAAAATAAATATTAAATAGTGTCTACCTTAAAAATCAGTTTAGAAAAGTTTACTCAAGACTCATTAGACTTTTATATAATTCTATAAAACGTGCGATTTTCCCTTGTGATACAGCAAACTTTTAAATGATTATTTATCATCATTTAAGATCTAATTTTAACAAAAACTCGGATACTTTTTATCAGTAATTATTTTTGTATCTCGTTAAAGAAACTTATTTCCTGGATTTACAAGTCTAAACTTTGAATAATAGTCCATTAACAAAATATTACTTAACATTCATTACGAAGTAATCTGTTAACAAAATTAATTTGGAAAAATATATAAATAATTAAGTAAAAAGTTATATTTATGCATAAAATTAATTGTAAAATCGTAACAAAATTAATAAATATATTTGCACAACTAATTACATAAAAATAATAACGGAAATTAATAAATGTCAGTAATGAATTTGGAAAGCACGAAGAGAGGATCGGTTTTACAATGTAATTCATTGCTTTATTTAAATCATGTATTACTTACATAAAGCTAAAGCTTTAGTACATGCGCCTTGAGTGCTTAATTTTAGCAAGAGAGACCTCTACAAATCATAACACGAGATTCGACTTTATAAAGATAAGAGGGACCATATTATCTCTAACCTATTTTTCTTAATTATATAGGCAAATCTAAAGCATTTTGATTTGGGAGCATGAAGATAATAAATTCTTCACTGATTAAGTCCACTATTTCTATTAAACATTAACATTCGCGAAATCTTTCGATTTACAAAGAGTCAATATTCAGATATTAAATTTAGAAATATTTTGAATCAATTTAAAGTTATAAATATTAATTCTTATTAAGCGCAATGTCAGCACGTAATACTTATATAAATAGTGGACTTAATCAGTGAAGAATTTATTAGCTTCATGCTCCCAAATCAAAATGCTTTAGATTTGCCTATATAATTAAGAAAAATAGGTTAGAGATAAGAGGGTCTCTCTTATCTTTATAAAGTCGAATCCCGTCTTATGATTTATAGAGGTCTCTCTTGCTAAAATTAAGCACTCAAGGCGCATGTACTAAAGCTTCAGCTTTATATAAGTATTACGTGCTGACATTGCGCTTAATAAGAATTAATATTTAAATCATGTATGGGAAAGGTTTTTTACAACATGAGATATCTATAAAACTGAAGATCAGATTTATGAAAATGTGAATTTCTTATAACTTTCTAAGAACAATAAAAAAAGTATTGATATTATTAAATTATAGTGTTAACTCCATAGACAATACAGAAACTAATCTAAGTTGATAATCAAGACGAGACAATCTTTTGTGCATTCTTTCGTGAAAAATAAATCAATGTTTAAATTATCTTATTTTGGTCATATCATAAACTGGTCAATTTATTATAAAAGTAGTTAGTGTTTAGTAAAGTGGGTTATAAAGAGCACTCCATTTTAGAAATATAAAAAAATTAAACAAATGATACAATAGTCTGGAGAAAAAGTACTCATAAGATCAAGAGAAGCTGACGCAGATACCATCACTTGTATTCTGAAATTTGTGTAATCGAATTTCTCCATGCTCTCATTTGTATTCTAAACATAATTTCATTGATTAAAAAAAGACTTTATAAAAACATTGTAGTACATTAATTCTAATTCGAAAATAGAATGAATTTTTCTTTGCTTCAATAATTTAGTCAGTTCTAATTGACTTTTGGGCCATGAGCCAAATATAGAGTGAAAGATAGACTGATCTGCTTATTATGTAATTCCATTTATTTCACTTTTGTTACGTAATAGAATCGATAGAAATAAATGATCAAAAAAAGAAACATTCTATTAAAATAAATTTTAATTCTGTTTTTTTTTTTTAATTTCTGTTGTTGTTTTTTTTAGCAAATTTTATGTATATTTACAAGAGTTAGAATATTTACCAAATATATATAAATATAATTTTTATTTGCACACATATACTGCCATTTGAAAAATGTTGATATTCTAGATTTAATATTAAATAGCATAACTGTTATTTAAAATAATTTTAATATGAAATGAATGATTAATAATTTGGCAATTGAGCTGTTTATAACTTTTAGCAAGAATTTGTAGAATTTCATAACGAAAAGTAATAATATAATAGTACAAATAACATAAAATTATTAGGGAAAGCAGGTGAACTAACAGTTTGTGAATATTAAACCCCTAAACATCACATGATCACTATTTCTTATGCTAGCACATTACTGTTATTAAAACAGCAAAACTCTCCATACAGTAGTGCCACTCAGTGCCAACCAGAGTAATCAATGGATGCCAGAAAGCTTAAACAATAGAAACTAGTCTGGGGATATTGGATGAGTAGGCACTAGATAGGGATTTTATGCATAAGCCTTCTGGCATCCATTGATTACTCTGGTTGGCACTGAGTGGCACTACTGTATGGAGAGTTTTACCTGTTTTAGTTTGTGAATATTGGTGGCAATTATGTATCAAACAATGTATTCAAGATAGTTTTCATGGACATTTATGTTTCATTGTTTAGTTTAATCACATGATACCTTTTATCATCAAAAATCAAAATTTATCTTAACGACCACATCGTTTCCATAGTTTGCATTAGTGTAACAGCATTGTGCATTAAAAAAGTTTTAATTTTTTTAGCAATTGACTGTTCAGGTATGCTAAAAATAAACATTTCCAAAAAAATAGAAGATTATCTCAATCACAAAGCTGACAGGTTAAAATAATTGAAATTAAAATAAATTTAATAAGAAATTAAAGTACAGTAGATTAAAAATATAATTAATATAAGTTTAGAGTACATAGTTTTCTGAAAAAGAAATTGGTTTGGAGAAGTAATGTAATCTTTTTTTTTAACTTGATATTCTTGATTTCACTGAAAGAGTTACTGAAAAAAAAATTAGTTTTAAAACTATTCTATAAATATTATTGAAAAGGAATTTTAAAAAAATTTATTGAAAAAAATCACTTGCATCACAAAATGAGTAGCTGATAAATGTGATTTAAGAAAAGGATCTTTTACATTTTTTTTGTTTTATTTCAATGTAACTATATTTTGTATTAATATAGGAAGCGAAAAATTAGAAATGATAAAGTTAATATCTCTAAAGCTAATAGATGAGGTTTATTTAAGAATTAATAATAAAGTCCCCTCTCTCTATATATACACCTGGGTCTCTTTTTACACGGATTTATTTAATGCGATTTTGAAGTTAAGTGATTCACATTTCTCTGGAAGTCGAACTCCGATAATGCGCTATTACTTTAAATAATAAATTTTGCACACTTACATCATATTGAAAGTAATGGCACATTATTGGAATTCGACTTTCATCTTAGTAATTTCAATATTTTCAGTGCTTTATAATAGTAAGATTTTATGTAATAATGAAATTAAAATCATGATTTCCACATTTTATGTATACACACATTAAGTTTTACAAAGATTATAATGTAAATTTGTTCAAACATTGTGCGTGTTAATTTTGCATTTTAAATCACATTCTGCTTTTGCTTTTTAAAAAAGAATGTAATCAATTATTAATCATTTAGTGTCCGCAAGTTTATTTTTAAAACGTGAGTAATAGCAGTGGGCACAATTAAAATTGAAAATTAAAAAATTAAAGACAAAAGTAAAAATTTAATTTTTAGTTGTTAGATTAATTACTAATTACGTTGTCACCAGAAAACCATTAACACAACATGAGAGTAATGTTGGCACTAGTTGTATTTCCTCTTGTGAAGAGTTTGCAAATGAACCTGTTTAATGGCAAATAGCATTAATAATTAAAACGTGTATAAAAAAATGTAAATTACTGTAAATTATGCATAAAAATATATTGTTTTGAATAAAATTAAATATTATAGTTAAAAGAAGTTTGTCTTGTATCAATTGTTTTCAAATTTGAAATTTTTTATTAGTCATATTTTATTTCCTTATTTTATTTTGCGCGAATTTTAAAGTAATTTTACATTGGTGCTTTGCTTTTACACGATTTTTGAAAAATCACAGTCCATATCCCCCCTTTTTCAAGGTAATTTCGTTTGCACATTTTCTGAGGAACCTATCTATCGCGTAAAATGAGACCCAGATGTATATAACAAATATAACAGTAATTAACTATTATATACAGTCTTCGAATCCGAAGAATTTTTATTACAAAAACTGACATTTTATTTGTATTATATATTTATATAATAATTAAGAATTATTATTAAATAATAACATTAATAATTAATAATCAAAATATTGATAATTTGAACAAAATAATGCATGATTTAATCTAAAAACACAATATATATATATATGTACATAAATATACATATATTGATACTTGCCTATATCGCTTTGATTTAAAAATACATATATAATGAATAATTTCTGGTTTATATGAGATATGAGAGAGATGATTGATGATAAAGAGATGAAAACATTGAATGAGAAGAGAAAATGTAAATTTATTTGATGAGATATTACTATCACTATGTCTTTTTATTAACAAAATAAATTATAATAATATGTAATATGATATCTATGTTATATAACAGAGCCAGAAAATAATCATATGCTTTTAACTCAGTGATGTATTGACATTAAGAACACGTTAGTATTAATATTAATAATTTAACTATGTTACATTTAAGTAAAATCATATTTAAATATTTGAAAACCAGGCACTCTTCACAAACCTGGGAGCTCAATTGTAAGTATAGAGGATTTGAACTCAGATTTTCAAGCACTCTTCAACTGTCCACACCATCTCATACAACTACTGATACATATGATCACACACATGTAGAAAAGATTAATAATCACCAATATATATATTTCATGCTAAACCAGCACTCATCAGTTGGTCCAGATTATCATCTCTCACACATATATATAATCAATGCTCAGTTTATATTAAGATAACAAATCTTTATACTTTAATGGACAGGCTTCAATCCACTGCAACCTCCAACTTTTCAGCCATCCATATCATTGAAAAAAAAAGTATGAAGATTTGCTATCTTAATATAAACTGAGCATTGATTATATATATGTGTGAGAGATGATCATCTGGACCAACTGATGAGTGCTGGTTTAGCATGAAATACGTATATTGATGATTATTAATCTTTTCTACATGTGTGTGATCATGTGTATCAGTTGTATGAGATGGTGTGGATAGTTGAAGAGTGCTTCAAAATCTGAGTTCAAATCCTCTATACGTAAAATCATATTGTAGGATTTTTTCATATTATGAAATTATTAAACTATTGAGCATCATTGTATCAATGTTTGGACCCTGAAAACAGAGAATTCAGCAACAATCCTCACAGAATATTCTATACTCACATCCAGACTGATTTTGTTTAACTACTCACCTATTCATATTATTTATGGCATAATAAAATTTTAGCACACAAACCCGATAACTCCACTAATAATAATTTTGGCATAAAACAATAAATAGGAGAAATCAAACTTTTTAGTATCAAAACTTGTTTACATTTTTTAAAAAATTGAACAAAGCTGTTTTACAGAGGTCTGAGTAAATCAGTCAATAGAGTAAGAGTTTGTGCTTTAACTTAGTCTTTTTTTTATTAATTTAAAATATGTATTCTTTTACATTATAATCATAAGTAATGATAATAATAAGAAAATAACTCAATTCTCAATAACCACTAAAAACTATTGTATAAAAATTATAAAATTACTCTCATTTATTGCAGTAAGTTTTAATTTTTTTGTGTTTTTAGTGATAACTATTTTGTTTTTTACAAGCTCCAAAATTTGTTGTTAAAGATATTATAATATCTGAGTATGCTGGTGAATTTAATATTATTTATAGTTACAGTGCAAACTTGTGATATAAATTAAAGAATATTAAGATAACATAGTGTAAGTGTAAGTGTAAGTTAAGATCTTTTTGTCACTTAATATGTCTTAAGATCTATATGTATGCTTACATGACTCATCTGACATTCTTTCTCATAAAGGCCAAAAAAACTTATTTTTGACATTTTGATATATCTTTGCCTTTATAGAGGTTCTTGGGAGTCTAGGCAAAAGAGAAATATTTAAGCCTTCTGCTTTATTCTTTTGAGAATTTATGATCTGAATTGTATACATCACATATAATGAGGGTGAATAATGTCTGATTCAAGTATTCACATCTGTTTATTATTGTATTATTTAATCTTTTGTAATTCAAAGATTAATAATTTTCTTCTTTTCAGAACCAGTAATATTTGCTAATTAATGAATATACTCACAGAAAAGATAGTTTTTTATAATATTCAGCTTTATTACTGCCTAGTATCATTTCACTGTATATCATATTCATGGCTTTTATTACTTCAGAGAATGAAGTTAACTCTATTCCTTCTTTTCATAAAACCAGATGGAGCTAATATACAAAATCAGATGAAGAGTATATATAAAATTACCCTGTAATGCCATGACCAGAAATTGCCTGGGATATTTTATAAGTATATTTAATAATTTACAATTTATTACAACAACTTGACTGCTTCTTATTTTCTTTATTTGATATCTGCATGTGCATTGTGTAAATTTTGTGAGATTACATCACATAATTCCAGTACTTTTAAAGATTCTATGTTTGCACATACATACACATATACAAACGTTCTAGGATATATATAAATATAAGAATGGCTATTACAATGCCATTTTTAAATATATCATGTACTTCAGTGAAGCTATTACTTAATGTATGTATATAAACTAGCATTGACTATTACTTGAATTGACTCATATTTAGTAGAATCATATTTTTAATAAAAATAACTTTACAAACTTGACTAACATTTCATAAAGATTTTAATTTAACTTTTATGATCTTTTTGCATTAGTTGTGGTTTTAAAAATTTTATTTTAAATATCCCTGATATATAATTTCTAATAAATTTTAAATACAAGTACATTTTATATACATGGAGTCTATATGTAATATAGGGGATCTGAATACAGATTTTCAAGCTCCCATCAGCCATCCACTTTATCTCATACAATGGATACACATGAGTACCCACATATGAAAAAGATAAATGACTTTCAATATATGTATTTCATGCTGAATCATTTGGCTCAGATCATCATCACTGACACACACATTATATATACAACTGGTGCTTGATTTGTACTAAGATAGAAAATCTTCATACTTTAATGAACTGGTTTCAATCTTCTACATCCTCCAATTCTTCACCCCATTCATATCATTGAAAATCTGATGATGTACTGCTCAAATCCTTCATTAATGTCAATATTATTGTCATGCCCATGTTGACATTTAATCCACTCTGAATTCCTCATGTATAGAAATTGGTCCATTTAAATACACAGAAGAGGGTTGGGCAGGATACAGACTAAATTTGTAATATTTTAATATAAGTATATTTTATATATCACGTGATCACTATTTTATACTAGCACATAATTGTTTATAAACAAAGCAAAACTCTCCATACAATATTGCCAACTTTTCAGTACTGATTACTCTGGTTGGCACAGGGTGGCAATACTGTATGGAGAGTTTTGCTTTGTTTATAAACAATTATGTGCTAGTATAAGATAGTGATCATGTGATGCTTAATGGTTTAACACCAATCCTGCCTAATAGGATAGTGGTGGCTATGGTTGTTAAAGAGCCAAAGACACCAAAATGTATGGGTGCTGAACTGAGTTCAGACCCATATGACTATATAAGCTATTGAGCTTAGATTGAAAATATTTTTGCGTTTTCCCAATTTCATTCTCATAGTTTTGTAGTTAAGTAGAGATAAAAGGTGGGTGCTGTAGGGTTGCATTAGATCCTAAGATCTAGGTGCAGGGCTCTCAGATCCAAAGCTCCTCACTGATGATGGCCACAAGCCAGAAACTAATCTGGGGGTATTGAATGAGTAGGCATTAGATAGGGATTTTATGCACAAGCCTTCTGGCATTCATTGATTACTCGGTTGGCACAGGGTGGCAATACTGTATGGAGAGTTTTGCTTTGTTTATATTTTATGTACCTGGAGTTTATATGTGATACAGGATGTTTGAATACAGACTTTCAAGCTTTCTCCAGTCATCCACTTTATCTCATACAACTGATACACATACAAATGAAAAAGATAAATGATCTCCAATATATGTATTTTGTGCTGAAGCAGTACTCATCAGTTTGGTCCAGATCATTGTCATCATTGCCAACATATATATAATTGATGCTCTGTTTACATTAAGATAGCAAATCATCACACTTTAAGGAACTTTTCAGCTATTTATATCACTGAAAATCTGATGATGGAATGCCCAAATCCTTCATTAATGCCAATATTATTGTCATATCGATGTTAACTTTAAGCCACTCTGATTCCTTCATTTATAAGACTTGGTCCATTTAAATACACAGAAGAGGGTTGGGCAAGATCCAGACTGAATTTGTAATATTTTAAATATAAGCATATTTTATATGTCTGGAGTCTAGATATAATACATAAAATTTGAGCACAGACTTTCAAGCTTCCTTCAGCCATTCTCTCTATCTCATACAACCAATACACATGACCATACACATGTGAAAAAAGATATATAATCTCCAACATATGCATTTTGTGCTGAACCAGCACTCATCAGTTGGTTCAGATCATCTCCATCTTCTCACCCCATTTAATCGGTCCTTGGTTTATATTAAGATAGCACATTTTCACACTTTAAGGGACAGGCTTCAATCTACTCTATTCTCCAACTCTTCAGTCATCCATATCATTGAAAATCTGATTATGGAATGCTCAAATCCCTAATTAATGCTAATATTATTGTCATACCCAGGTTGACTCTAAGTCACTCTGACCTTCTCATTTATAGAACTTGGTCAATTTAAATACACAGAAGAAGAATGGACAGGATACAGATTAAATTTGTAATATTTTAAATACAAGCATATTTTATTTGTCTGGAGTCTAGATAAAATACATTTAATTTGACACAAAATACATGAAATTTAAACACAGACTTTTAAATTTTCTTCAGCCATTCACTCTATCTCATACAACCAATACACATGACCATACACATGCAAAAAATATAAATGATCTCCAACATATGCATTTCATGCTAAGCCAGCACTCATCAATTGGTCCAGATCATCATCTCCATCTTCCTATGCACATATATAATCAATGTTTGGTTTATATTAAGATAGCAAATGTTCACACTTTAAGAGACAGTCTTCAATCTACTCCATCCTCCAACTCTTCAACCATCCATATCATTGAAAATCTAATGATGTAATGCTCAAATCCCTCCTTAATGCCAATATTATTGTCATGCTAAGTTTGACTTTGTCATTCTGACCTCCTCATTTATAAAACTTGGTCAACTTAAATACACAGAAGAAGGATGGGCAAAATACAGATTATATTTGTAATATTTTTAAAAACGCGTAAATTGTGTTTTACCCAGAGTCTAAATGTAAATCAGGAAATTTGAACACAGACTTTCAAGCTCCCTTCAGCCATTCACTCTATCTCATACAACTGGTATTTGTGGCCACACACATGTGAAAAAGATAAATGATCTTTAACATATGTATTTGGTGCTGAACCAGCACTCATCAGTTGGTCCAGACCATTATCTTTCACTCATACATATATAACCAGTGCTTGGTTTATATTAAAATAGCAAATCTTTATACTTTAAGGGACAGATTTCAATCTACTTGACTTTCCAATTCTTTAGCCATTCATATCATGATGGAATGCCCTAATCCCTCATTAATATCAATATTATTGACTTGCCATGTGACTTTAAGTCATTCTGGACTTGGTCTATTTAAATACACAGAAGGATGGACAGGATATAGGCTGAATCTGTAATATTTTATATGTCTGGGCCTAGATGTAATATAGACTATTTGAACACAGGTTTTCAAGCTCCCTTAAACCATCTACTCTATCTTATATAAGCAATACACATGACCACATACATGTAAAAAAAGATAAATGATCTCCAATATACATATTTTGTGGTGAACCAGCACTTTTCAGTTGGTTCAGATCATCTCCCACACATATATATAAGCAGTGCTCAATTTATGTTAAGATAGCAATTACTCACACATTAATGGAGAGGCTTCAATCTATTCCACCCTCCAACACTTCAGTCATCAATATTCATTGAACATCTAATAATCGGTATGACAATAATATTGGCATTAACAAGGAATTTGTGCATTCCATCATCAGGTTTACAATGTTTATGGGTAGCTGAAAAGTTGGAAGGTGATATAGATTAAAGCTCGACCTTTAAAGTGTGAATATTTGCTATCTCAATATAAAGTGAGCACTGATTATATATGTGTATGTGGGGAGGAGAGATGACCCTGGACCAGCTGATGAGTGCTGGTTCAGCATGAAATATGTATATTGGAGGTCATTTATCTTTTTCACATGTGGGTGGTCATGAATATTGGTTGTATGAGATAAAATGGATGGCTGAAGGGACTCTGTGTTCAAATTCCTCATATTACATGTAGACTTGGAGTCACCATGGGCATGACAATAATATTGGCATTAACAAGGGATATGGATATTCTATCATACAGATTTTCAATAACATGGATGGCTGGAGAATTGGAGGATGATGTAGATTGAAGCCTGTCCTTGAATATGTGAATATTTGCTATCTTAATATAAACTGAGCACTGATTATATGTATATATGTAATCTTATAATTAAATATTTATAAATACAGTAATTATATATATATATGTGTGTGTGTAAAGTATAACTTTAAAAGTTTTTATCCACTTAGGAGCGTTTTTGACTAGACTATCCTCGTAGTCTTTGTCAACTAACACTTTGAAAGGCTAGCCTTCCCACAATTACGTGATCCTTACGATTGCTGCCTGTCTGTTAATTAAGTCTAGTTTGTATTTCCTTTATTCTCTTTTTGTTGTTATTTTTTCAATTTGTAATATTTTTACATTATTATAATGGTGATAAAAACGAATGCTGAAACATTGTTATTTACTTTGCAATTTTATTTCATTTTCTGAACCTTTTTAATAGCAGCTAGTGCTCTTTAGTTCTTTTTTCCAACGTGCATCTCGATTCCCATATAAATCCATTTATAAATTATGCAAATTTTTATTTATAAATGAGGTTTTATCTTTAGAGTTATTCATTAATTCGTTTAATGTAGGAAAAGAGTAAAATGCAATGTCACATATACCTTTGTAAATTTTCATTACAAAATTTGCTTGATCATTTGGAATATATTGTATTGATATCCATTGGTATTGATATCCATATTTTTTTATTAGCAGGCGAATCAATATTATTATTAATATTTTTATTCGATATTAAAAGAGTTTAGAAAACAGAACATAATTGCGAAGTAAATAATAATTTTCAGCATCCGTTTTTTACGACCATAATGGGTTTAACTTCAATTATAATAATGTAAAAATATTGCAAATTGAAAAAAATAATAACAAAAGGAAAATAAAGGAAGCTATGCTAATATATAAATACAAATAAGACTAGGCAGCAAACGTTAAGATCACAGAATTGTGTAAAGGTTAGCCTTTCAAAGTGTTAGTTGACAAAGATTACAAGGAATAGTCTAAAACGCTCCTAAGTGGATAAAAAAATTTATAGTTATATTTTACATATATCTAATTACTGTAGTCATAAATATTCAATTAGAAGATTATGTATATTGATATGAAGAAATGCAGACATCGAATTATAATATTATATATATATATATGTGTGTGTATGTGGGAGATGACAAACTGATGAGTGCTGGATCAGCACAAAATACATACATATATTGGAGATCATTCATCTTTTTCACATGTGTGTGGTCATGAATATTGGTTGTATAGATAAAGAGGATGGTTGAAGGGAGCTTGAAAGTCTGTATTCAAATCCCCCATATTACATGTAGACTCCAGGTGTATAAAATGTATTTGTATTTAAAATATTACAAATTTAGCCTGTATCCTGCCCATTCCTCTTCTGGGTATTTAAATGGACAGGGTCTTATGCATGAAGAGTCAGAGTAACTTGGGTATGACAATAATATTGACATTAACAAGGGATTGGGTGTTCCATCATCAGATTTTTCAATGGTATGGTTGGCTGAAGAGTTGGATGATGGCGTAGACTGAAGTCTGTCCATTGAAGTTTTGCTATTCTAATACAAACCAAGCACTCACAAGTGTGGGAGATAATATCTGGACCAACTGATGAGTACTGGTTCAGCATGAAATATGTATATTGGAGATCACATTTTTTTCAAATGTGTGTGGATCATGTTTATTGATTATATGAGATAATGCGGATGACTGAAGGGAGCTCAAAAGTCTGTGTTCAAATTTTTAAAGTAAGTTAATTGAGAATACATTTAATTTAGTACAAACTGGTACAATTACTACATAATTTTCAAAAGATATGTTATTTCATACTGAAAATCAATTATTTTTATAAAGATAACTAGTTTAATTTATTCCTTGACAATAATAGTATCATTTATTGTTTATATTAAGCAATGAATTAACTTTAAACTTTTCTCTGAATTTTCCAGATATTGTTTTCACTTTGTTAAAAGAACTCAAATTTCATTTTACCATCTAGATATTTTTTCTATTATTGGTAACGTTGATATTTCAGTGAGACAAACTGTCTCATATATTATAAAGAAAAGCTCATAACCATTTTAACAACTTCACTCAATTGTACAATATATTTTATACTAATATAAATTTTATAAACTATATATTTAAAATAACTATATTTTATATATATTACCATGAAATAGTAACAGCTTATTGCAGGTAAGGCTTGTGGTATGCATTAAGAAACCTTTGTAAACTATCTGGATATTTGTTTCCAAATGTACCAAAAACAGGGATGTTTTCATTGGAAAAGAATTTTATTTTAAATTTCCACTAAGTGGTTATTTTAAGGCCCAAGGTATATTGTTTACAAACATCATGAGTCACATCTCTAGTGCTATTTATTTTATGATGCACACCTGTGATTAGGTGCAAAAAATGTTGACTACTAAAAGTGACATATTGGCTCTTTTATGCATTTGATCAAAGATGCAATTTTCATAGTAATCATATAAAACATAATGCAAAATATCACATGCTCGATAAAATTAACATAACATTAAAAAAAATAATAATAAAGCTAAGAAAATATAATTGTCATAAAAATGAAAAAATTAAAAATTTAATCACTTTAAATGTTATTAATTTTAAATTTATTCATAAATTATAAGTTGTGATGTGTTAGATTTCAAATAACAGCTTTTTTTATTTAAAATTATTCTGCATAAATAAGTCTTTTCTATGATAAGCATTTATTTTCTTCCAAAGAAAAGATTAACTTATTTAAACTTTAAATAATAAATGGCTGAGATATGCTTTCAACCTAAAAGGTCATATTCATATAGTGTCAGCCACCGAGTTTGAATGCTATAAATATATGACCTTCTAGTTTGAAATCATAGCTCAGCTACTTACTATTTAAAGTTTAAATACATTAATATTTTCTTTAGAAGTGAATAAGCATTTATCATAGAATTACATAATAAAAGAAAAGAAGTAAAAATTGTTACAGAAATGTCTTTTTTAAAAACAAAAAAAAAATTCTAAGGTCTATTGCTTTAGGAACTAACAATTCTAGGTAAAAAATATCTATAGTTTTTCTTTTCTAACAAAATAAATATTAATTTATATTGATGAAGAAGTAAAATGAAAAAAAAATTACTGAATTTGTTAATTTATACATATGTGTTCAAACATAAAAAGTGCGCATAGATTTATACATTAAAACAAGCAATGCAGATCAGAAGGTTAATTTCCTTCTACGTAATATCCAGTTCTAAACTATTAATTTATATACAAGTTGTATTTGAACATTTTAAATATTATTATATGGCCAATTTATTTTATTAAATAATATTCAAAAATTTAAATAATATTTACACTAAATTTAATTTTCTTTTATAATTAAAAGTAAATAACTTATTTCAATGTAATATAAAAAATATACTGAAAATATCTTTCAATTTACTTTTAAAATTTTATATATGAATTCTCCGTGCTTTTTTTTTCCTATAAAAAAAGATTTTTAAAAATATAATTTTTATGAAAGAACTATAAAAAAAAAAACATTTATATTATTAATTTAAAAATACGAATGGAAAAAAATGAATAAATTATTCATAAGATGCCATATAATATGCAAGCATAGTATGCACCATTTTATTTGTATGCTTTCTCAAAGATAACTCGATTTTTGGCTCCCAAATGCTGACAAACTGTTCATGGGGTTATACGGGTATATAAGAAAGCAAGGTATATTGCTTATAAACATCATAAGTCACTTCAGATTATTTCATGTTTTTTTTCTTTTTATGAATCTTTTTTTATATCTGTGTTGTTGTTTTTAATAAGTACCATTGTTAAGTATTAAAATAAATTTACATTATAAAATAGAAATAAATATTATATATATATATTATCATCATTATTTCCGACCACTATTAATCCACTGCAGTATCAAGGTCTCTTCAAGTTCAATCCATCATCACCCAGCATCCTTCCTTATTTCATCCATCCATCTCATATGTGGTCTCCTAGATCTTTTACGATCTTTTGGAATCCCATTTAAGATTTTAACTGTCTATCTATTATCAATTTCATGTATAAGTATCATAAAATATATATATATATATAGTTATAGTTATAAAACAATGCAAAAAAGGAAATGAAGAAATTCTCAAATTATCAAAAAGAAAAAAAATGCTGAAAAAGTAAAACTGTTCAAAAAATTCGATCAATAGATAAATTTATATATAAAAAAGCTGAAATATACATCATTAAAATACCATTCATGATGAAAATTTTTCTAGATCATCAACATCTATAAACATACTGCTTGCTTCAAATTCAAATCATGATTTGTATGTTTTTCAATATTAGAATTGGTTGATAATAATATCATTATTACTCAAATGTTAAGCATTCCTATTCATTACAGTCAACTTATTTGGAGACTGAAGATAATAAATTTTTCATTTCAACTTTAATTGAAAAAGCCACATACTCTTCAAAAGCAATTGGTGATGATCTGATTATTATTCAAAATGTTTCAGAAACCCTGTTCATCACTTTTTTATCAATAAAGCAAATCGTACATAACATGACATTGCTTTTATAAGCTTGTATTTACAAAAATGTAATTCAGAGAGCATACCAATAGCTCAAATAAGCTCTTAATTGATAAGTGCAGTAAGAGAAAATATTTAAAATCTCTATCTGAAATACTCTTATCCTCAGACCAATTGGTTTCGAGCTTATGGTCACCTCAGTGAGGAGCTACAATATTCAGACACTAGATCTAAAATATCAACTCAAAACCAAGCACTTATTTTATACTTAACATGAAAATGTCTTTTACTCCAGCTATCTAACTTAAATAGCTATATGGGACTGAACCAAATTCAGATCCTCAACATAGCCAAAGTCATAAAAGTAAAATTATAATTATTAATAAATCAAGTCACGCATAATGTGACATTGCTTTTATAAGCTTGTATTTACAAAAAGGAAATACAGAGCATACCAATAGCTCAAACAAGCTCTTAATTGATAAGTGCAGTAAGAGAAAATATTTAAAATCTCTATCCGAGATACTCTTATCCCCAGATCAATTGTTTTTGAGCTTATGGCTCATCTCAGTGAGGAGCTAGAATATTCAGACACTAGATCCAAAATATCAACTCAAAACCTAGCACTTATTTCATATGTAATATATGACTTGCTTTATTGATAATTATAATTTTACCTTTATGGTTTTGGCTATGCTGAGGCTATTAATATAGGATAGATTCTGAATTTGGTTTAGTCCCATATGGCTATTTAAGTTAGATAACTGGAGTAAAAGACATTTTTATGTCTGAAAACTTCAGAGTTTCTACTTAAATATTACATATGAAATAAATGCTGGGTTTTGAGTTGATATTTTTGGATCTAGTGTCTGAATATTCTAGATCCTCACTGAGGTCAGCCATAAGCTTAAAACCAATTGGTCTGGGGATAAGAATATTTTGGATAGAGATTTTAAATATTTTCTCTTATGCACTTATCAATGAAGAATGAAGATAGTAATTCTTTCATTCAATTTTATCTGATATGAAACAGCACCAAAGCAGAAAAGAATAGTTTTTTTTTTTTACAATGTGATTTATGAGTATCAAACTGTTTGCATTCCCAATTTTAACACAACCACTTTGGATAAATACATTAATGATTATTACTACTCTTTTACTAAAATACAAATTATCTCTAACCAAGATATAACTTTAATCTTTACTTAAATATTAATATATCTGATTTTATATACACACATAGAATAATTCAGCTTCATCCCACATTTTCTATGTGTAACGTATCTTAAGATACACTTAAAACCTCCATTCCACCATATGTTTTTGAAACATATGAATAAAGACATCTGAAAATAAAACCCACCCAGATGAATACTATAAGAATTATAAGAAAAATAAAAACATTTAAATATTTCTGTTGTTATGGTAAAGTTGTGATGTGTTTTATACCAATATAAATTATACACTATCAAAATAAATGTAAATAAACAAAAAATAAAATCACTAAAATTCATAAGTTCTGTACATTTTACAATAACAAGAGCAGCCATTTTTCCATCTTAAACATCATCATACTTATTAATTCTGTTTTTTTATATTATATTTAAAACACATATATTTTATTCACAGTATTTCATATAATAAAATATTTCCTAAGCAAAAAGCTAGATGTTATATGAAATTTAAAAAAAATTATAAATTCTCTTCCATAAGCAATAAAATGTAAGTTATTGATTTAATAGTGGCAAAAAAAAAAAAGAAAACTGTAAAACATTATTGTATTATATCAGAAGTAATTGTATAAATTCCAAAGTCAATAAGAATTTTAAAACAAAAAGACCATAGTCTAATGATGCTAAAACTGCTATTTTGCTTCTACATGGGAAAAAAACTTAATTGAAAAAAAAAAGTGTAACATCCAAAGCATGTTTAATTATAGTGATTTTTTTTATTTTGTGAATGATTGAACACAAAGTATTCTTTCAATTTATTATTGATAAATACTTTTTTGTGGGTTCTGAAAAAATAAAAGGTTTTCTATTTTTTGTTTTTTTTTACTGAATAAAAAGTTTGTTTGTTTTTTTTTTAACTAAAAAAATTAATTATCTATGTACTTAATTGTTAATTAATTAATATTGCTTTGTTAAATAAATTACTTTTATTCCAAAATATTTTTTTTAAATGTAATATATTCACAGAGGCAAAACTCTCCATACAGTAGCACCACTCAGTGCAAGCTAAAGTAATCAATGTATTCAGAAAGGTTTGTGCATAAAATCCCTATTTAGTGCCTACTCATCCAATATTCCCAGACTAGTTTCTACCTTGTGGTTTTTATCAATGAGGAGTCTTGGATCTGAAAGCACTGCACCTAAATCTTAGGATCTAATGTAACCCTCCAGCAGCCACCTTTTACTTTTTTAGCTAACTATAAAGCTTTGAGTCCAAAACCTTCTTGCATTCATTGATTACTCTGACTTGTACTGAGTGGTGCTAATGTATGCAGAGTTTTGCCTCTATGAAAAACAGCTTGTGAAGGCATAAAGAATGATGACCATGTGATGTTTGATCATATATTCCTGTTTTAGTAAATTATGAATAATGTAGATATTTAATTTTTTTATCAATTTTTCTTTTGCTCAATGTTTAATAGTATATAGCTCCACCAACTAGTGTAGAGTGTGATAGAATATACATACAAGTAGCACTAATTTTTTTCCACTTTACTCAACTGAGAACCAACCCAAGAATCTTCATTTTTTAAATCTCCCAATCATCTATTTGTGTTTTAAATTGTAAATATGTTATAAATGACTTTTTTTTAAAAAAAAAAAAAAAAAACCTTGTTTCACATTAGACAGGATTTTTTAGAAACCTATCTGCCACATTTAATATAAGTAATCTGTATCACTCGTTATTGCAAACATTTACTATTGTATAAACATCTATATGTTACTTCCTTTTTTGTAATTTACTTAATAGAATTACATAATAATTTTATTAGTATATTTTATATTCATTTAATATTTTTTTTCATTTTTAAAATTGTCCATTTATATCCATGAGTAAAGTCAACAGTATGTTGATATGCCATTCGATCATGTTATATGAAATGTTAATTGACTTAGAAGCATTACATATATCAATGGAAACAGATAAAAAAAAAACATTCTGTGAGGTTTTAAATTAATAATAAGTATTGGCCAGTTAACATATCTTTTAATCAAGGAAAGATCATACCAAAACAAAACAATTATAAATGATTTGAACTCAGACTTTCAAGTTCCTACAGTCATCCACTCTATCAAATATAATCAATACACATGAAAAAGATAAATGATCTCCAATATATGTATTTAATGCTGAACAAGCACTCATCAGTTGGTACAGATCACCATCTTCAATACATATATTGGATAATTATATGATTGTAGGAAGCTTGAAAATCTGGGTTCAAATCCCTATCTAGGTTAAGTATATACATTATACTTACATTTCAATATTACAAAACAAAATAAATATATAAAATTTAATTAAATACTATTATATATATCATAGATGGTAATTTATCATATATCATAATATTAATATAAGAAAACAAAGTTTTTGAAAAGAAAAAGGAGAAGAATTTTTTTAATTTGTTGATATTATTACAATGGTAATTTTTAAAAAATGTTAATATTTTTATGCAAAAAAAAAAAAAGTACATGAACCGCGTTTTGTGATTATATATCGGCAAAATAATTATCAAAAATATAAAGTGATTAAAATATTTAGATGGGAAGCTATATTATTCAAAATTATTTTAAAATTTTTTTGTGAAAGGCTAAATAGTTTTAAATCTTCATTTTCCATTATTATATAAATGCATGCAGAAAATTTTCAATCCATAAATTTTTCAAGTATTTGGATAAAGTAAACTAATAAATATAAAAAAATTATTAAAAATTCAAAAAAATTATAGATAAGCACAATTCAATGATTATTATCTATGTTCAATACTTTTTTTAAAAAAAAAAAAAGCAGCTTAACATCTAGTATTAAGTAATGCTCAGATATTACAATTTAAATTTTTCATATATATTATGAGTATATATGTTTATAAATATATATATATATAATTAAAAATTATGATAATTACATATGCACAAAAAGGACAATAATAGTAATACATTATAAAAACGTTCAAATATTGGCACCTGGAATCCAAATATCTAGACTTCTTAATAAAAATAAATGCCAATGCCCTTCTTACTAATTATTTCCTCACTTCTTCCTTGTCGTACTCTTATCACTAATATGGATCATTTAAACTCATTAACATCAACCTCTTAAAAAATATACAAAGTGATCCTTTTCCCAATATAAGAATTATTACATTCTTTCTTTTCCCACTCTGGTTTGTAAGATGCTATCTAAGCTTTAATCCCACGTTTCATAATTCTAAATCACTCTTTCTAAAAAAAATTAAATAACATTAAGACCAGAGTTCAAATCCATGCACCAGCTGATATTTTTGCAGCTACATGAAATCTGATCTTATTATCAACAACCCAGAGACTTGGCTATAGAATATATTAATTAATATGTATTAGATATATATTTATTATTTCTCAATTATATGAACATCTATCTTATTGCTTTTCTACTTAAAATCTCTTTCGTTTCAATAAGACATGTAAATAATCTTCAATGTATATAGTAAACCTAATAAAGTTAGATTAAAACTATAAGGGACAATATTTATGTATTGATTAGATTTAGTACAATGCATTTCTTAATAAGAATTTTATTTGATGTTTATTAGGATTTTGTTTTTTATTTTTTAAATAAAGACCAACTTTTTATTGACTTTGGCTTTGTGTGAACTATATTTCTTCTCCAGATTATTCTCTATCCCCCGTCAATGACTGTGGTGAGCTACTTAATCAAAATGTGACACCGGACCAATTTAAGAAAATTAAAGCATTACCTTAGAAAAAAAAAAGAAGGCTTGTGGATGAGGTAATTTTTATTTTAATTATTTGATGATTTTTGAAAAATGTAAATAAATATCTATTAATTACTTTGGATAATAAAACTTTTTATGCTTCAAAATAAAATCCTAAACTTTAAAAAATAAATATTAACAATGAAACCATTAGAATAGTTTTGGAAAATTGTAATATTATTTTAAATACACTATCTTTTATTATTTACAATTATAATGTATAAGAATTTTATTCATTAATGATTAAATTAATTATAACGTATGTATGTAATAGTATTTATATGTCGTTTTAACTTTAACAAATAAAAATAAAACTATCTTTGTGAGAATGTTACGTCAAAACTTTGACTAGTTAACGATCGATGTGATAAAATGTCATTATTTGTATGGTTTTAATATCAAGACTTTGAACAGGAAGACAAAAATATATGGAAATGATGGATCAATATTTTACTACAAATGTTAATGGTAAATTCTAAAAAAAAAATCAATCAATCATAAAAATTTGTTTACACACGCATATACTATATTTATAGAAAAAATTTCTATCACTCAATTGCTCAAATTTAATTTATTATAATATATATTATTTCCAAAAATGCTATAGATCATATTAAATTATATTACACATTATGTTAAGGTTACAACTTTCTTGTCTAGGATAAAACTGACAGCAAGAATAACTTGACAATCTAAATGCTTTTGAAGGATGGATTTCGATTTAAAGATGCTTCCAATAGACTATAATACATTTTTTTAGATATAATGTCAAAAAATATTATCCGAATTTCAAAATGACAAGAGATTCAAATGTACGAAGAAACGTACTACAAAAAATCCAAAATATATATGTATAAGTTTAAAAATATTATAATAAGCCTTAAAAAAATGTACAGTGGATCTGTAAATTATATGACATAAAAAAAGTATAATTATGTATATATTGAAAAGTCTTCAGTGGGCGATTATTCCCAAAAGTCTTAAATGGAATGATTAAAATAAAATTGTTAAAGAGTATAAAAATAACTTTATAAATGTTTAGAGAATCCAAATAATATCTTGCAAAACAAAATAAAATTATATCGTTTATTAAAAGACAAAATTAAAATTAGAAGCATTCCAGAATAGCAGTTGGTTTAAGCAACTGGACACTGTGCATATATATGTCTCAATGATTTTAATTTTTCAACATGTAAATATTTTACGTGAGAAAGATAATGCAAGAGAAAAAAATGAAAGAGCATTTAATTTTAATACAAATGGTAATATGATCAATCATCAACTTTACAAGGAAAATTAAAAATTATCTAATTATATTGCATGCCTTATAATCAAACATGCTGCCGTCTGTGAAAAAAAAAAAGAGATAGCACAACTTGCAGTCACATTTATCACTTAAGTTTATATTCCACGTAAAACTCAAATACTGCTTTTCAGGTTCTAATTAGGCTTAGAATTAGTTTCAAATAATAACTTTATTCACACCTTAATAAGATACATATGGATATCATTTTACATCTTTTTTATTATAGGTATGCACGTACATATGTGCTAAAAATAATTTTTAAAAAATTCTATTTAAAAATGCTGAAATCTGATATCAATGTTGACCATCATCATCAATGCTCTGGGCCAATAAGTGTCATAAATATAATTATCATCAATAAATTAATTATCAAATCTATCAAATTGAAATATGTGGACTTTAAAGATATTATCTAACATTATCCAAATAATTCTACAGAGAATCATCTGGATGTCTACACACATATATATTTCAAATACCATAATGTCTGAACTAGCTTTGGGATCACAAAGACCCTAGACATTGTGAACAGTTATAAATATACCTGCCTAATTTATCCTATTATTAAATAATTTCACAAGTATAATATATAAATCCCTTAAAGCACAATCTTATGATAAAATCAGGTACACACAATTGTAATTCTGAGAACAGATATATAGAATAAAGGCATCAAAAATTAATTTGACTTTATTTGTTCAAACACCTATTTAAGAAAGTTAACTAATAAATAAAAGAATTTAAAAATTTAGAAAATGATAAAATGATAAGACCTAAAGTCAGCAAATAATCAACTCTATCCATATAATACCCAAATAATTTTATATAATACATATAAATATTACTCTCTTCTGATTCTTTTTACTAAATCAACATTTTATCTAAATGAGATATTTCTTTACAGTAATCAACCCCCCCAAAATATTCCACAATAAAGAAAGAAAATTATCTATACTCTTCCTCTTCTTTTGAAAATGATAATGTTCCATACTTTCAACAAAATCAGCTAAAAAATTATTCAGTGTATTCAATTATTATTTTTTAATTTTATTTTATAAAATAACCTTTATAAATGTATTAGGTGGACATTCTACAGTAGCCCAATTTACCATGGATAAATTTGTTCTTTATCCCCAGTTCTTTGGTAGTTGCATAGATTTATAAATTTTTCAGGTATGAGTTTGTATCAATTTTTTTCTTTTGTTAGAGCTTTTTTAATAGTTATTTTATTTATTTAGCTCTTTCTTTTTTTCTTTTGTAGCTTACAAGTTTCCAGTTTAAAAACTATTTCCATTTCATTTTCCTTCCATTTAGCTTTTCTTATTTTCCTTTTTGTAGCTCCAGGTTTTCAATTTAACAGTTATTTTCATTTCATAATCATCCATTTAACATTTTTTGTCTTCTTTCTTATAGTTCCAGATTTCCAGTTTAAAAATTATTTTCATTTCAAGTTAACATAAGTTGATACATAAGACTAGTTAAAAGTTTCTGTCAAGAGTGTTCTCCTTCTCCTATATTCTTTTAAGAAGATTGATCACATAGTTACCTCAGTAATGATCAGCTTTTAGAAAAAGCTTAACATACAGTTTCAGTAAAGTCAATATTATACTGCTTTGCAAACATTCTTTCTTTTTCTTTAACTAATAATGAGATCAATCTAGCATCAGACTTCTAAGTTGAGCTTCTGACTGTAGACTTCACCACTACCAAACTGGCACTGAATTTTTCTTGTTAAAAAACAACCCTGATATCAATCTTCCATCCAATTACATGATTATCTCAGAAATTGCTGCATTAAGGTTTGACCAATTGATTTTTTTTACAGGAAAGATTATTTTTTTAAAAAAAATTCTAATTTTTACACTAAAAAAATGTTTCATTTCTGTAGAGATAAAGATTCTATTCCCTTCTTGTTTTTTTATGAATTGATACATAACTTTTAAAGATCTTAATCACTTTTTTTGTTTTTTTAAATAAATGAACTAAAGAAGAAAAAAAACATTTCCTTTCTTTTATAGCTATATCCAATAAAACTTAAAAATGATGACTTCATGTATATAAATCATTTACTAATTGTAACCTAGATGTATGTAAATTTTTAGTTAAGGCTTTACTTCATTAGCATATGAAATCAATTAATATATATATGTGCTCTGTGCACAGTTAATGAAGCTATTAAACATAAGTAAAATTATCAAAATTACCACCAAGCACTTTTAGGACAGTTTATAGACCCATATTCATGGCTACTTGTGTTTAGTTAAGAACTGTAATATTAATGCAAATTTATGCAAATTCATATGAAGATGCTACATAGACCAAGATGGCTAAATTTCTATCCTGTAGCTACCATGAGAAGAAATAATTATTCACTATATATATGTGTGTGTGTTGATATATATTGCTTAAATTAACAAAAGACTTCACTTGCAAAAGTATTTGCATAATCATTTGAATTTTATAGTTAAAAGGGTCACAGTTGTAGTTGATGCCTGTGTATACAAATGAATTCACTAAGGTGCTGAATCTAATATGGATATAAAATTAAGATCAATTACCTCTAATTACATTCTCAAGTACAAATAAATCTTTTCATGCACATAATTATTATTCAATTTAAATGACCTTAATATCTAAAGTTCATATAATGGAATGCAAGGAATATTTCTTAAATATTGAATTATAGACATGTTTAATCTTTATATTAATTATATCATACAAAAAACTTAAGCCAATAAAATATTAGCAAGGTTATTATGCCTGCCACTATATTATTACATGGTCATATTACAAGTGAAAACATACATACAAACAATAATTGAAGAAGATGATGTACATAAAGAATGTTATTTTAAATAGTAAATTTCATTTGTTTTTAAAATATGTGTATATATACATTGGTGAATCTAAGTGTACATTTGAGAAGAGAATAAAAGAACATATGCTTTTATATAATAGAATTCAAAAAGAGAATCAATATGGAACAGATGTAAATAAACCTTCATCATCTGTTATATTTGATCATAATAAATCTTGTCAATATGGATTTAAATTTGATTATAAAAATATGAAAATTATTCAAATTGAACGTTGTCATAATAAACGTAAAATAAAAGAGGCTATGTTGATTTCAAGAAATCGTCAAATTCTAATGAATCGCCAGTCATCAAATGTTAAGATAACAGAATTGTGGGAAATCTGAATTGAACTATGGGTATTGTTAAGGGTTGTCTCGTTTTGATTATTCAATATTATATAGTTGATAAAGACTACAAAGTGTATAGTCGAAAGTACTTCTAAAAGAATATAATTTATATAAATTGTACTGTATTTTGATATATATATATATATATATATATATATATATAGGCTATATTTAAATACATTTGTTCTTTGACATGGCTTCTGACTAATTCCATAGCAGAAATTATGTTCCATTGATTTAGTCTGAACCAAAAATGGAGTGTATGAGTAGTGTAAAAGCATAGATGATTGCTAGATATTTTTCATTTTATTTAAATAATCATCAATGAAAAGTATCAAACCAAACCAATAAAATTAATTTTTAAGTTATTTATTAAATGATCAACAGATAGTATACATAAACACACATACTATTATAAGTTATATTTATATATATATTGATTTTACCCTATTTTTCTCAAAATCTTGTTTCAAATTTCTTTGCAAATGAATAAAATTACTTAAATATATATAATATTTAAAAAGAAGTATATTGTCTATAAACAAGGCAAAACTCTCCATACAGTAGTGCCACTCTGTGCCAATCAGAGCAATCAATGTGATGCTTAATGGTTTATATTGTCTATACTGAACTTAATGTAATTAGAAGGACTTGAACTCAGACTTTCAATCTCTGTAAATATGATAGTAAAGTAGAAAATGCTTAAAAGTCAAATACAATGTGTTAGTATAATTTAAATGTAAATTATCAATAAAAATATAAATAAATTTAAATTCATTATTTATAACATCTAACATAAAAGTGACTGATATGCTAATATTTTTCTGTTGGTACTTTGAGGATAAATATTTAGTGTGGAATCACATTTCTTTTTTCTTCTGGATATCATATGCAGTTGTGAATTTCACATAGCTTAAGACCAAATTTAAATTTTTAATAAAAATGTATTAGGATATTAAACACTGAGCATGTGCTGTTTTTTTAGTCTAGCTGCTGCAACAGCATAAAGAGCTGCTGCTGTATTTTATTGGTTCCTTTATAATCACAGAACATCTTTAGAATAGAATCACAATTTTAGTTGTGAATTTTATGCAATTTAAGGGGAAAAACTTCTTTATGAAATATATCACACATATTGAACCCTGTCTATATTTTTCCTTTAATTTTGATATTAAAAACTACCTCACACTTTTATTTGATTCTATTTATCGAACATAAATTTTTAGCACAGAAATACAAATATTTTGGTTTTATATAAAAAAAATTGAAAATTAATATGTATAACATGTATTTCATGCAACATATGAATAAGCACATTTTGGGTCAATTATTTCACTATTCAATTTTTTATTCTATGTGCTATGGAAATCATAGTCTTTATTTATATTTTATGACACTATTAACTGATCTTAACATGTTCAGAAAATATGAGGATTTAAATTCACGTCACTCAGAAAAATCTTAATTTAACTTCATATATATAAGAATGTGGTGGTGAATACTTTTAAATAATAGATAATGTAAACTTATATTTTGGATTTGTCATTTATATTTGCTTATTAATATATATATATATATATATATTCAAACTTGCATATGTTTGTGTTTCTGCATAACAAAATGGTTTCTTTCTTATTCATAACCTCATGTTGGGTGGTGAAGTTTACCATATTTATAGTTATCTTAAATTAATTACTGTGGCTGCTTTATTTATAGTGTAATGTAATTATGTATGCATTTTTATTTAAATTAGTCCAATTAAATATTCTATTTGTTAGATAACTGTACACTATTTTCCCTTTTATTTATTACATTTCTATGGTAATAAATAAAAGAGAAACAGTGTACAATTACCTAACAAATGAAATATTTAAATGGACTAATTTTTTTTTTAAATGCATGCATAATTACATTGCAGTATAAATAAAACAGCAACAGTAATTAATTTAAGACTTATGATTATGGTGAACTTCATCAAAAGTGCACTCAGCTTTAGATTATAAAAAAGAAAGAAACCATTTTGTTATGCAAATAAACAAACATATGCAAATTTGAGTTACAAATACAAACAAAGGGAAAAAATAAATATAAACATATTTATAACAGATATATATATGAGTAGAAAATGTAAACATATATTTTGAATTTGTCTATTATTCTTGCTTATTAATAATTAAAAGTATCATACTAACATTATGACTGGATTCCATTAGATGTATTCCAGGTTTAAAAATTTATATCTGTCTCTCTTCACCTTTTAAACTGAGCCAAGATATTACACAAAGCACCACTTGCATCACTATTATTTGCTATATGTATAGACTCCATGAACAAAGAAATTGAACAATGCACAGAAAAAACTTTTCCTTTTTCATCTTGGAGCTACTGTTAAAGTGATATTCTTTGTTGATGATGACTTGATGGCATTCAGAGCATTCCTCTTATTGTTCCAATTCCAAATACTAACAAATGACACTTGTCATTTAATAAATGAAATTTTATTTATATGAGAAATGTACAATGTATTTCATTTATGTGCAGAATATTATTAATAATTTATTTTAAAGTATTGCATTTTAAAACTTTATTTATGAATAATTAAACCCTGAATGTGCATATCATAATAATAATAATAATAATAATTCACAAATTTAGATTTACTAGAATCATTTTAATTAACATGGATTTGAATCCAGACTTTCAAGCTCTCTACAGTCATCACTATCCAATATAACTGATACCCATGACCACATATAAGTGAAAAAGATAAGGGATCGCCAATATATGTATTTCATGCTGAACCAGCATTCATTAGTTGGTCCAGATTATCATCTTCCACACATACATATAATCAGTGCTCAGTTTATATTAAGATAGCAAATCTATACACATTAATGGACAGGCTTAACAAATATATAAATATTATCCTCCTCTTATATCAATGCAACTCTATCAGTTAGATTAAAAATGCTCCATTTTTATCTAACTTGCAAACTATTCTACGGATAGTAAGTCAAGCATCAATAGTCAAAGGGAGTAAACGCTAAATTAGTGACCTTCATAAAGTCTTAAGCCAACTAGTTCGCAGTTTGAAAAACAATTAAGATGTAAATTTTAATAATTTTAGTAAAATCATAAATAAACAACACCTACTAATTATTGTTTATTTGATAGGTAAATATTGATACAGAGAGAACTTCAGTTGCAACCTTATTAGAGTGATATTAATCAGTCTTGGCTTGTGATTTAATATTATGGTATGACATTTAGAGTTTATTTCTCCGTTAAACACTATTATACATATTGTTTATTTTCAAGGTTATTAAAATTATTAGAAAACTTTACAAACATGTATATATATACGTGGTAAGAAAGACGAAAATATAAAGCTCTCATTTTGATCAGATATTCAATATTAAATGTTAATAATTCAATTTTTCTTTCATTCTGGTGAAACAGAAGGCAAATTACTTTATGAAGATGAAAAAAATCATTGGACTGTAATAAAACTTTCCAACTGCAAGATATTTGTTACATTCTTCTACTTTCAATTGATTTGAAAACACGAGTTATTTTAAAGGCAAACTTGCATTTTAATAAAAATAAGCTATCATATTATTGAACATATTTTTTTTATAATGATTAGTCTTAAATTCTAACTTACAATTGAAATTAATAATCAGAAAATATCGAAGAAAAATTGCATATTTTAAAAAAAACATTTTCAGTTGTACAAGAAATGTAAATTAATATTGTAACTGATTAAAGAAAAATATTTATAAAAAGTTGATTAAGAAATGGTAAGAGTTGATGTTATTTCTTCAAAGAGATTGTTTTCATGTATATATAGTATCATCATATGAAATATTGTGGACATCAACTACTCTTCACGCATGCTCTATAAAATAAATACGCTCACTTCAGCCAATAGATGCTTTAAAAGCATAAGTGGACTAACCATGCTTTTAAAACATTTATTGATGGGAAAGCTTGTCTATTTTATAGCGCATGTGTGAAGAGTTATTGACTTCCAGAATATTTCATATGTGTATAAATTACTGTATTATCAATTATTATGTATAATATCATTAGTTCTTCATTCCATTATCGCTTTTTAAATTATATCTTTTCCACATATCTCATGTTTAGTTAAGAACTGTCAGTCATTATTTCAATGTTGTGTCCAGCCCAATTTTAATTTCTTATATTTATAATAAAATCAATCTAATTTTAGTTTGTTAGTGTATTAAGCACTCATTTCTTTACAATCATTTTAATTTTTCAGCAATTTATTCGATTAGAAGTTTGGGAAAATTTCTTTTTATGATACTATAGATGCTATACCTGCAATCTCTTGTGTATTTATAATATATTATATACTAATGCATCAGTACATTAAACTAGAATTAAAATCTTTAGGTTGTAATCTAAAAAAATAGAAATATATTTGTAATTATTAGTTTAGGGGTAATGTGTGCAAATCTCATTTATCTTTGTAATAGATAACTAAATTAGTACAGTAGTATGTTAAAAATAATATGTGATATATATAAATAATGTTGAACATACACTCCCATCTTAATACTTGACAGTACTGAAATAAGATGAAATCACTTTCTTATTGTTTCTTTTTGTATATAAAGAAAATTGTCTTGAATATTTGAGGAAAGGATGTGAATATTAATCAATTCAATTATTATTGATTAAATAGATTGATTTTTATTTAACAAAGTAAAATAATTATTTTTCGTATTTTTATATTTGCATATAAAAATTTAAAAATAGATTATTCATTATAATTGGTAATATTGTAATAGCTAAAGTATTATTACATATTAAATTTACTACATTGCTTTTAAAAATCATATTTTTGATTTAAAATACTTTTGATATTATTCAATGTCAAAATTCTATTTTTCTCTACCCTTATCCCACATTTATTAAAGTCTTTACTTTTGTTTTTCCATCCAACTGCTTTTAATTGGGTATTCCTTTTTATGTTACTTTTCTAATACATATTTCATTATTTAAATTGGCACTACATTGTCATTCATGTAGTGTACTTATCAAACTGTTTTCTCTATATATTGTTACATTTTTTGCATATATTGTTTCATCTGTTTATTTTAATCATATTTCTCTTTGATTCACAACAACCTCTATAATCTACATTTAAATTACTTTTTTTGCTTAATGCTTCAAGAATATAAAATAATCCTGTGGAAAATGTTTTATTAGTATTTAAATGAAATGTTGAACATTCTTAATATTGAATAAGATGTCACATAAATAAATTTTCTCAAAATGATTTTTTTAGATGGGCAGAGAAAATATACGGTTCATGAATTAGGAATAAACTAAAAATATGAAATAAAATTGTTTTCTTGAGCCTGTAATAAAGTTTTTAACGTGTTGCTAAGAATACAGTAAAATCTACAATTAGGAAGATGCTGAAGATTATGAAAAAGTAAAGTTTGTGATGTTAAGAGTTGAACAGGCAACATTGCAAGAAGTTAAATAAAAAAGCTAAAGACCCAGAATCAACTACATGGCTATATTGATGGTTACAACAATAAACTTATATTAGCATTAAAAAATTCATTTGTTTATGAATGGTGTTTAATTATAATCACACAACCAAATTTTTAAAAGATAAAAGATTTTGAGATGATATACTTAAGATTTTATACATTGATTTCTCAAATAAAAAAATTATTTCATTTTTTTTTTAAAAAGCATATAATTACTTCATCATTTTGGAAACAAATTAATAAAGTTTTAAGATGGAATATTTTTCTCCTTTACCAGAGATATTCTATTTATTTAAATTGTACTAGCTAATAGATAATAGTTGAAAGTGCTTAATAAATCCCTACTCAGTTTTCCCAAGGTCTAAAACTCCTCATTGATAAAATCCATAAGCTTGAAATTAGTCTGGGGATATTGGATAGAACATTGCTGAATAAGGATTTGTTAAACACTATCATCTGGCATATATTAATTATTAAGACCTATAATAAGTAGTGTAGAAAAGATTTTGCTGCTAAAACAGTATTGAATAAGCTAGATTCATATGATAAAGTCATGTAATATTTTATTGATTTTATCCCACTTTTTCATACCTTTCTTTTGTATTTATAGACTGGATATTAAATGCAAAATCACTAAATGATAGCATGATTTAATTTTATGTAATATTATGGATTTTCTCTCAATTTATAGCCATCCTTTAAATAATTCCATTCTGTTTAGTTTATTTTTTCAGTTGGTAGTATATTTGAAAATCTTATATAAATTATAATGATACCAATAACAGGACATCTGCAGAGAAATTTGCTGTTATCTGAAAGTAGGCCCTTTGATTCCCTTTATAGTTTTAAAGCAATTTAGCATAATAAATTTATACATTTTTATTATTGCTGCTATCATTATTATGCAATTATTTATATGGCAAAAGAACATGGATGGTTCACTCAGCAGGGTGCATTAAACCTCATGGTAACTTTATTGGTTTATTGTCTCTGAATTTAAGATCAAAAAACACTATGCTTATTCTTCTCAGTTATTGACAATTTTTTAACTGAAATAGCAGTTGAGCTTTCTTAAAATCAGGATGAATGTATATGTAAATGATATTTTTTTCTTATTGATATTTACAATTATAATAAACAAAATTAAATTATTAGCCTTGTTCTAGGAATCTATAAAGTCACCAGCCAGCCCATCTGGTCAATGGTTGGGGCTAAGGCAGAAGGTGTTAAGAATTGCCCCACTGTGAAACTGAATCGCCATTCATTGATGATTTTTTGTTAACTATCTATACCTAGAAAAAGAATTGTCTAATATTAAATAAAATATAGTTAGATTTTGTGTGCAAGAAAGGTAAAGAGACTATGGATTTTAAAAAGTTGATAAATATACTTTACTATAAGAATATATATATATATATATTATAACGATCGAAATGAAAGTGAAGATCGAATCTAACCGCAAAAACAATATCTGCAACTACCAGGGCGCCATCTAGGCATTTGAGCCTAGAAAAATTTATAGAGTAGGCAGATACGCGCTGTTAAGATTCCACTTTATTTAAATATTCCGATCGTTAGCCCAAGTCACTAGCTCAGTGGAGACGCAGAGATAAAAATCTATATCTTAATTTATATCTTAAATATCAATAAATAAAAGCCACTGCCAGAAATTAACACATAAAAATATTTATTTACGCACATATAAAATAACATTTAAATTTTGAGGAATAAATTCCACATTTTAGATTTTTCTATTAATCTTTTAATTTTACATTTAACTAAGTTTCAATGAGTTTAATATTTTATTTAGATAGTCAAGTATGAATAGACTACATAGATCTGCATTTGAAAAGAAAATATTCTTCCCTGATTTAACCTTAGGCAACAAATTTTGCAATCAACTGGCGCCAATCCATCTGATACATTCATGTATTCAATGTAGCATGATACGACAACACAAAATACTATACTGTCAGGAAAGTACATCTGATCAGTAAGTAGATTAGAGAAGACATGGTCTCTCCACCAACAGGAATGTGACATCTGTTGGCGAGTAGAACAATAAACAAAAAACTCCATAGGAATGGACTGCGGTCTTCTGCCGACTTACAAACCCATCCATAGGCAAACAGAAGGTGTGTGGCGTATATATGCAATCCTGCCCAAAGCGGATCTCATACTACATCTACTAATTACACAAATATATCCAATCCATTGAGCCAATTCAACTACGAAACGAATAACCTAAGATTACCCTCCCTTAATATAACTTTACAAAACTATATAGCCATTCACGCCCGACTTAAATTTAACATTTAGATACGTTCACACAAATGAATTTTATAAAATTTGTTTTAAAATGTTGAGTATAGATCAGCTGCACAGATTCCACGGTCAAAAACATCCCAAATTAAACACAACCGATCAAAATACAAAGTCATCGATAAGCGTCACTTGCATAGGGAATATACAAATCCCATTAGCATTCATCGTAAGATGCTTGCAGTGATATCGTTGACATATATTCTAATCGAATGTGAAAACCACAACATTATCAACTGCTAACGAATCTATGCAACGTCTATACCCAACCTTAAATTTCATCATTTAAAATTTAAACAATAAACAATTTATACAATAAGAGAAAAAAAAAATGGAAATGATTTTTATCAATCGGAAAACATATAAAATTAAACATTATTAATTTGATTTAAAAACTTACAAAAGTCAGATAAGAGTCCGTTTTTAACATTTAAGTTGGCTTGTTTATCAATTTATAAAACTTGACGAAAGTTCTTAATTGATTTTAATAACTGTTCATTTCATATAGCTTATGGTAGAAGAGTCCAGGTTCCTGTTTTTAATTCCCACGATGCCTCCATTGGAAGATAATGTTCTGGAGATGGCAATAGCTGGTTCAAGGTATCACAGTCTTTTCCTTTTTCTTTTTTTAAATAGAGAGTGTGGTATGTGCGTCCTACCACAACTCTCAAACACACAATGCTGGAACTCCCGAAAAAACTGTATTTCCCTTTTTTATATTAATCCACATGGATTGACTGAACAAAGACGTCACTAATCCAAATTTTCATTAGGGTCCGAGCCAAGGCTTAGTGCTTCCATTGGTCAAGCTAAAATCTCTTTATTCTCTTATCTAATTTACTCTCTGACTTTTTAATTAGACAGCTTTTGGATAATTAATAAACAATCATTTCCATTTACAGATTACAGGAATTAATTAATACCTGTTTTTATTTTTACTTACGTTATTTCTTTTTTAAACGATTTTTATATTTAAATCTTTTTTTATAAAAAAAATACATTCAAATACCTTTTTTTATTTATTAAAAAAAATATTTTTAAAGTTTAGCATCTGTGCGAATATATATACGTTTAACAAACATTTTAATTTTAGCGTTTAGTTTTTTTACTTTTATTTGCGAACTTTTAAGTTTTTATTTTAAATTAATGTAACGACATATTTATATATCGTTACATATCAGTAAACTTCCTCAAAAAACAAAAACATTAAAAAAAAAAAAAAGAATTTACTTAGTGTTAGTAATTACGTTACACAAATTGATTATATATGAAAATTTCAAAAGGACAAAACTTTTTTTTTACAAGACAAAACAGTAATTACACACAAATATAATGATTACAAAAAAAAAGTTGACTGTTGATTCCCTATTACCAGCTAAATTTCTGCCCCCTCCCTTCCAAGTTTCTTTTCTTCAACTTTTAAGTATTATTTAGGCAAGTTAAACGATTAGATTTTAAACAAGACTTTTTTTTAAAAAAATTATGATTTATATTTATTAATTACGTTTTATTTATTACTTTTTATTCCTCGTATTTCTCTTTACATATGCGCAATTTTTCTTACTGGCAGTACCTTTAAGACGAAATTTCAAACTGTAACTCCACGTCAATACAACAAATATATTTATACTAATTTCAGAAAAAATATTACGGGCATGATTTATTTTCAAAAGTACTAGTGGTTTATTAAACATCTGGCTATAACTATACGTTAGTACAAAAATGTACTTATTTCAGAAAAAACAACAAATGTTATTTGCATGATTCACTTTTAAAATTCTCAGGGCACTCGTGATTTATGAAAGATAGAAAATTTCATCATCACCAATTCCCCTTCTCAGGGTCAATCTCTGAGGTAAGGCCACACTTGGGACGCCAATTATAACGATCGAAATGAAAGTGAAGATCGAATCTAACCGCAAAAACAATATCTGCAACTACCAGGGCGCCATCTAGGCATTTGAGCCTAGAAAAATTTATAGAGTAGGCAGATATGCGCTGTTAAGATTCCACTTTATTTAAATATTCCGATCGTTAGCCCAAGTCACTAGCTCAGTGGAGACGCAGAGATAAAAATCTATATCTTAATTTATATCTTAAATATCAATAAATAAAAGCCACTGCCAGAAATTAACACATAAAAATATTTATTTACGCACATATAAAATAACATTTAAATTTTGAGGAATAAATTCAACATTTTAGATTTTTCTATTAATCTTTTAATTTTACATTTAACTAAGTTTCAATGAGTTTAATATTTTATTTAGATAGTCAAGTATGAATAGACTACATAGATCTGCATTTGAAAAGAAAATATTCTTCCCTGATTTAACCTTAGGCAACAAATTTCGCAATCAACTGGCGCCAATCCATCTGATACATTCATGTATTCAATGTAGCATGATACGACAACACAAAATACTATACTGTCAGGAAAGTACATCTGATCAGTAAGTAGATTAGAGAAGACATGGTCTCTCCACCAACAGGAATGTGACATCTGTTGGCGAGTAGAACAATAAACAAAAAACTCCATAGGAATGGACTGCGGTCTTCTGCCGACTTACAAACCCATCCATAGGCAAACAGAAGGTGTGTGGCGTATATATGCAATCCTGCCCGAAGCGGATCTCATACTACATCTACTAATTACACAAATATATCCAATCCATTGAGCCAATTCAACTACGAAACGAATAACCTAAGATTACCCTCCCTTAATATAACTTTACAAAACTATATAGCCATTCACGCCCGACTTAAATTTAACATTTAGATACGTTCGCACAAATGAATTTTATAAAATTTGTTTTAAAATGTTGAGTATAGATCAGCTGCACAGATTCCACGGTCAAAAACATCCCAAATTAAACACAACCGATCAAAATACAAAGTCATCGATAAGCGTCACTTGCATAGGGAATATACAAATCCCATTAGCATTCATCGTAAGATGCTTGCAGTGATATCGTTGACATATATTCTAATCGAATGTGAAAACCACAACATTATCAACCGCTAACGAATCTATGCAACGTCTATACCCAACCTTAAATTTCATCATTTAAAATTTAAACAATAAATAATTTATACAATAAGAAGAAAAAAAAATGGAAATGATTTTTATCAATCGGAAAACATATAAAATTAAACATTATTAATTTGATTTAAAAACTTACAAAAGTCAGATAAGAGTCCGTTTTTAACATTTAAGTTGGCTTGTTTATCAATTTATAAAACTTGACGAAAGTTCTTAATTGATTTTAATAACTGTTCATTTCATATAGCTTATGGTAGAAGAGTCCAGGTTCCTGTTTTTAATTCCCACGACGCCTCCATTGGAAGATAATGTTCTGGAGATGGCAATAGCTGGTTCAAGGTATCACAGTCTTTTCCTTTTTCTTTTTTTAAATAGAGAGTGTGGTATGTGCGTCCTACCACAACTCTCAAACACACAATGCTGGAACTCCCGAAAAAACTGTATTTCCCTTTTTTATATTAATCCACACGGATTGACTGAACAAAGACGTCACTAATCCAAATTTTCATTAGGGTCTGAGCCAAGGCTTAGTGCTTCCATTGGTCAAGCTAAAATCTCTTTATTCTCTTATCTAATTTACTCTCTGACTTTTTAATTAGACAGCTTTTGGATAATTAATAAACAATCATTTCCATTTACAGATTACAGGAATTAATTAATACCTGTTTTTATTTTTACTTACGTTATTTCTTTTTTAAACTATTTTTATATTTAAATCTTTTTTTATAAAAAAAATACATTCAAATACCTTTTTTTATTTATTAAAAAAAATATTTTTAAAGTTTAGCATCTGTGCGAATATATATACGTTTAACAAACATTTTAATTTTAGCATTTAGTTTTTTTACTTTTATTTGCGAACTTTTAAGTTTTTATTTTAAATTAATGTAACGACATATTTATATATCGTTACAATATATATATATATTGGAAGCACAAATGGAGTGGGATTCATTGTCAATAAAAAGTGTAAGAACAAAATTGTGGCTATTAACGGTATAACAGACAGAGTGGCAAAATAAAATTAATATATAATGCCAAATACAGATAATTCAGGTTTATACTCTAATAAATTCTTGTTGTGATTAAAAAATAGAGAATTTTTATATGGGTGTGCAAAATGCTTTTGATCAAATTAAACTACATTTTCATCTTGCCATGGGTGAATTTAATGCTGGAATGGGTAATTGATTGAAAGATGAAAGTGTTAGTAAAATTAGCAAAAATGAGAGAGGATAAAGATTTATGGAGTTTTGAAAAAAAAATTGTATACCACAAATTCTTTTTTTAAAAAAAAAAATACTAAAAGTAAATGGACATGGAAGCAATCAAATGGAGGTACAGAAGTATTGGATTTTATTTAGCCTAACAAAAATATAAATTTCAAGATAGTAGTGTTCTAAATAGATTCCACACAAGAAGTGATCATAAATTATTAAGATGTAAGATATCTGTTAATACAAAACTAGAGACATAAAACTATTAAGAAGGACAGTAGTAATATTTGGTATTCCTTACCTTCAACAAGACTCTAAGGAATTTAAATCAGAACTCATAAATCACTTTAAAATATTAATAAAATTTGAAAATAGTTTACAATTACCTGAAATCAGTAAAAAGATAACTGACGCTTTATTAAGGACTACAAAAAAGATAGCTGGTATAAAAATATAACCACTAAATTTTCTACTGAGACAAACAATAATTCTCAAAGGAAGAAATATGAATTTTTTTACAAATGATTCATTAAAAAGAATTGAATATTTATATTTTTATAAAATGATATGAAAAAGAGTTAATAATAATATATAATTGTGAATTGTCAAGGAAAATTATACAAAGATTTTTTTGTTTGTTTATTAATTTAGTATTCATTTGCAAAGTATTTATAAAAGGTACCTTTTATAATTTATACACCATTTTATTTATCTATTCTTTTTTGATATACTGTATAATATCTAGTTAAATTTTAAATCATTTTTTTACAAATTTGTATAAAAAAATTTGCATAATAAAGATCATTTTTTAGTAAAGAAAAAAAAGTATGTGTAAATATATTTGTTTTCTCCCATATTATATACATATGTAATATTATAATTATTCATTATATTTTCTTTATTCTATTAAAGTCCTATCAATAAATTTTGATTTTATTAACATAAAAAAGATATAAAAGAGAATAAAAGTCTCAAAAGTGTAAATCAACATTTTGGTATTGGAAACTTATTCAGAAATAAGAAAAAAATTTTACTAAAAAGGGAGATGACATCATGAAATGCATAAAAGAGTTTTTAAAAAAAATTATATAGTAATAAAGAACAGAAAACAAAGTATATTTTGCAATTATTTTATCTTGTAAATTGCTTAGCATTTTAAATGAAGAGATGAGACATGGAATAAATCTATGAAGAAGGTAAAATCTTCAGGAAAAATAGAATTGTTACTGATATCTTAAAAGAAGCAGGTGAAGCAATACAAAACTGTGGATAAATCTTTGTATCAAATGTATAAACAATAAATATGCATCATAAGACTATAATAGTGTAGTAGTAAAATTCATATTTAGTAATAAAGAGGACATTAAAAAGTATACATCTATTAGTCTTTCATCATTTCTAAGCATAACAAAACATCAAAATAATTATAACATATATATAGAAAGCATTAGATTCTAACCAATACAAAAGAAATAGCTGGATTTGAAAGTGGTCATTGCATAGTGGATCAGTTCAAGTATAGGAGAAGTTATAGAAGGGCTCAATTAATATAAGTTGTCATTATGCTTTGCATTTGTAGATTATGAAAAGACACTTGTTCTTTAAGCATTTCCAATATGACTAAGGCATTCGATCATCTATACATAGATATGAGATATTTTTATATTCTGAAGATTATTTACCAAAATGACACAATAATAATTAAATTACATGTAATGATAGAATGATTCCATATCTCCAAAATTTTTACAGTAGTTCTATAGAAATATTTTGTGGATTAAACTGAGAAGTTAAGGGAATAAAAGTATATGAAGATTATTTCATTCATCTAGATTTTGAAAATGATGTAATTGGTTTGCGAATAATGAATGCTTCAAAACTTTAAAAAATATTGCAAGAATTATTAGATCAAAATTAAAAAATTAGGACTAAGAGTAAATGATAAAAAGATCAATGTTCAATGGATATTCTCAAAAAATGAAAGTAGTGTTTAATAATCATGTAATTAAAAGAAGTTAGCAATTATAAATATATTGCCTAAATTATTAATAAAATATTAAAGATTTTAAAACTTCTCATTCGATAATTTAATATACAAAATTAACAAAGCGTATGACACACTTGAATGTGAAGCTATCAAGATACACAGAAATTATTACATGCTAAGCACTTTCGAGGCCTTTTGCCTCATATTCATAGCAGTCTGCAGCTCACAGTACCGCTATGAATATGAGGCAAAAGGCCTCGAAAGCGCTTAGCGTGTAATAATTTCTGTGTATCTTGATAGCTTCACATTCAAGTGTGTCATACGCTTTGTTAATTTTGTATACTAAATTATTAATATAGATTGATAAAAAATGTGCTTTTGGTAGAAATAAATTACTATTAAAAGGAAATATTCATATGTGTTTAAAAAGAAAGGCCTTAATATGTTTACCAGTTCCTACTTCTGAATCTGAGACTTTGGCACTTAACAGAAGAGCAATGCATTCAATAAAGTTCAGAGAGGTGAATATTAGGAATAACAAGAGCAGATCAAAAATGAAAGATATGGGTAAGACAACAAACAGGTAATAGTGACATCATTGGAAAAAAGTTAGACTAAAATTGAGCTGATCTAGACATATCGCTAAAAGAAATTTAAATTCAGGAGATCATAAAAGATCTAGAAAGAGATCACAAATAAATTGACAAACTAAGGAGTCTGCTGATGTGATGTAGAAAAGAAAGGTTATGGATTGGAGAAACTGAATAAAATTTGGAAAAACTTTTATTTTGTAGTGGACCGATGATGGTAAAAAATGATGATGGTGATGAATTGAGGAAAAATATTGCATCCTACTTCAAATAATTCATGAATAGATTAGTTTAGTTCATGCATTATGCAATATTCCTGAAATAGTATAGACATTTATGTGTGACAGATGCAAGACTAGGTTTAAACACAAAAATTGCATATTTTACTTAATTTGTAAAAAGTGGAAAACAAAAAGATATAGAATGGTTTGAATATTTTTACTTAAATATTTAACAGGTTTTTCATTTTTATATATCCATGATAATATGACACTAAATTACGTTATTTACATTTTAGACTATTTTTTAATATAGTAGATATATGAGCACAGACTTTCATATGACATTCTATCTCATAACACTGATACACCTCAACACATATATGTTGAAAAGATAAATATTCACCAATATCGGTATTTCATGTTAAACCAGAAATCATCAGTTGGTCCAGATTGTCATCTCTACACAATATGCAATAAGTGCTCAGATATATATTAAGATAGACAATCTTTATACTTTAATGGACAGGTTTCAATCCATTCCAAACTCCAACTTTTCAACCGTTCATCCAATTGAAAATCTGATGATAGAATCGTCAAGGCCACCCTGACGCCGAGATTCTCGTCACACCCATGTTGACCTAAAGTCAATCTGACCCCTCATGTATAGAACATAATCCATTTAATACATACACAAGGGATGGGCAGACTATTTTTAGTGAAACTTTTTATTTTATCTTGGAAAATGTTCAATGACTCACATAGTTTTTATTTTTAAAAATCAAAGGTATTTTTTAGTTATAAAATAAACTTTATTCACAAAGATAATATTAATCAAAATATATAAAATGTGCTAACACGCACAAGCACACAAAGCTAAAAACAAATAAAGAAAATATATATTATTTTAATATCTATTCATTAAATAGCTAAGCGCTTTCAAAGTTCAAAGCCCTCATAATCATAGCCGTATTACAAAATATAATAAATTAACACTGAAACACACAGGCTTATTATATACCTGTGTTTATATATGTAATATATAGGGTATATGAGCACAGACTTTCACACAACCCACCACTCTCACCCTATCTCATAACACTGATACACTTGAACACATATATGTTGAAAAGATAACTAATCACAATATATGTATTTCATGCTAAACCAGCAATCATCAGTTGGTCAAGCTTACCATCTTTACACATATATGCTATAAGTGCTCAGATATATATTAAGATAGCCAATCCTCATACTTTAATGGACAGGCTTCAATCTATTCCACACTCCAACTGTTCAACCGTCCATCTAATTGAAAACCTAATGATGGAATGCTCAAAGGCCACCCTAAGGCTGAGATTCTTGTCATACCCATGTTGACCTAAGGTCAATCTGACCCCTCATACACAGTACATAATCCATTTAATACAAGGGATGGGCAGACATCTCTACTATGTAATAACTGAAACATGCAGGCTTATTATATACCTGTGTTTATATATGTAATATATAGAGTATATGAGTATTAAATTATTTTTTTTAAATAAATAAAAAGACAGAATGAACAGTAAGTAACCTTATTCTGATTTATTTCTTTTAAACTTTGCTTCGTTTTGAAAATAAAAAAATAGCAAAAAAATGTTGCTGTCACTATAAATCAGCAACGAACTAAGATTTAAAAGTGATATCTACATTCTGTCAGAACAGTGATCTTAATGTTTGAGATTAAATCGCAATAATAGTTCATTGTTAAAACAATGTAGAAAGAATAGCTGATTTGATTAAAAGAAATATATAAAGTAAAAAAAATAAAAGTAAAATAGCCTTAAATAACCCACTTCAAGGCAAAAATCTGTCTACCAGACTTCACAAATGAGAGAACAGTAAAGGAAAAGGCATTACCATAAAACTGTCAATTGTTTAAAAGTTTTTCTGTCATATTTTCTAACTAAAAATAATTCGATATCATTTTGTAATGTAATTATATAATTAAAATTAATTAGATATCCATTTACTGAAGATATTAATTGGTTAGTTGGTTTGACATTTGGCTATCTATGTGAAAAAAAAAAGTCAAATCTTGTCTTATTAAAACCTGAAAAAAAAATGAATTTTACCTATTATTGAATTGTACCCAGGTTACTGGATTTGATTAAACCACGTGATCAGTTTTCTTTATAACTTACACAAGTTGCTAAAACTAACAAAAATATTTGTGCACAATAGCACCAACTAGATAAAGATCTAGTAAACATTAGACACTAAAGTGTTGTGCATCATAATTTCTAACCAATGCATTACCATCCAATATCCCCAGAGTAGTTTCTATCATATGGATTTCATCAATGAGGAGCCTTAGATCTATGTGCAACACATTTAGTTATTGTACCATCTATCTAGCATTCACCTTTTATCCTTTTTTTGCTCCCATTATAAGGCTATCAACTCAAATTGAAAACACAAGTCAAGCTAATTTGCCTATATAGTTATACAGATCTGAAACTAGTTCAATATTTATATATTTTGATAGCTTTGGTATTTTAATAAGCATAGGCCCCTTTATCCTTTGGCTGGGATTGGTATTAACTTGCTAAAACATTACATGACAATTTTTACTTTATATTTATACAAACTGTTAAAACAGTAGCATTTTTTTTTATACACAATAGTTCCATTTAGTGAAAACTCTAGTAATCAATAGACCCTTATCTGAACATAAAGAAAATGTGTCATGTGATGTTTTAGTGGCTTAATACCAATTCTAGCCAAAAGATAAAAGTGACTATGGTTTTTTTAAAAAACTAACCATATCAAAATAAATATATACTGAACTTGTTTCAGATTTATATGATTATATAGGTATATTCATTTGATTTGAAAGTATTTGATTCAATTTGAGCTAATAGTCTTATAATTAAGCAAAAAGGTAAATAATGGGTACTGAAGAGGTGCTGCATTAAATTCAAAGATCCAGATTCACTGTTCCTAAATTTCAGGGCTTTTCTCTGGTGAAAACTGTAAGCTAGAAACTAGTTTGAAGATATTGAATGGGAAAGTACTGAATAGGGATTATGATATCCAGCCTTCTAGCAACTGTTGATTACTAGAGCTTGCATTAAGTGGTATGACTGTGGGGAAAAAATTGGCTACTGTCACTGGATTTAATTGAAAGATGTGACTATTGAGAGAAATAAACATTCATGTGCAAAGTCAAAGGATTACTATTTAATAACATATTCATTACCTATAACTTTTGCAAAGAGAAGCATATCATATTGATCAAAGAATATAAAATATACTCTAAAATAGTAATAATTTATTTGTAGGTGAACAGTTTCTTAAAAAAGCACAATGTTTCCATTTTTAATTGGCCAAATTTTATTTATTATTTTTTTCAGTTAAAAATGTAAGACATGGGATTTTTGAGTTTATCATTATTACTTTGGGACTAAATTAAATACTGAATTCTATGTTTATGAGAGATAAAGTTGGATTAATAATACCATATATTTATATTTTATTAATATTTAATTAAAAGTAATATATATATATATATATATATATATATATATATATATATATATATATATATATATATATATATATATATAACACAACATTAAATGTCTGTATTTTTAAATTATATAATAATAATTAAACAAATATATTTAACACAGTATTCAAAATTAAATAATATATTCTTTACAGAAGTACTTTCAATTGTTTCACTGACAATCTTTTTCAACTGTTAATACAAACGTACAAAAAATAAAAACTTGTATTACCCATCATTCAATCTATTCAAATTTCCCACAATTCTGTTGTCTTTATATTTGCCGATTGTTTATTCATCAAACCACCTCTATTCCTAGATATCATCATTGCCTCTTTAATTTTACGTTTTTCACTACACCTTTCAATTTGAATAATTTTTATATCTCTATTATTAAATTTAAAACCATAATTACATGTTTTATTATGATCAAATATAATTGATGGAGTATTCATATTTACTGAAGATATATTTTCTTTCTGTACACGTTTATATAATGTCTTATGATCATTATATCGTTTTTGTAATGTACATTTGGATTCCCCTATATATTTTATTCCACAACCACATTCCAACATATATATAACAGAATATATTATTTAATTTTGAATACTGTGTTAAATATATTTGTTTGAATTATTAATATATATATATATATATGGGCTAGGATTGATATAATCTTTACTCTAATAAGTAATTAATAATAATTATTAATGTATTTATTAAAGTGAATGGTGTTAAAGATATGAATGCAAGGAAGTTAGACAATTATAGATCAAATTATAGTAAATTTTATGTATTCTATTAGCAATAGTGTTATCTGTACATATTTCTGTAGTATTTTACTTAATAATTCTAAATTATTAGTTATTCATTATCATATAGATTAAAAGATTATATTAAATGTCATCTATTTTGCTCTTATTTATATGATGTCAGAAATGTTATTTATTTTACAATTTGCTTCTTTCTCACATTTAAGAATTGTGTAAATCAAAAAAAGTTTTCACTAGCTTCTTTTCTACCTTGGAGATCTTTTAATGTTTTTAAACTTTGTACCTTTACTTCTTATACTGTTTATTTTTATATAAAATTTTCATTTCAACCACTGCCCGAACAAAAAAGACTATAGCAATTTTAACACGTCTCAAATATTCATCTCTACCTTTTGATCTGGCCATGACTGATAATTCTATATGAATAAGATGATAAAATGGTTAAAATAAAAATAAGATTCCAATTATATTAATATTTACATATAAAACAATAAAACTGATGAAATAAATGTTTAACTTGTAACTTATTTAAAGATTTAATAAATACCAAATCATTGCTATTAAAAATAACTATTTTGTTGAGAATTTATAGCAGCCCTTGAGTTTGCTACAGTACATATATATAATAGTCCACTTTACATATTCAAATTTGACTTGACACAGGTCCCACCTGACATAAAACATCAAAAAATGTATAGTCACATATTCTTCATTCATATATTTTATTGAATTCGACATATTTTCTTTAATATGTGATAATGATGACCATTACACAACCAATATTTGCAATTCTTGTCCAATTCATGTAGAACATAAGAAATACTGTGATTTGATACATGCTGATAATCATCTATGCTTTATCCATATGGGATTATAGGTGTATAGGCTAACCATAAAATAATTTCTAATCTGTATAAATAAAATGTAGTGAATGGACTTTAAAGGTGATTTAATCATTGCTTCATCCAAAAAATCATCAGGATACACAAAGACAGTATATATTCTTACACACACACACACACACACATATATATATATATATATATATATATATATTAACCTTTATTGCTCTATATATATAGATATAGCTCAGGATCACAAGGACCCTATGGACCATGACTGTGAACAAGAGAAGTTGTATATTTTTCATCACATTATTTTGGAGGAGACAAGTTACAAATCTTTTACAGCAACATACTATGATAAAATCATGTAATACACTATCAATTCATAGATTAGATAGCTAAAGAAATAAAGACATTAACACACAAAAAAATAATTTTAGAAATTATTATTTTTAAACAATTATTTAATAAAGTTAATGAATAATAAATAAGAAAAATTTATAAAAGTATGATAACATGAAAAATCCAAATCTAATATAACCCATATAAAAATATAATTTCATATAGCAAACAAAATTATTTCCCATTGATTCTTACTAATTAATTAACATTTACTTTCTGGTTTATTCATTATCTTTAATAATCACATCTGAAAACAACATTTCACAATAAGAAATTAAAATTAAAATTTTTTTCACTTTTTTAAAAAAATCAGAGCCCCCCCGCACACTTTTACAATTTGGGAGAGAAAATAAAGAAAATTAAAAAAACATGTATTGATAAAAAAAAATTAAACTTATTTATTATTATCAATTATTCCTAATATTAAAGGTTATTTGTAAATGTAGATGTGCACACTGCAATACCTTTTTGCCATGGATTTTTTCAGCCCTTCTTTTGAATTTACAAGCTTCCAGTCATTTTAGGTCAGCCTTTTCTTCTTGTTTCTTCAAATATTCAGTTTAATATTACATTATTTTCTAATCTAAGTTAACACCAAGTTGAATTTATTTCTTATTTCCATTGAAAGTTCTACTGTTAACTTCTTTTTGTAGCTTCAAATTTTTAGTTTAAATACTTCTCTTTTATAGAAGTTCTCTCATTAACTTTTTCTTTTTATAGCTTCAAATTTCCATTATGATGATAATTTCCAAATTAGACAGATTTCCAAGGTATGTTAACACAAGTTAAATTTATTCATTTTACAATATAATAATAATTTTCAGTCATATTAACACAGGCTGAGGCAATTATGATTTTGGATGGATAAACAAGGCTTGATGCAAACATCTCCCAAAGATATTCTCCTATATTTTTTTTAATGAAACAGGTTACATGTTAAATTGATGATGCTCAGGTTTTAGCTAAAGCTTAGCACAGGTTTTCTTCAACTCCATTTTAAAAAAATATTTTTCCATGCTAGTAGTGAGATTAGACTTGCTTCAGTTTACAACTTAACTTCTCACTGTTCTCTCAAGACCTGATATGCTATTGCTGTTCTCTTCTCAATAGGCGGACCAAGAGTAAATGTTACTGACTGACATCTACAGTTTTAACTTGCCTTAATTATCTATCCAATCACATACTGTCTCAGAAATGGCAACATTAAACCCTGATCAATTCTATTTTTACAAAAAAAAATGTTATTTTCCTCCTTTTTTAAACTAAGTAAAAAATTCCAATCATACCTTAATCATTCAAAAATTCTTCTGCAGTTATTTTTTATATTTCTAGAAACAAATAATCACTCAGTTATACTTTAATTTGAAAAACATTACATTTCTTAAAGACTTTTTAAAAAAAGGGAAAAAGTATCAATTAATTGAAAAAATAATTTCCCCCAAAAAATGTAATAGTTTATTTTTTCTTTTTTTTTTTTTTAAAAAAAAACACATAAATATTATTTAATTTTTTTTTCTATTTATCTCTTTTATAATTTTTTTAAAAGGTAAAAATTAATAAGTAAATAAAATTACTGGAGAGAGAAAAAAATTAATATTTATTACGATTTTTTTTTTCCATATATTTTTTATTTCTTTTACAAATATCCCTAACAAATTATAAATATTGTTAAAACAGGCAAAACTCACTATACGTATTGCCACACACAGCAATCTAGAGTAATCAATGGATGCCAGAAGGCTTGTGCATAAAATCCCCATCTAGTGCCTGTTCATCCAATATTCCCAGATTAATTTCTGGCTTGTGGCCTTCGTCAGTGAGGAGCCTTGGATCTGAGAGCACTGCACCTAGATCTTAGGATCTAATGCAACCCTCCAGCAGTCACCTTTTATCTCCATTTAACTATAAAACTATGAGTCTTAAACTGAAAACACCTTAATGTTTTCAATCCAAGCCCATAAGCTTATATAGTCATATGGGTCTGAACTCAGTTCAGCACACATAAATTTTGGTGTCTTATGACTATATAAGTTTATGGGCTTGGATTGAAAACATTAAGGTGTTTTCAGTTTGATTCATAGTTTTTGTAGTTAAATGGAGATAAAAGGTGGCTGCTGGAAGGCTGCATTAGATCCTAAGATCTAGGTGCAGTGCTCTCAGATCCAAGGCTCCTCACTGACGAAGGCCACAAGCCAGAAACTAGTCTGGGGATATTGGATGAGTAGGCACTAGATGGGGATTTTATGCACAAGCCTTCTGGCATCCATTGATTACTCTAGCTTGCTGTGTGTGGCAATACGTATAGTGAGTTTTGCCTGTTTTAACAACAGTTATACACAAGCATAAGAAGTGGTAGTCATGTGATGTTTATTGGCTTAAAATTATAAATATTCATATCCTTATTTAAATTGTTTGGAATTTTTATATTATTTATATACAGTTTTTTTGTAACATAATATATTTTTGTTTAATAATTTCTCACGTCTTTGTTTTTTGAATAAAAATTGAAACAAAATTTAGATCACAAAGCAAAGCTCATAATATGTTTTAATATTAATCACATAAAGAGAATCAAACGTATAACAGTTTTATTCAAAAGTTGTTTCATTAGAAAAATAATGAGGACTGGGTTTGATGCAGTGTGCTTTAAATGTATAATGATTGTTTGGTTAAATCCACTATAACACTTATATTCAAATTTGGAACAGATAAGGAATTCTGCTTAATTTTTACTTTTTGATTGAGATATTGATTACAGAAGATTAGAGGATGTACTGTTTTTTTATTTAAATTACAACGGATTTTTTATAATTTGATAATTTGTGCAAATGTTGGTATGATTTCATTGTCTAATGTCGCAAAAAAAAATTTGAAGGGATATTAGTTAAAAATATATTTTTTTAATTTTTTTCATGGCAAGTATTTTATTTGCTTTATCTAAACATTTGGAAGTAGCGTTAATTATCAATGAATGTAGCAAATTTTGAAGAAAAATAAAGAACAAAATGACTTCATTGCTCAAGAGTTCATAAGCAGTTTGGATGCTGGAAGTACCAGAACTAGAATAGATCCAAGAATCTTGTTCCAAATCCTGATATTCTACCATGGTGCTTAACAATGCAGGGTACTTTTGAAGGTAACATCATATTTTTTGTTTATATAACACTTGGATTTCTTAACAAAACATGATACACTAATAGTAATTGCATGATAGTTCTAGAATTTATATGAGATTTGTGATTTCTTGTAACAGCTTGAGTATTACAGTTCTATTTACTTAACCAAACTGGGATTTATTATATTTATTTATATTCATCATCAACAACCATTATCGGTCCACTGCAGGATGAAAGTCTCTCCAAGTTCAATCCATCTTCTCTGATCTTTAGCTTCTCTTCTCCACATCACCCCTGCACACTTTCTTATTTCATCCATCCATCTCACATGTGGTCTATTTCTGGGTCTTTTAAAATCTCTTGGAATCCAGTTTAAGACTTCAATTGTCCATCTTATCATCTCTTCCAGAAATATGTCCAACCCAACTCCACTTCAATCTTTTAATTTTTTCAATGAGGTCAGTAACACCTGTTTGTTCTCTTACCCATACATTGCATTTTCGATCTCTTCTTGTTACTCCCAATATGCATCTCTCCATATCATGAAGATATCAATAATCTAAGTTCATCTTTAAATCATCATTATAAAACACACATAGCATAAAAATATTTCTATTGTGATAATCAATAATACCAGTAATAAAACATTTTATTGGTTATTTCAATGACACATACTGTTGGATAAATGTTATTTTTAATTCTTGTAATTATTTTCATAGACAATGAATATATATATATATATATATTGAAACAGTAAGATTCGTATTCGAATCTTAAGTTGCACTTTTTCTGTCGTCTCTCACTGACCGGTCTATCCCGCCCAAATTTAAACTTTTTGGTTCGAATTGTGTGTGTAGAATATTAAAAATGTATAAATATATGTAGTTCGCAACCCCTTTGTCCAATAAAGGCATAAAGGGATAAAGTTAATTTGTTTCTTTAGTTATTTTTTGTTAATTTTAATCTTTATTTTGGATTATAAAGTTCGTTTTTTGCTTTGTTTAAATTTCGTTTAATAATAATTCTAAAATCTGTGTATATTTAATTAAGTTAAAATATCTTTGTTCCCTTTTGTCTTTGAAATGAAAAGCCGGAGGAGATAGTTAATTAAGAAAAATCAAAGTATATTGAAATGAAAGAACGCGCCTTATTAAAAACCAACAAATGTTCCTCAGGGCAGATAGAGAACCTAAAATATCTTACAAAAGCGAAAGATCATATAAAAAAGGCCCTTAGCTGCGGGCATTAAAAACTTGGCTGCCCGATCCTGAGGTCCAAAATAAAATATTGTTCCTGCCAGGATGCTGAGTAGCCCTAGATTTTCTCCATTGGGAGTGGCCTATCGGATGCTGAACTTCCTTGCTCATAAATTCACCATGAAGTCGCGCCTGAAATGAATGGAAAGGCGCGCCGTGAAATTAAATGCTATCTAAATACAAAAGCTGCCCTCGTGACTTTGCGCTAAACTAATGGAATCAGAAAACTTCTTATAAAACGCCTGTCTGTGTTCAAACTCTAGAGTATTCTAATAATATGCTATACTCTTCTTCTACTACTTATCTAAATTATAAAATGTAAAACTCCATATGTAACTAAAACTGAATAATTAACTTAATGTGATTTCTCTACTAATCTAGCTTACCTCTTCTATCTTGGGTGGATTTTTAAAATCTACATTTTATCTATATTTATTATTTATTTTGCTGCCTAATTATCTCAATTTCAAAGTTTAAATCTATGATCGTTGAAACAGTGAGCTGTCACATTTTCTATATGTCTCGTCGGGCCAGGCAGGCCGCCCACTTCTTATTTCCTTAATAACTTCCTTTCTATAAATCGACATGCATTCAGTGCATCATTTATGTAATGCAGGGTTCTACTTCGCAAATGGCTGGCATATTAGCTATAATAATTCCCAATTCATATAGGTTTTGTATTTATTAAATCATCATGAATAATTCCAGAAAATTACATTTCTTTGAGAGTCACCAACGTTCTTTAGTAACTGTTGATAATGTAGGACTGAATTAGAAATCTATTTAAACCTTATCACAATCGTTTATACTTATACATGTGTTACGTTTTAAAGATGTGATGACCCATTCTGCCATGAAATTTCCGGATTCTTCAGGGTTGAAATTAACCCCAGTCGTCCTATACAAGTGGGAATAATGGTGCTCCCGTAGGACTTGACAACATCATGCAGCCAGCCAGCAAAACTGCGACACAGACCGCTTGTCCCTGGTTATGCTTATGTGACACCTTACTTCGTCGGGCCGAGGCAGAGACCAGCCTGACATTCTTATAAACCCATTCGCGGCATTGCAGTTTCAATATACTTCCATTCCATATCACTTTTCTAAAGCGTACCACGTGTTCCTTTACTCAATTCAATTATTCTATATATCACTCCGCCTCTGCATTATCTTCATAAATCACTCTCAAATAAATGTTTGCCCTTAGTTATAAATAAATATTTTAATTAAATAAATATATGTCTGCCATTACTCTTATAACCCATACTTTAGACTCTTGCATTGCAAAGATATAAATCCCTCCAGGCATGCATTAGAAATACTTACTCGAGAATTTTAGGTAGCTAGATTACGCCCTCAAATAAATAATTCCTTTTGTAAACAAATAAATAATGTATTCTTTAAAATATAATCATGTTGCAAATCCCGCTACTAAAGCTGTTAGTCCATAAAATATTATTAGTAAATGATTTTATTAAAATGTATTAATAAATAATTTTAAACTATACGTCTGCATTTACGTTTCATTTATTCGATACCCATTCTATATAAATTTCCTCGATTATGTAAATATGAATGTTTAATTAATATTATTTTGATTATTGGCTAACTCGAGAATAAAATCATGAGTCTCTTGCATATCCCTGACCACCGTGCCTAAGGAAATATTTACTAATGTCGCATCAGATGCGTTGTTTCGTGGATTGTATTGTGGAACTGATAAACTATGTTCGAACTCAGTACCACGGGTGGCTTTGCTACTCGATGATGCTGCTGTTCTGTATGGTGGTCGAATTCTGCACTATGTTTACAAGTCACACGTTTTCTGACCGTTACAATATATATATAGTATCATTTTACGGTTTGCTATTATTGAGATATAGAACTTTAAACAGAGGACGTTACTGGATATTTGTAATTGTATAATGGTTTGTATATTATATATGTATATGCTTTTTTTTTGGGTGGGTGGGATATTTGATGATAAATAATTTAATGTTATTAATTAAGAATTTATTTAAATGGAGAGGGAGAGAACATACCAATCTTGAAAGAAAGCTGATTCTGATTTGATTTCTAAAAATTTTTATTTATTAATAAATTTTTATATTGTATTATTAATAATAGCTTCAGCTACAATGATATATGGCAGATAATAACACAACTGCATGATTGTGATATAAAATTCCAGATGAAAGTAGAAATTGTTTTGAAGCAAGAACAAAAAAAATCTAACAGTCCTGGAATAAATTTACTACAATAATGACAAGAGAATGGAAAAAATAAATGTTTGTGCATTGTTTAAAGGTACAGCTTTTGTTGATATTTTTTTAAAATAGAAATCAGTATGATGTAAATCAATCTCATGTGATCACACCTATCATGAATTTTTCTGTTTTTAATCATGTTAAAATGTCAAAATAATGAGCGTTTAATGTTCATTTGTGATCATGACTCCATTATTTACATGGATACCAACTATACAGTTTCCATGATTGGAATAGGCCTAAAGATTTAAAAAAGATTTGTGATTTCAGCGGGAAAATAATTGAAGTCACTGTATATACTAACTACACTATATGTTTTTTTTTTGTTTGGAAGAAATATTTATATCTACATATCCATAAAAACATGTTCAAGATCAAAACTATTATCTTTTTCCTGTCATTCATCTTGAAGTCTCAAATCTATTTTTTTTAAAGTAGATGCATTTCTTATATGCTTAAATTATTAATCTATGATAAGAGTTGAGATTTGTTTCAACATTTTTCTCAAGCATATCATTGATAAGCATCACTTGGGGACATTACAGTTGATAAAGACAAATCGAGTGGATTGTCTTGTAACATAAATTTTATTAATCCAAGATATTTTTTGGATTGATAGGTACACCTTAGTTGAACTCAGAGAAAGTTACTGATGGTAATATAATAATACTCTACACCCATAAACATTTAATTATCAAATGAACTTTAATATCCATGAATACTAATTTCTATCTTATCAGGAGTGATTTGTCAGCTGTAATATAACTAGTGAGGTTATGCTTATGTGGGATGTTTAGTAAAACAGAAGTATTCTTCAACTGGTTTGAGTGATATGTACAATATGCTGGACAAGTAATTTTAGGCCAATAAAATAAAAATATTACAGTCTGCAAGAATTCTGATAATTTTATTTAAAAAAAGGATTGAGAAATACAGAGTGGTTTTAACTTAGGATGATGTTTATAATTCTTATTTTGATGCTAGAGACCATTTTTAAAGTACAGTACAGAATAATACTATTCTAAAAGCAGTGATATTCATAGTATCACATTTTAAAAAATAGTTCATAAGTGAATATTTTATAATATTAATGGGATTTCTTATGATCATATTAATGACATCAAAGAATAATTCATAATTATATATTGTAAATGATTAATGACATTATTAATAATCCTAGTATATGAGATAGAAACCACAATAGATACATTGAAGAGAATGAAAACAATTCATAACTGTAAATTATGATACTACTACTTTTATTAACCATGATAATATTTTTGGAAAGGAATCGTACACTTATAATTACATATGAGTAGCAATATATGCTTACTGCATGCTTGCAAAAGCAGTTATCTTCATGCTATTCCAGAGCCATCTACTGTGAGCTTGAGTAACTACTGGAGACCTTTAAAATTGTCTTTGATAAAGACAAAGCCAGAAATGAGGAGATGGGAATTTTATAGTACTATACTATAGTGTATTGATTATTCAAGCTTACAACAAATGTTTCTAAATCACAATAAAAAGAATTGCCTCTGTAGTTACATTTATAGTAAAGATTATCATAGCAGTTGCCATGGAAATTTTTAAATTTAATTATTTTTTGTTATATTTTTTTCAAAAATTTAATATTACATTTTCGTACAATTATTCTATAAATTTTTTTATATATTTAGTATTTCCATTCAAAATTTTTAAAAAAATATTTTTAAAAATATATTCCCAGCCTGCATCATTTTTATTCATAATGAAATGCTGATGAGTACATTTTAAAATATCTTTAACAATAATAACTGTATTGTATGTGATTGTATCAGTACAGAATCTAGGTCTTTCATTTTAATAACGATAGTTAGTTTAGAATAGTTCAATATATCTTGCCAGCTACAAATAAGTTTTTTTTAAAGTTAAAAATAAGTAGAAAATAATAAAGAAAAAAAAAGGAATATTTTGAGAAAAAAGAAATAATAAAAATAAGAAAGTATACTTATATTAATTTTTTATTAATTTAATATAATCATAGCTATCTACAAACATCAAATTTTATCATTATATGAAGCTATATTTTTAAATTAGAGGTGTTTGAATTTCTCAAAAAAACGTCTAATTTTGGTGTGTACACTTGCAGAGAAGCAGATTTTTTTGTTCTAGTTTGACAAACTAAAGATAAAATATATAATATTCAATTGACCAAACACTTTACTACTTTTACAATGCTTTATGATTTATCTTTTCCTGCAGTTAACAGTTTCACCTGCCCCAGAAATCTTCTTCAGAACGCTATATCTCCTAATCTCAACTGACATCCACTCTTTCCTGCAGTTAACAGTTTCAATTGCCCCAGAAATCTTCTTCAGAACGCTATATCTCCTAATCTCAACTGCAGTTAACAGTTTCGATTGCTCCAGCAACATTCTCAGAATGCTATATCTCCTAATCTCAACTGACAATTGAGATTAGGAGATATAGCGTTCTGAAGAAGATTGCTGGGGCAATCAAAACTGTTAACTGCAGGAAATGGGGGATAATAAAGCACTGTAAAAGTAGTAAAGTGTTTGGTCAATTGAATATTATATGATATACATTGGGCAGTGCAATAGGAAACAGTGGCAATTATACTTCTTGATAAAGACAAAATATTTATATATTTTTTAAGTTCCCCTCCTCCCGATAAATAATATGGGTAGATTTAAAAATTCGCATTTGAGATATATATATATCAACATTTTTAAAAACCAATTTGATAAAAAACAAAAATTATAATTCAAAATTTTAAAAAGAATCACACGTAAATCTCATCATTTTGAAAACAGATATATAACGTTTCATAAATCTTAATGGGATATTATTTCTTTTATTTTTTTATATTTGCTATTTGCAGCATGAGTAAAGATAAATCTAAAATTTCAGATTATTGAAATTTATAACTATTTTGACGTTATGAATTGATCTAAAGAAAATAAGGCAGTATAACAATAGTATCATAGCAAACAACTTTAATCAACTATAATGTTCTAGTCTTGCAGCCCTATGATATATTTTTATGACAATTTGTTCTTTGCTAGATAAATAATAGAATTAAAAGTAATGCCGTTTTTCTGATATTCATAAAAAAATATCCAGAAATTCATGAGTACCATTCAAGAGTATCTATTAAATAATGCCCAATGTTTATATAAACTGTTTCTATTATTTTCTCTTTTGTTTTATTGGAAAAGTATCATTTTGAGTATTTTATCCTGGGGTAGATGACACATTAGTTTAGTTAGCATTTTGAAGTATATGGAATACACATTATTTTTATAATCATTTTTTAATCAATCAACTTTTGATTTATAGTTATATTTAAATCTTCTAACTATTATAATAATCACTAATTTGTCATTTGGATGTGCTATAAGTACAATAATGGATGGGGGTCAGGGTGGCTGTCCCTGGGGTGAACCTGGGATGATGGAACATCATCAGCCCCAATTAAACAAATTTCAAAAAATGAAATTTACAAAAATAATTTTAAGATGAATAAGATATTAAAGTAATGTTTAATATCAAAAAATATATAAACAATTTTATATATTACAAGAGAGTGAGATCATAAAATCTCTCTGAGAGAGATCAGCCCAGTTAATTCCTTAGAGCAACTATAAGTATAATTAACCAAATTCACCACCATTATCTAAAATAAAAGTAAGTATAAGTACTACTCAAAAGAAATAACCACTCATCAATATGAATGGTTAATCAAAATACATTAATACAATAAACCAACAGTCCACCTTGTGACTGGATTTAAACAATACAAAATATAAATCAACAATCAATCTAGTGACTGGATTGGAAATGAGTCTTCTGTAGACCAGGCTAACTATTTAACCTTTACCAGCTTGTGAAATTATTTAAGCATTAATTTGAATGCACTAAAACATGCTGATCATCATCAATACTTGGGCCCAGCTATAAACTTAAATTTTGATATAGACTAAACTAAACTAAAAGGTAGTGCAGAGGCTTTAAAGAATGTAATCTTATTCACAAACCAGGATATATTAATCATACTTGATACCCCTTAAGCACTAATATACATCCTCTTTCATATAATCAGATCATTATACACAAATCTAGCTCAGAAGAACATAAGCTTAAGTACTGTTATGGTGACCAAGAGATGATGCAATACAATTTTTAACAATTGAATTCAAGTTTATTAGCAACAATAAAAAAATTAATGAAATTAAGATCTCTAGAATATGGATATACACATATATCTCCTGATTTTGATTAACATACTACAAAAAATTATTACATTGTGGTTTAAATTATTAAAATACATAATTCAAGTTACTGTATGGTGGATTAGATATAACATACATGTATATATGCACACAGCTGTGCATTTTACTATTACATGAATATATTTCAATTGACATTCAATAATGACAAAAAAATGATTAAAATTTACATGTCTATTTGACCCTCATTGATATATGCACAGACATGTGCAGTATAATTCCTAGACATATTTGAATCATATAAAATAAAGTGATTAGAATTTTACATATATGTGTGTGCATGTATATACGCACACTGATATTTACCTATTTTAATTTATTACAATAATAATATTATATTTTTCATAGTTAATTTCTTGATTAAAATATATCAAATTCACATATACATGTGTGTATCAATAAACTATAAATATAATTTAAAATTAGTTATCAAATTCTATCTTTAATGATTATAGTTTCTTTTCTTTCTTTTTTTTTTAAAAAAATATCAATTTATGTTTTTGTTTTTTTTTTTAAAGTATTATCAACTTTTTTTTTTTATATTTTAAAAATATAGTCAATTTTTATTTGGCATGTACTTGTTGATTGATCAATTATCAATGTCTTTAAATTTAGATCATAGAATTGTCTATTAATCCTTTATTTTTTTTCTTTATTTTTAATCCAAGACAAATTATTTGCTAGCATTTTTTAAAATGTCACTTTTAGGAAAGAAATTATTTAAAATTTTATTATCATTCTATATAACATTACTCACCATCAGCTGTATATATGATTATTTATACTTCTCTCCACATAGACACAGCAGCATATGTCTAATGACTTCATTAACTGATGAAATTTCTTGGTGAGTTTAGTTTTGGTCAATCGGGAAAGTATAGTCTAGGATTGTCATAATCAATAGAGGTATAATTCAGATTATTTTTTGACTTTGATCAGTTCCCTTCTGTCCAGGATTGGCATACTTCAGGCAAGAATGTCTTCTGGAACTCCATTAATTAAATAAACCTAATGCAGCTATGTATCCAACTGGTTAAAATAATTATGAATAGGAGTTTTTCAAATGAATTAGTCAATATAATATTCTGCCTGGATATAAATTTACTTTAAATATGCCATAGCATACAAAAGTATCAAAGGTCAATTGACCATTAAAAAAAATCCAGCCAAAATTAATCTTCCCTGGAAAAAAATTATTTCCATCCTACTTAGCTCTTATCTTTATTGAAAATAGAAAAAATTGAATAACATTTATTATACAAAATAATTAGTAAATTAAATTGAATCATAGTTCTATTTAGATGTGTGTTGCATATTCAAAATGAAGGTGATGGTGCAAACATTTTTTAATTTAATCAGAGTGCCATTGATAATCATTCTAGTACCACTCTTGGCATATGTGCTCCAGGTTTATAATATTCATCAATGATGGTTTTTGAAACTAGATCTATTATAACTGGATTTTTGGATAAAAAATTCAGCTATATTAGATTCAGATTCAAAAGACCTCATTGGCAAAAGTCTTATGTCAGAAACTAATCCAGGAATATGGATAAGATTGTGGTGGATAAAAATTTAATAAGCACTACATCTAGCATATATTAATTACATAAGCTCTTAAGAGGTGGCAGAACTGGAGTGAAATAAATGATTATGTATTATTTATTAGTATAATACTTTTTTACTTTGTCAATATACATGCTTCCAGACAGTAAACTTACCATAGATAAATATCTGTTTTATTAATCAACTCACTAGGAACTTAAATTTTTTTCAAACTTTTAATTTTTAAGACTTTTTATTAAGCTTATTTTTAGTTTTTCTACTTTGCCTTAAGAATTTTTTTTTTGCTTACAATTTTTATTAAAAAGTTAATCTTTTTTTTTGTTTTCAACATTTATATTATGTCAAAATCTTTTGATGATTTTACATATAATAATCTCTATATAAATTAAATATCCCCTGAACAAGGATTAAGAAATACACTTTTACATGGAGATTGTTAAATGCAATATTTTAATATCTAAAATATATACTTAGCATTTTCACAATATTTTATATATATATATATTAGTGCAGATTTTGTACAATTTGATCCACATTCATGCTCTTGCATAATTTTTGGATAATCAATTTTGTCATATAAAGTAAATATGCAAAAATATTCAATACCTTCATTAAAAAACATGATGTTTTAAATAATTTGCATACTTTTAAAAACAAACAAATATTAAATAATAATTATTAATTTTAATATTTTTGAATTTACAGCTTCAATATACTTTTTTTAATTAAACACATTTATTGTCAAGATAAAAAAAGAAAAAAACTAGATATTGTGTAAGAATATTTTACTGTTGATTGATAAGAATAAAACTCATTTTTGCAGTATTGTAACATATATTGTTAGTAGTTAAATTTAAAGTAGTTCCAAGAATTCTAATAATTATTCAGGTATAATTGTCTATTAACTGATTTTATCAAGATTATAAAGAGATAGAAATTATGCATTGGAGAAAAGAAAAAAAAATTCAGAAAGGATTATATAATGATAAAAAAAACTGTAATGTAGTAAGGAGACAAAAAATAAATAAAATAGTATTATAATTATGGATTTGAGACAAAAAATGGTTTAAATGAAATGTTAATTGTACAATTATAATGACCTGGTAATAATAAACACATGATTTAAAAATCACAAGCAAAGGGTTTTCCTGTGAAAAGATTCAGGTATTAAGAAATAGTTGTCAGTTAGATTATGTTTGTATATAAGTAATTTTAATAAGAGCATTACAAGTGCATGATTCACAATTCAGTGGTAGCAGAGTTAATATTGTCTTATAAAAGATTAAGAAAAGGATATATATATATATATATATATATATATATATATATATATATATATATATATATATATATATATATATATATATATATATATATATATAATGTCTTACTTTACTTATTGTGTACTAAAAAGCCAAAATAAATATTTCCTTCAACTACAATTTATGTTTTAAGAATTATGTTTGAAGTAAAAGTTTGGGGCATTCAGAAATTAATTAATTCAATCATTAACTACTGATGATTGAATTAACTATTTCTAGATGCTGTAAACATTTATTTCAAGTTTTAAAAATGAAAATTGTGGTTGAAATAAAAAACAATTATTTTTTAGTTTTTAATGCAATTAAATAAAAGGGTTTATTGTAAAATATTTTATAAATATATTATTTTAACTTTTTAATTATTCAGATATTTTTTGCAGTTAATTATATTCAAATTTTTAATTTTTATTTATACAATATTATATATATTATATTTTAAATTAGAAAATAAAAATAATGCCATATTCTGCTTAATATTTGAAACAAAATTTGTGTTTATTAAAAATCAATTCCAATATTATTTTGTTTATAAAAAAAAGAATTTAAAAAAGAATTTTTTACAATCAAAAGAAATTAAGTTTTTTTTTCTATTTTAGTTAATCATAAACTCTTTTTTGTGTAAGTTTTTTTTTAAAAAAAAAAAAAGCACCTCATCATGGCATCATCGAAAACTTACTGAACTAATATCAATGTAATTGAAATTCAGCTCACAAACACAGATTGAATAAACAACTGGACAACCCTAAAATATTCCATATCTATCATGACAAAATTTGAAGGAAATTCACTCAATTGCAAAATTTAATCTAAATAAACAAACAGTGTCTAAGTTAAATAAATAAGTGTTTAAAAAGTGGGTCAGTAATAAAATAAAAGATAATATTAGAAAATAATTTAGATTAAGAAAATAAATAAGAAAGAAAAATTAAATGATATTGCAGTAAAGACAGTAGATTATCAATAAATAAAAAAGCAAACAATGTAAATAAATCATAAAAGTAAATGTGATAGGAAAATAGAACTTTCTTAAAAAATAGAATTATATATAGATAAAAAACATGGTGTTAAAAGAAGCAGTATAAATTATAATACAGAAAAATACAGAAAGACAGAATTAGAAAAAAAATCTAAGGCTAATAAACCATTTTAGTTGGAAAAATTAGAGCATAGAAATGAATAGATAATTAAAAATATAACTACTAACAGTGAATTGATAAGATTAAAAATATATATTTTATTTATATGATTAAAAAACACAAGACTTGTTCTATGTTAATTGAAATGAATGTCAGATAAGTGAAAATAAAACAAATTACACAATACTTAAGGAAAGAGTTGTGAAAACTTTAAATAAATGAAAAATAGCAAAATACAAGGAATTGATAATTTAATTGAATTATTAATCCAGAAGAAAAAGGTTTGGCCAGTCATTCAATTTCATCTCATTAGTTATGATTATAGAGAAAAGGCATCTAGCTAATATTAATATCAAGATTTTAAAATAATTAATTTAATGCAATTTAGGCCATCTTGGAAATTTGGATTAGATGTATTTATATTGGAAGAATTAGATAAGATAAATATTAAACCACTAAACATCACATGACCATGATTCTTTATGCTTATACAAGCTGTTAACACAGAGAGGCAAGACCCTCCCATACAGTAGCACCACTTAGTGCAAGCCAGAATAATCAATGGATGCAAGAAGGCTTGTGCATAAAAATCTCTATCTATTGTCTATTCATTCGATATCATCACACTAGTTTTTAGCTTATGGCTTTCATCAGTGAAAAACCTGAGATCTGAGAGCATTCCTTCTATATTTTATGATTAATGGAACTCTCTAGCAGCCAGCTTATATCTTTTTAATTAATTATAAAACTTTGGAGTCCAAACTGAAAACACAATAATGTTTTCAATTCAAGTTCATTTGCTCGTATAATCATATAGATCTAAACTCAGTTCAGCATCCATACTTTTGGTGTCTTTGGTTCCTTTATATCCACAGCCACCATAATCCTATTGAGCAAGATTGGTTTAAACATCACATGATGACCATTTTTTATGTTTATAGAAGCTCATAATGCAGAGCAAGACTTTCCATACAGAAACACCACTCAGTTCAAGACAGAGTAATCATTGGACTCTAGGTTTGTGCATAAAATTCCTATCTAGTGCCTACTAGTTTCTAGCTTGTGGATTTCATCAGTGAGAAGTCTTGGATCTGAGAGCAGATCTTAGGATCTAATGCAACCTTCTAGCATCCATGTTTTACCTTTTTAGTTAACTACAAAGCTTTGAATCCAAAATGGCAGTGATATAATGTTTACTAGTTTAATTCCAATCATGCCTAATAGAATTATAGTGACTGTGGTTTTTAAAAAATCAAAGACACCAAAATGTATAGATACTGAAGTGAGTGCAGATCTATATGACTATACAAGCAAATGAGTGTCAATTAAAAACATTACTATGTTTTTATTTTGGACTCAAAACTTTATAGTTAACTAAAAAGATAAAAGGATTATTCTGGAGAGTTGCATTAGAGCCTAAGATATAGGTGCAGTACTCTCAGATCCAAAACTCCTCACTGATTAGTGTGACAAGCTAGAAACTAGTCTGGGGATATTGGATGAGTAGGTGCTAGATAGGGATTTTATGCACAAACCTTGGGTCCACCAATTATTATGGCTAGTGCTGAATGGCAATACTGTATGGAGAGTCTTGCCTCTGTATTAACAGCTTGTATAGAAATAAAGAATGGTGATCATGTGATGTTTATTGGTGTAATCCTAGTCATGTTCAATAGGATTATGATGCCTATAGTTATTAAAGAACCAAAGACACCAAAATGTATAGATGCTGAACTCATTTCAGATCTATATACTACACAAACAAATGAACTTGAATTGAAAACATTATTGCCTTTTCATTTTGGACTCAACACTTTATAGTTAGCTAAAAATGTAAAAGGTGACCCTGGGGGGTTTCATAAGATCCTAAGATCTAGGTGCAGTGCTCTCAGATCCAAGATTCCTCACTAATGAAAGACACAGCAAAAAACTAATTTGGGGATATCAGATGATTAGGCACTAGATAAGGATTTTATGCACAAACCTTCTAGCATCCATTGATTTCTCTGGCCTGCACTAAGTGGCACCACTGTTGGAAAGTCCTGCATCTGTGTAAATAAGATAGAATGACAAAAAATGTTATTGCAATTTGAAAAATATTATTAAAAAATATAAAAAAGAATAGAAAAAGAGAATAAGATTTATTCAATAGCGGGATATTTTGAAGGAAAAATGATATAAACTGAAAAGAAATAATTATAAATAAATTTCTGTGTAAGAAATTTACATAATAACAACCTAAGCTTAATAAACCGATTAAATTTACACAATCTGTTATAAGATAGTTTATTTTGCCTATTTAAGGTTTATTAAAAACTTATAGATAATTTAAAATGTTAATCCGTTTCAGTTATGTATTTTGTTCCTTTCCTATTTGACATCTTAGACTATTGTAAAAGGTGGAATCTATCTACAAAGTTTATCTTGACAACGAGATATCTTGATTTATTAAGCTTTTGCTGTTACTCATAAGAATTATATTTGAAACTAGCTAACTCTTTGGAAAATTATGATTTATTATATCTAAAATATTGATTAAGAGTTTCTTTGAATGATTATAAAATAATTATTTATTAATATACTTTCAAACAATTTATCTTTAACTGTTGAACATGATTTACTTAAAAAACTTTTAAGTATATAAAAATGTTGTTTCAGTCATGTGTTTCACTCTTTTCTATTTAATCATCTTTGACTGGGATAAAAAATGGGAATTCTTTTATCGTTAGAGTTTACCTTGACAAAGATTGTGAATATTCTATTGATTCATTAACTTTGACTGTTTATCATATAAATTACACTTAGAAACCAGTTAACTATCGTCAAATTATGGTTTATTATGTACAAGAAAATATTTGTTAGATTTAATGGATTTTTACTGAAGAAATAAATACAGGAAAAGATATAAGACAGGGGTAATCTCTTCTTTTAATTAGATGAATTATTCAAATGAATTGTTTGCTGATAAAACCTTTTAAAAAGTAAAGATAACCTTTGGTAGATTGAAAGATTTTATAGCAAGTTTTAGCATAAAAATAAAAGGAAATAAAATAAAAACAATGAAAATAGATGATAAGATAAAAATATTAAAAGTATGCATAAGACAAAAATATTATAATTACGTTAATACTTATAATATATAAGATATATGAGCACAGATTTTACATGATTCACCACGCTATCTCATAACAATGATACACTTGAACACAAATATGTCGAAAGGATAAATAATCACCAATAAAAAGTATGCATAAGACAAAAATATTATAATTACGTTAATACTTATAATATATAAGATATGTGAGCGCGGATTTTACACGATCCACGACTCACCACGCTATCTCATAACACTGATACACTTGAACACCTATATGTCGAAAGGATAAATAATCACCAATAAACATATTTCATGCTAAACCAGAAATCATCAGTTGGTCCAGATTATCATCTCCACTCATATATGCAATAGGTGATGATTGCTGGTTTAGCATGAAATACGTATATTGGTGATTATTTATCTTTTCGACATATATGTGTTCAAGTGCATCCGTGTTATGAGATAGAGGGGTGAGTCGAGGATCGTGTGAAAGTCTGTGCTCATATACTCTGTATATTACATATATTGATACAGATATATAATAAACCTGTATTTCAATTGTTAATACTTATAAATATTTGGAATGGGTAGGCAATCTATTATTTAAAAATAATATAATATTTTATGGATCTTCAAAATAACATTTAAGAAATAATTATTAAATATTTTGTTTAAAGTGTCACTTTATAGTAAATGAAACATCAAATATTAGAAAAATAAAAGTTTAAAAAAAAAAAGAATTGGAGATATTTAAGATGAACATTTGGAGGGGAATGAAAAGGATATATTAAAAAATAAGATTAGTGTTGAAAAGATAAGTGAATAAAAATTGCTTATTGATAAAATTATTAAGAAAGTAAAAAACTAGTTTAGAAATATTCTTTGAGGCAAGAGAAATATAAAACATTTGTTAGAAGATTGAGTGGAAGATAAAACAAAGACAAGTAAGGTAAAAAAAATTGATTGATGATCTTTTAGAGAAAAGTAATTAGTAGTATTTAAAAAAGAATAGCAAAGGATAAAAATCTTAAAAGAAGATGATATGATATGCATTTGAGACCTGCCACTGATAGATAATTAATGATTATGAGAATGGCAACTGCATCTTCACAATAATCAAAAAAAATGAAATATTGCCATCTTTTTTACTTCACTAAAAGTAAATGATAAAGATAATTCTTATTTGAATATCTATTATTTATATTAATATAAAAAAATTTAAATTTAACAATTAAATTTTTCCCTTAACTTTCTTGTAAAATTCATGTTAATTTATTTAATTATTGTGATAAGATTTTAACTTTGTTTTTTTTTTTTTTCAAATAATGTTTTGTATGATTTAGAAATTAAAGTATATCTTTTTACTTCTTTCAAAAATGACAAAATGTCTCTTAAATCAAAGACTATATTTTTTTTCAACTTAATTATATTCTTTGGTGTTTTATGTTTCAAACAATACATATTATGTCATTTTAGAATAATTCCAACCTAAGTTATGATAAAATTTGTGGCTTAACATAATTTTTTAAATATTCAATATGGCTGCTCTGTGAGCCTAAAAGTTAAAAAGTTAGAAGTAAAAATTTTAGCTGTCACTATCTATTAAAAGTATACCTTTTTGCAAGTATTCTTATTAATTCATCTAATTCTTCTATTTGCTCATGATAGCAGCAAATCTCTCCATCTCTTTCTTATTATTTATATTAAAGATTTTAAAAACCGTCTTGAAATTTTAATGGTTTACTTATTTAATTGTAAGATTTTTCTAGTAAAATACAGTTTTGGTAAGTGAGATTGGATTGGGTACGATTGTAATAAAATGATAAACACAGCAATTCAAAACATTTTTTTAGTCTGCTAGGAATCAATTCCACAACCTTTGTTATAGTCAGGAAGCTGCTCTACCTACTGAAATGCTCAGAATTTTTATTTTATTTAATCATTTTTTTTTGTTCACTAATAATTTAGTAAACAGCATTAAAACATTGAAATTATTCCTATATATAAGTAAAAAGATTAACTAAAGTATTTACACTAAATGTTAGTAAAAAATTATAAATTTATAAATTTTCATTTTTAGCAATAACTATATATGTGTTTTTATTTTATTTTTTTTCATATGTTATAGCATCAACCGGGAGGCGAACCCACAACCGTCTGCAACCAACTACTTGCTTGCAAGGCGGCTGCGATGACCTCTCGGCTAGTTCATTGTTTATAATATTTTACAAGAAACAAGTTTTTGTTTTTTTTCCCCAAAATAAGTAAGCAAATATTAGTGCAGCCTACAGTCTAGTTTGTTTGTTTGTTTGTTTGTTTTTTACTGATTTTCTGACCAAAGCTATACCTTTGCCTCCAGATTAATATTATTTGTATAATATTATTAACTGCGTTATTTAAAAACACACTTATTTCTAGAATTTAATTTTTTTACTTTATTAAATTATTTATAATAAATGTCGTTAATAAATAAATTTGTATTTTACTTTATGACTTTTAAAGCTGAATTATTTATGATATATTATAAGTAATAACTAAGAGGTTTTTTTTTCTTTGCTTCAAAATGCTAATAGCTAGATATTTACAGAGTCTATTACCGTTAGATATTCAGTGAACTGTCAACCAACTTTTTCTACTCAGCTGGAATTTTTTAATGCAAGTATTTTATTAAATTATATTAATAAAATAAATCAAACAATTTCAATGAATATAGAGATTAGAAAGCTAAACCAAAAAACACTTTTCTCTTTATGAATTATTACAGCTGTGTAGTGATTGTTGTTATGGCAGTGAAAATGTATAAAAGAATATTAATATTAGCAGATATAATTAATTATCAATTATAGATTAAAATGACTCCAAACTATTTTTGTTAGTTTTAAAATTCTATTAGAGAAAATAAAATGGTAAATCTAAAACAAAAATGCTTTAATATTGAAACAGACAGATCGAAGAACCGATCTTAGTTTCATGTGTTTTTTGAAGTACGGTAATTCGAACTACTATTTGCCCGCAATGAGATTTTTCTATTTCAAGTCACATAAAAAATTGGGATATATTTTATGTTTTGTAAAAAGATATGTAGAGATTCCGTGTATAAATATCACAAGTCATGAAATAATATTCGTGTGTGCGTGGTTTGTGAATTTATAGCAGCTTAATTTAAAAGTTTCATTGCGGGTGTTTTGTTTAAATTTTAACTTTTTAGAATTATACAAAGTCGTTTAAAAATACTGATCAAAAGTCCATTCCTTTGATCAGTGTTTTTAATTAAAATCTGTCTTGTACAAATGTATAGAGTAATTAATTTGTATTTGAAAATTAGATAAGGAATTTATATTTTGTAATTACTTGGTCAATTTAAAATTGTGTATTAAAGTTAAAGATAGCTGAAAAGGAACAATGGAATGGATAATTGATATTGTATGGTCAAGTTGGATTGCTGGAGGCTAGAGAAAAGTAGGCGGAGTCTCAAACAAAAACCAGGCAGAAAGGTCAACCGTGGCCATCTTAGAAAAAACTAGGATTCTAACTTTTGACGTGGTTGAGAGTAGATAGTCTCAAGACAGCACAGCAGTTGCTAGAGAAATCGCTACCACTCTTGTTAAGAAGTCCACCAGTAAACCGTAATGTCGATGGGCTAAGTGCCAGGAGCTGATCTCTGTCCTGCCAATTTGAATCTTCGTGCCGCTGTCTGATCATGCTTTACGTGTTTCAAAATTTCCAGCTTCCAATCTCCAAATTGACTATGCCTTTCAAGTAAATTTCAAATGCGCGCCTACGTTCATCAGAAATACCATCGTGAGAAGCCAAGCCGGATGAAGAAAGAAGGGTAACTGTGTTACATGAACTTTTAACTTTCTCCCGAGCTTAATGTTATAGTTAATCTGTCACTCAAATTAATCACATGTAAGTTTTGTTTCTTTTATAATGCTACTTTTTAAAACCTGTCAGTAAATTTTCTTTTCTCTTATTCCTCCGCTCTAGTCTTTAGAAAATAATTTATAAATATTGTACTTAATAGTGATAATGATTCAAATGAATACATTTATATTTTCCTTTATTACTTATGCTATAAACAAATGATGCCAATAGTAATATTTCCCAACTCTGTTTAAAGCTAGTTTATAATATTGATTATAGTGATTTTAAAAGTAAGTTCGTTGTTTTGAATTCAAGATTATTTCATATGTTGAGTTGGCAGATATTAAAACACTTTATTATAATGAATTCGTATTTTGTCATATTATTGTAATCTAAAGTTCAATCGTAAATATGTAAATGGTTTTAAGTTTATTATATTAATGTCATACATGAAATGAGAAATAATTCTCACTGTAAAATTTGATACTATCGCTACCGCCTGAACAACCTGGGGGTTTAGGGGTTTCAGAGTAAACTTAATTAATTATTGCTTTCGCGGTCCGTTTGATTCCGCCATGTTTTATTGTAATAGTATATCAGCCTGTTGCGTAGAAATAGACGAATAGAGTATCCAGGTTTTGTATAATTCCGTTTCAAATCCACTTCAAGCACTCGTCCTCGATGACTGTGGCAATGCCTTTCCTTCGCCGAAGTTGGCGTCTCGCCGTACTACCATATGGGAAAGAAAGCAATTCTTTTCCAGGTAATCTCTTGGATCACCGGGTTTCGAAATGATCCTGGCTGGTTGTAGTGTCCCGGATCTACTTGGGGGCATTAAGCCTTGTCAAAGTACAAGCCGCCCGGTATTCCGTTGATGCACCGCAAGTGATTACTGTAGGGCTCTTTAATCTAGGCAACCACTAGTACATCAATCTTAGATATCATATTTATGCGAAGCCACCTCCAACTATTCGTATACGCAACGGCTCGAATCTATTCGAATAAAATAACTTAATAAAAATAGTAGATAAATCTTTTCAATGCCCCAAATACTCTGATTCCCTTAGCCACCCGTCAATCATTTAACTACACCGATATTGGCATGAGTTTGTTTACCAGGTAAAATGATTACTAAAGACTAGTAGCCAATTATAATAGAATATTTATGGAAGTCTTACCGTACTTTTGAATAATATTTGTTAATGCTTTCTATTTATTATTAAACAATTTATTTAATCTAATTTTGTGTCTCCCACCTCATTACTCTCGAAGTCTATTTAGTCACCTACTGTCTGTATTGGCAACTTAAATATATACATTACATTAATGACCGTACCAATATCCAGAGTATAATAGATCTATATATAATTAACTGTAAGTAATTTAGTCTGTGTTCTAAGTTGAGCTAGTAAAGGGATAACCCCGTGCTGTTATAAAGTCATCATCGGTTGGTCATACCGGGGTTTGGGTTTGAATTTAGTTGGCGTTTTGGAATTTATTCTTAAACGTGGACTGGGTTTGAACTCGGGTACTGTGTATGAGTAAGCGTGGTGGATTTATACCGGTACAATATATGTAATCTCAAAATTTATTTGTAAATATATATATATTTGAATTTTTTTATTTACTACAAATTAGAAGGAAACTAGGCTAGACAAGCGTTGATGGCCTAGTAGTTAGCATAGTTGCCTTCCAAGCAGCTGGCCCGGGTTCGCTTCCCGGCCAACGCATTCGATATATGAAAAAAAAAGTATTTTAATGCTTTGCAAAAAGGAGAATATAGAAAGAAGTTATATTATATAAATAAATAATAAAATTATGATAGTTTTGTTATTACTTAAAAAAATGGATGTCAGAAATTATCTTAATATTTTTTAATTCTTAAAAAAACTTTTATTTTATAAAATAAACACTATGCAATTAAAATATATTATCTCATTTGAAAATATCTCTAGAGTGTAATGATTATTCACACTTCTACAATTGGTTAAAAGAAGATATAAACCAGTTTATACTTGGCAAGAGAGTGATATCAACAATGTTAAGGAGATAAAGGGATTTAGTGCCTCTAGTTCACCTTACATATGAAAATTGTCCTTGAAAGCAATGTATAGTGAGAAAAAGTGATCTAAATTTGGTGGGGATTGATAGGTGTGATGTAATGCAGTTTGCGACAAAAGATACCATTAGATTATTCCAATCACAAAACTGAATTTAACTTATTGAATCATTTATCCAAAGGAAAACAGATTCGTAGATGTTGTTATGTGTGAAGAGAAAAAATTAGGAAATATTAAACAAAAATAGCGGCTTAATTGAAAAGTGTGAATTAATAAATATATATATAACTGAAATAATTGACAGTTATCAATACAATTTTTTTAGGATCTGTGTAATTAGATTCTATATATAATATTTCTTATCTATTTAATACTTGTATATGTAGATCTCAAAAGCAGTTTGGGTAATTTTTTAAAAAAACCAATTAAATGTAATATTTTAAAATACATGTTTAAATATAAAAATGCTAAAATTTTTGATTTGTTCGTTAAATAAAAATATTTCATTTTTGTTGATTTGATTATTCTAAAAACTGATATAATAATTTGTGTGTGCGTGTTTTTATTTAATTATATAATCAGCTTGTGTTTAATTCTTGCATAATAGCAGCATACTTTTACATCTTCTCTATGTCATTTACTGTATTAACAAGTAATAATAGATGCATAACAGTACTTATTAAATCTTAATCCTGTTCTGTTCTATCCAAAATCCTCAGACTAGTTTCAAGCTTATGGCTTTCATAAGTGAGAAGCTTTGGATTTTGGAATAATGTATCTGAATTTTTAGGATCTAATATAGTTTCTTTCCAGCTAGTATCATTTACCTTTTATAATACACTATCAAATTATCAACTAAAACATATAAATTTTCAATCTAAACCAAATTGATTTCATAATCATATATATCTAAATCTAGTTCAATTTCTATATATTATAGTGTCTTTAGTTTTCTTAATACCTAACTATAACCAGCTTTATCTCATGACCAGAATTTTGGTATATAAATCAATAAACTATATAACATGTTCTATCACCTATCTTCAGATTACACACTGCTGTTTTAGCAATCCACTTTTTCACTTATCTATGCTCTTTATTATATGTATTTAATAAATGATAAATGTCAGATGCCAGTACATATTAAATCCCTATTCTGTGTTGTTCTATCTTAGTCTAAAGATTTTGGATAGGACAATGCAGTATAGGGATTTAATAAGAATGGTCATCTGGCATCTATCATTACTTACTAAAACTGATAGTAAGTAGCAAAGAGAAAGTGAAAAAGTATGTTGATAAAACAACATGTGATCTGAAATCATGTGATAAGTCTTGTATTTTAATTATAATCCTTACAAATTAATATATGTCTGTATATGCAAACATTAAACTCATTTCCATTATTCAAATTGTTATGGTTAATTAATTTGAGTATTACATAAACTAAAAATGATTAACATTTTTTACAAACTTTTGCAAATATTATCTTAAAAAATTTATCATCTTTACATAAAAATATGTTTGTTAACTTTTGATCTTTTTTAAATTAGAGTGAAATTTAAAAATTGAGGTTTAATATATTTAAAAATCAATAGAATTGCTTGAAAATTGATATTACTAAATTATATCACCCTTATCCATTTTAAAAAGATCTTTTCAATATGTCACCTAGTTTGATAGATATGGAGTAGAGAGCAAGGAAAATATGAAAAATATTCAATAATTTCACATTTTACAGTTAACAATTATTTTTAGAATTTTTATTTGTTTAAATTAATGGTTGTGAGATCATAGTTGGAATTTTTTTTCTTTCAATTTAATAACATTTTAAAACCATTTTAAACTGTTAATGTATCTATCACATTTAGTATGTGTACATAATTATATATGTATAATAAATCAGTAATTAAATTTTCTATTTATATCTGTTTCTATTTTTATTTTAAAACAATTGTTTATAAAAATGGAAACAATAAAAATTGCACTACCTAAAGCAATTGTGAAAAGTTAAAAATGATGGCAATTTTTTTTTAGCATTTGTTTTAAAAACAACTGTTTTAACCTTTATTAGTTTTCATGTGATTTAAATCATTTTTTACTAATTCACCCCCTAATGAGAATTTCCTTCAAGAATTAGGTTGTAATATGCATATTTTCCTATATATAATATAATATAAAATTTCAGTTCAAAAAAAATCCATAGATGGCAAGAAAATCAAACAATTCTTCACAACTATTAAATGTAGCTTCACCCTGACAAATTGTATTATGACAGGATCATCACATCATAATTTTTATGACATTGTTTACAGAAAATAGTTCAAATAACCAAAAATGTGTTTATTTGAAAATTTATTACAATTTAGACATTTTTTATACAATAATTTACACAATATTTATTAGAGATTAAAATATAAATTATTAGTAACTTATTTTGAATGCAAATACTTTATTTTAAAAAGTAGAATGTTATATTAGTAGAGAATGCAAATATGGCCCAAAGTGATTTAAAAACTTAGTGTTCTACATAAGCAATCTAATTATAATAACAAGTATGAAAATATAATTTTGCAATAAATATTGAAAATTTTTAAACATTTAAAGCATATTTCATTAAATATAACAGAAATAAATAAATATTCATTTAGATTTTTTTTTAAAAAAATCTGAAGATTTCATTTATTTTGTAAAATAAAAATAATCTTTCTAAAAATGATGACATGTAATCTTCTTGTTTTCATTACAATCTCATTTTTTTTACTATTTATAGAAAAAAAGTGTGAGCATTTAAAATTTATTTCAGTAGTAAACAAAAATATCTAACAAATGAAGTAAAATTTATTTTCTGATAAGTAATAATGGTTTAATCTTAAATTTTACATTGAATGTATGAACAAAGAAAATCAACAAAATGCAAAAGGAATATCAAAGAGTTAAAATAAATATAAATCTATTAATTTAAGTAAAAAACTTAGTTACTGATTTATTATACATATTGTAATAGATATGTAAATATAAATTACATGAGATATTTAAAAGAATGTTAAAAATATTGGTAGAAAAAATAATAATAATGTACATTATTTTTATTATTAATAATAAAAATGACTGTCAGTTTAATAAATAAAATAAAGAGAGATTAGAATAGATCAAATGTTAGTTAGAAAGTAAACAAAAGGAAAAATCAAATTCTGTATCTGAATTTCAATTTAAAATAAAAGAAAAAAATAGAAAAAGAAAAAATATAATTAAATTAAGAATTTTAATTAAATTCACTGTTTAAGAGAATGGCTTATCTTTTTTTTAAAATAAAGTATAAATTCCAAAATATTACAAGTTATAATGAAAATAAAATTAATTCTGTAAAGATAACTTAAAGATTATAAAGTTACTTGGGGAAATAAATTGTAAAAAAAGAACAAAAAACAAGAGAATTGTAATATAAATAATTATGCAGAATTAGTCCAAAATTATTCAATTAGAGAAAAATATGATTGAATCAAAGATTAAAAATAATTTTGTAAATTGTCTAAATCAAAAGGGAATTACATTTTACTGAAAACAATAATCTATCCAACTGATTATATTGTAGTTAAAATATAAAAACATTAACTAATTAGGAAAAAAAGATTGAAACTGATTAATGTGAGTGAGCTTAAACAATGGCTTATTAACTATATAAAAGCTAATAAATTTTTATTAGAATTATTCTTCTGTGATTTTTAGTCTGATCCTCTTAATTTGATTCAGCTGATACTAGTCATATTAATTTTTGCCAACTTATCACCTATAAGATTTTGTTGACTCTTTCACCAAAATATACAGTTCATTCCTCAGTAGTATAAAGCTATTTATGTGAATGCCCTGACATTTTCAAAATGGGATTGTTCATTAAGTTTTGTCACTCAGTTGCTGTGCTTTTAATAATCTGAAATGTGACAAAAATCCTTGACCTGTCATTTTCTGAGACATCTATCCATCATTCTTGAAGATTACTGCTGAATAAGGTAATGAAAATACATACTGCCTTGAAAAAAGTGACAAGTCATTAAAACAAACCATTAAATCTGTTCAAGAATGCCATCCATGAACTCTTAAAACTATCAAGAAGACAGGGTAATCATTCTAGAAAAAATATAGGAAAACCAAGGTCAATATAGGTTCTAATGATAAACAATATCACAGGGGTGAGATTTCATTCTTTTAATGAACTTCTGTAAATTAGAAATTATTAATTTCTTAATACCTAGTTTAAAGTAGATTAAACTATACTGAATAACTGTAACTAGTTTAATGCTTATTTTTTAATTATTATTATTATTGTTGTTTTTTGTAAATAAATGTTGTTTTAATGTTAATTTGGTCTAAATTTTCTCTCTCTGTATCTCACCCAATAACATTTGATTAAGATAAAATTTGTCCATCATATCATTTGGGTTTAAATATGCATTATCTAATAGCCTAACTTAGGGAAGTTTCTTGTTCATTTGAACTAGTTATGGAATCAAGCACTTGAAGCATTTAAAATCTTCTTTTGTTAGTATTCCAGCCAAATTGGCTGGATGATGTCTGGGGGTTTATCCCCAGTATAAATAAAATTTATTCACACATGAGAAATTTTGCTTCTAGCAATTATGGAGTGAGTGCAGTGAACTTGAAAGGTGACTATGGTTTGTATATTTATAGACAATCTTGGTCTGACTATTGGTATGGTTAATATATTGACTATATTAAGTTTTTTGTTTGTATGTGTTTCAAAGCTTTAAATTATTATTTGTAAAATTTAAAAATGTAATTATAAATGGCTCCCAACATGTGGTGCTGGAATGTTTCATTTTATTCTAATTGGTATTCAATGTGAGTTTTTGATTGTGCAACTGACTAATTCCTGCCCTAAATTGACCTCATCTATCCAAAAAAGTAATAATAATTTAATAAAAGTTAATAATTTGGTGAGAAACATGAGAGTGCAGAAAATAGCCAATATTAAAATAATTTTATTACAGTTAAAAAAAATTTTTTAATTAATATATATATGTCTTAGAGTAGATAAAAGAAAAAATAAGACTTAGATAAATAAGTAGTTGTGGGTAGATTTGGAAAAGTAGATGTATAAAAACAGCAATGGTAGATAGAACTCATAAATAAACAGGCAGATAATGTTAGAGGGATCTGTGTGGGGGAGATCAGATGAGCACACCAATTAAATGAAAAAAGCAATTAAAAATATACAATAGATTATTTTAAAAAAAGAGATGTTAAAATGATAACCATATTGAAAATAAGTAAAATAAAATTTAAAAAGTATAAATGTTTATTAGAACAAGAAAAAAATGGAAGCCCAAAATAAAGAATTAAAAAACATTCCCAGCAAGTAACAACAGCAAAATAAAAATAATAAGCAAGAAATCACTGACATCATGATAATGGTGGATAAAAATGTTCAAAGAACTTCAAAAACAAAATGAAACAGCTGATGAGCTTAAAAACCAAAATAATAAAATAAAGATAAAATTAGAAAACCAAGCTCAAATGCTTGAAAAATTAGAATCAGAATATGAAAAAATGAAAGAAGAAATTATGAAAGAAATAAGCAAAGTGGAAAATCAAATCAAAATAGTGTATCAAGAAATTGAAAAAATTAAAATAAAACAGGATGAAAAGATGCAGCTATTACAGGAAGTAGTAATAGATAATAAGATAAAAAATGAAAGTATAATAGAAAATATTAGGATAGAAATTAACAGTTTAGTGAAAAAGATAGACAAAATAGATTTTAATTAAAGTATGCAATGTGAAACACTTAAAGAAATTGGTAAGATAAGCTAAAAAATCAATATAGATGTTAATAATTATGAGCAGGAGTGTGTGGATATAAACACTCATATACAGAATAATAATCCTGCAATAGTCAACCAATTTATTAAAATAATAATATTTTCAGGATATGTAGGTAAAGTTCCCATTGAACATATAAGTATCTTAAAAACATACTTTGCATTAAATCAGCTAAGTGAAGAGATCATAATCCTGATGGAATGCAGCCATCTGCAAAGCACTCCTCAAGCTTAGTGGAACTCTCTATTCAAGAAATCCATAACATTCAGCATATAAAATCAAGCCCATCTAGCCAGCTACTATAATGAAGAATGTCAGGAGAATATTAGACCCCAGATGGCACAAGAAAAATAATGACCTGGTAAATCTTACACTCCTTTTATTTCATAAGCAGATAGCAAAATTATGATTATTGATGGTCATCCCACTATCTGAACAACAAATTATTAGGATAGTACAGCATAGTTTTATAATGTAGAGCAAATATTCATCAGTACTAAGAGAAAAATGATGGAGCAAATGGCCAAATTACTAACAATTTTTGATAGCATCACCTGCCTATAAATCCAAAGATCAAGGATTTAAACACAACCTAAAGAACAGTATAAATGCCATGAATGTTGCCACAGAAATAAAAGTTGGAGTGGATCCAGAAAGAGGAAGTTCTCTAGAAGTCCTGAAAGAACAAATTTTTCAGGTAAATCAGAAGTGACTTGGACCTCACTTATGCAAGACAATATGAAAGACCAAGGAGTGGTTCACAATCTCCTAGCATAAACAACTACTCTGAAAGGTATTAAAATAAAAAAAATGCCAGATAAAAATTATTCAACTAATTGGAAGTTGACCTTATGAATCATCACTGTGGATTGTATTTAAAAAAATATGATTAAAGTTATAATGTCTTTTTTATAATAAGTATCAATAAAAGATGTTTTTAGCACCTGAATTTCGAAAAAATAAATGAATAAGCCAGATAATTTAAGAAAAATTGTATAAGTAATAATTCTTGATAAGGAGCAAAAATGAAAACTTTAAAAAAAAAATAAGTGTCAATCCCTGAATTATGTCAACCAAAAATTTATGAATAACCCAGCTCGTAAATCTAGACACAGTAGAGCATGACTAAATAAGGCATTTAGAGTTGAAAAATAAAAGAAATAATAATAACATAACCATATAAATATTAGTTGTGAATAAAAAATAATAGTAATACCATTTTTTAAAGTACATGTTGAGTGATGATTAATAAGCAAACACTAGATTGCAGTATTTGTGCATATATAAGTGAAGATAGAAATTTCAGATTGTATTTTGTGTTTGATTAGGGCTTTTCTTTGTAGAGACATTGATCTTAAGATGGGTCTGTGTTTGAAACCCCATTATGATGATGACATGCCAGTAAAAAAAAGTCCTGACTCATTAACAGTACAGCTGGAAGAGAAATTCCCAGCCAAGTGAAAAAAAATTGTAAGTTGAATGTTTAGTAAATATAGTACTGACATTCACCAGTAAATATTACAAGTCCACATTTTGTGCTTATAACTTATGCAAGAAATTAAATGTGGTTTAATTAACACAAAATCAATCTTATATCACATAATCATTGTAAATCTTGCTTGATGTGATACCTATATATTAGGAAAATATATAATTTTTTGTTTAAAATAAATGTTTAGAATTAAAATTGGACAATTCCCAAAAAAAAAATGGAATTGGTACATTTTATTTCTAAATTGGGAGAGGTGCGGTGTAACACATATGTAAATATACATCTTATATGAGATATTTAAAAGTATGCTAAGAATATTCAAAGAAAAAATAGTAATAATATATTATTGTTATTACTATTAATGAAAAACAAAGTTTAGAATAAATCAAATGTTGGTTAGGAAGTAAACAAAATGAAAAATAAAATTCTGTATCTGATTCTCAAGTTAAAATAAAATAAAATTGAGATACGTAAAAGGCCAGATTGTATCAATAAACAAGATGATACATGCAAACTTCCTCCTATTTGGAAAGATATTTTAAAAAACATTCTTAATTTAACATTTTTGCTATTAGTGGAACTTTAATGTTTTTTTTTTTCAAATCAGTGATTGTAGCACCTCTACAATCATCTTTTTACTGTTTATCACCCAGTAAATGACTTGTGTGATCAAGTCGAAATGTCAATATATCAATATTTAAAATTTTTTAACACGGATGAATCTGCAAAATATGTCTTTTATATATGCAACCCGTGAAAATCTTCGTATCAACATATATATATATATATATATCACATAATTGATTTTTTTTCTTATTCTTACATGTATGACAGCATTTTTTTCTACACAATACTGCCAACTAGCACAAGCTATAATAATCACTAGATGTTTTAATGTTATGCATTAATTATAACCTATTCAGTGTCATCCCATTCAATATGCCCAGACTAGTTTCTAATTTATGGCTTTCATTAGTGAGGAGTCTAGGATGTAGGAGTAATGTATCTGGATCTTTGGACCTAATGCAGCCTTCCATCACCCACATTTCCCTTTTTGGTTAATTATAAAGCTATCCGCCCAAATTAAAAAAATACAATAATGTTTTCAATTCAAGTTAATTTGTTTGCATAGTCATACAGAACTGAATCTTGTTCTATATCTATATAACTTTTTTGGTATTTTTTTTTAATAACCATAATCACCATTATTCTTTGGCTAGGATTGGTAATAAACTATTAAAACATCCCATGATCACTTCATGTATGAAAGTTATAAGCTAGAAACTAGTCTGGGGATATTGAATGGGAAGGCACATAGATTATTACAGCTTGCACTAGGTGGCACTATTGTGTGAAACAAACTGCTTTTATTTTATACATTGAGAAAGTATAGCTATTTTAGCCAGGTTATGTGTTTCATGCTTCAAGAGATGTGCTTTTAGAAAAAGAAGAAATAATCCTTCAGTATAAGTATTAAACGAAGACATAAAGCATTTGTTTTCCTATGCTAGTGACGTTTAAAAATAATAAAGAATTAAGTCTTATCTTAATGTAAAATAAATTTCAAAAAAAAACACAGAACTCACAGTATTATTATCAGATTAATTCAGTTTTAATTAATTATATACATTAATAACACTAATTATTTTTACAATTATATATTTACATTACAAGAATATTGTGTACGTAGGTGCATTTGTATGTCATTTTTTAAAAACATTTCATCATTAATTTTATTGTAAATCAAAATTTTAAAATTCATTTGGTTAAAATTGATGGAAGTCTTAAAGCATACATGTGGATTCTGTTTATAAAATCTGCGGAAAGAGGGTGAAATTTAGTCAGGCAAAAAAAATAAGCAGGTAGTTGACGAATAGAAAAGAATTTACATTTCTACTTCTAAAAGATTTGTGTAAAAACATGAAAATAACAGTATTTTAAGGATTCAGCAATTATTCAGCTTATCAAGGTAATAAAATCTCTTTTATTATTTGAAGTGTATATAATGTGTAAATTTTATATTGATTCAAAAAGTACTAATGGTCTGAAATTATATAAAAAATTTAAAGTTGTTTTCAAATTTATCTTACAGTAGTTTAGATAATTTCTTTCAGTAAATTGCAAAATTTTCATTTCTAAGAAAATAACGAACTATTTCTTTAATAAAAGTATTATTTATTTTAATTCTGTGAAAGACATTTATGAGGACAAAAATTAAAATCTACTTTTGCTTCGTACTTTTTTTTTTTTTAAAAAAAAAATAGCTATTCACCTTCACTAGGATAAATCCTAGCATGGCAAATTAAAATTGTTTTAAAACCATTATTGTTATTAAATTGTTCATTCATTATAAAGTATACATATACTGTGTATAATTAATACTAGTCTTGTTGTTAAACTTAACTTGTGGTATTGGTCGACTAACTACTGAATCAAATGAGAATAAACACACTTAAAATATAAATTGTAATAGTAATAATTAGCCATTAAGCTAATGCACATGCGCTTTGTAGATTTTTAACTATAAATGAATAATCTCACTTCCAAACACAAGATAAAGTCTTTGTAAAAAAAAATAGAATAAATCCATCTATCCTTTAAACCCATATGTTGAATACTCTCACTTCCAAACACAAGATAAAGTCTTTGTGAAAAGATAGAATGAATCCATTTATACTGTAATAGATTGATGATGATTAAACATGATGATAAATAAAGTCATTCTATCTTTTCACAAAGACTTTATCTTGTGTTTGGAAGTGAAGAGTATTCATATATAGTTAAGAATCCACAAAGTGCATGTGCATTAGCTTAATGGCTAATTATTACTATTACAGTTTATAAAAACATGGTGCTATATAAAATAAATATATCATTTAAAATGTAAATGTAAATTTTACAACATATAAATAAAGTAAGTTTTAGTTTATTGTCAAATTTTAGTAACTCGGATTTATGTTTAAGTTAAGGAAAACTGATAGCTACTTCCAAAAAAAAAGATAATGAAATTACATTCAATAGGTGTGTATATTTTGTGTAAAAAAAAGTGGTGGTTATTTTCGACTAAGTATTGAGAAGTAATGACAAGTTTGAACTCGCAATTATGCAAGTCAGGAGAATCATCATAAATGATTTGGTGTCAAACTCAACAGTCATCTCTATATTATGTCAGCATTTATGGAAAGCAGACACCTGTATACAAACTATAAAAAAATTTTAGAATTGACCCAGATTAGCATTTAAAAATATCTCTAACCAATTCTTTATTAAAGTTCTGAGTATTATATTATGTCTTTTTTTCTCTCATGGTTGGAAATGTATTTGTGATTGAATACTGTTACAGAGGTATAAAAATTATAAAAAATCTCAGCCTGTAAATCAGTGATGAATTTAATTCCTAGATAGTCAAAAAAAAAGTTAATTCAATTTACTTAAATTTCATTTATGTGAATAATTAAATGGCTTTAATACTTGGGAGTTTCTAAGAAGTTTGAGCATTGTGAGTACAAGAATTGCAATCAGTTGAAAGACCTTACACCCTTGAGACTAAAACTCTATTGCTTCACTAAATAGTACAAAGTATCAATTACATTTAATTGCATTGACAATTGTGAATGAAAATATATCTTGAAAAATTAAATAAGTAATGATCACAGATTAAAGTTTTTCTTTTTATTTTAGAAATTAAGTTTATTCCAACAAGTTATGGGAAACATTAAAATGAATGATCGATGATTGAGAATGATGTCAAGCAATCCAAGGATAGTATTACTTTGATATAGTTTTTGATTATCAAAACTACTGACCTGAGTGGTTTAATGCAATGTTAGTGTCAGATTCTGAAGTGTAAAGTCCTTGGATCAGTTTTAGTGCAGACATTTATGATCCTCGAACTTTTTATGAATAATCAAGCAACAAAGTTATTTAATTATTTATTTTATTTTTACCAAAGTTACTTATTTGAGTAATATATTACAATAAATGTTCAACTCCACAAAGGATTTAATTTGTTTTGCACTTAAAATGATTTTAAATTGCAAAATACGAGCGACTATTCTATTATATATATATAATCAAGTAATATGAATTTAGGTTAGATACAAGTAAACACGTCTGCAATTGATCTTCTTTGTTTTCATGACAAAATTTATGTCAAGCAATGTTTAAGATGAAGAGGTGCTTAAATAAAAAAAAAAGGTAAAAAATGTCCTAATTAAAAAATCGATATGATATTTGTTAATTTCAAGACTGTTAGAGTAAATGTTCAATAAACCCTATCCCTTTGATCTTTCTTTCCTTATCATTTATATAACAGTGATAAAAAAAGCCAGACACATGCTTCAACATTTATGGAACATTAGATGGAGGGATAAGCATGCTTTTAGACATAAAAAAAAAAAAAAGCAAAATAATATATAAAAAAAGAAATGGCAAGTAAAAAAAAAATCTGTCATAACTCGTTGAGCATTCAAACATTAACATTATTAAGTTTAGAAAATACTGTAGTTTTAATATTTATTGTATTCTGTACATACAAATAACAATGCTAATGACAAATCATAAAGCAGACAAAAATGAACCCATTTTACTTATAGCACTAAAGTCAATTATTCCTCTCAAATATATTACATAATATTTTACAACATTAATTTCTAATATACATTTCTAATAAATATAAAAATAAAAAATAGAAGAAAAACAAACAGTTGAAAAAGTAAGTCTTTAAAAAATATATATTTTAAAATATATTACTATTTTACATCTAAAAATATAAAATATAAAACAGTAATATATTATTAAGAGACTGTATTGCTAGAAGAGATTAAACAGATGGACAGTTGAAATCTTAAATTGGATTCCAAGAAATTGTAAAGACCTAGAAAGAGACCACATATGAGATGGAAAACAAGAAAGTGTGCTGGTGTGATGTGGAGAAGAGAGAATAGAGATTGGAGATGGATTGAACTTGGAGAGCCCTTCATCTTACAGTGGATTTATATTGCTTGAAAATGATGATGATGATCAAAATAATATCAACATTTCAGAAGTGAAGTAGACTAGATAATAAACAAATTCAATTTTAATAACGCAAACATTATAATAAGTAATTATGAAATAAATTATGAACAATTCATGTCGAAGTTGAGAACAAGAATATCCAATACCATACAATATAAAAATATCAAAAAAATAAAACTAAGAGTATTGAATATATAAATTATTACTTTAATAATGATGATGATGATAAAGGTTAAAATTAACAAATAAAAGAGCTGTGAGATTATAAAACAGGATTTCTGGAACAAGCTTATAACTAATATTCCCAATATCATACAGATATAGAAAAAAATAAATTAAAAGCATTACTATGATGATAGTAGCTGATAAGAATTTATATTCAAAATAAAACTTTGAATTATTTTTGTTATGTTATTTACTTCATTTGATTTTTCTCATGTTCTAAATTGCAGGATTTTAAAATTTATGAGACTTTTGAATTAATTTATCACATGATGATACCACAACATTTTTACTAACAACTTTTGCTATTAAAACTTATTTTCAAATTATTTTATCAGTCATTCAAGATGAGTAAATCAGTTTTAAACATCTGAGTAATCTTCTTCATCTCTATAATATATTAAATCAGTTGCTTTTTTTTTTGGTATTACAAACATTATGAGCATTGTTTATATTGTTTTTAAAAATGATTCCATTCATCATCATGTTTAATCATCATCAATCCATTATAGGATAAAAGTTTTTCCAAGTTTAATTCAGTTTCCTTTATCCCTAGCCTCTTTTCTCCACATCATATCAGCAAACTTTATTATTTCATCAATCCAATCCAAGTATAGTCTCTTTCTAGATCTTTTACAATCTCTTGGGATCCATATTAAGTCATCAACTGTCTTTTTATTATAATTTCTTCTAGATATACGTCTACTTCAGCTCCATTTCACTTTTGTAATTTCTTTCATGAATGTCAGTAAGACCAGTTTGTTCTCTCATCCTTGTATTTCATTTTTGATAACTTCTTGTTACTCTAACATACATCTCTCATACTTTGTCTAGATGTCTGAAATTTCAGAATTTCCCTTCTGTTCAAGTGTTTAGGTTTCTGGTCTATATATAAGAGCTGATAAAATACATATATAAAAATCTTTCTTTTTAAATACATAAGCATATTTCCTTTTAATATTAAGTTACTTCTACCAAATGCACTTTTAATCTGCCCAAGGTATTTATATTTGTTAACTTCTTTCTAATTCATCATTATCAATCTTTATTTTTTCTTCTGAGAAAATCATTGAACGTTACTTCAGTCTTTTTAACTTTACTTTTAATCCTACTTTATTTTCACAAATAATTATAAGATAAAAATAAGAATCACACTATCTATAAAATCTATATAAATTAAATAATCTCCATTTACTTCCTTAACTTTCCAAAATTTTTCTGGTAAAACTGCTATAAAAACTGTAGTGTTGGAGATTTGGAATTATACTGTTGCAAACTCTTCTCAGTATTAATCGTCTTAGTATTGTCATGTAATTAAATCATTCCTGTTGCATTTTGATAAATACACTGTCTATTCTTCAGAGCATGATAACCTAAAGCTTTAATCACTATAGAAATACTTATAGAATAAAATGGCTTTTCATAATTTGAAAATCCAAAGCATAATGGGCACTTACACTTATTGGTTCTTTGGATGGGGTCCATTGTTTTAAAATTACTTTTAAATCCAGCTTGCTCTTTTGCTTGCAAAGTTGTCTATAGATGAATTATAATTATTTTGGTAAAGATTTTATAAAGAACTTGTAGAAGACTCATAAATCTGTAATTTAATAATATCTTCTTTATTACCTTTTTTAAATATTAATATTACTACTATATTATTCCAATCATCTGGTGCATCTTTATCATCTAGATACTTAGTATATCTTTATCATTTAGATACATGATATAAAGCTTTGCCAATACTTTTTTCTATTTCTTCTTTTAAAATATCAATAACAATTTCATCATTTTCTGGAATTTTTCATTTTTTCATAGATTTAATTGCATATCTCACTTCATTTAAAATAATAGACAATTCAGAAGATGTAATAATTGTATGAAATATTTTGTTTGTTGTTTTTTATTTCTATAAAATTATTTATATTTAACATTTCCACACATTTCATGATGTCATCTCTCTTCTTAATAATAGTATCATTTTTCTTCTTATTGCTGAACAACTCTCTTTCCTATACCAAGATATTGTTTTTCACTTTTGAGACTTTGATTCTCTTTTATAGCTTTCCTTGGCAATTCATGGTTATATTTTGTTAAATCATTATAAATTTTTTTCAGATCATTTTACACAACTGTAGATGTTTAATTCTTCTTAATAGATTATTTTTAAAAAAAAATTATATTTCCTTTTATGTCAAACATTGTGGTTTCAGAAAAAAAATTACTGATAAATTGATGCTTTTTGTCAAGTATTGGTGGTCGAGTGGTCAGCACAGCTGCCTTACAAGTAGTTGTCCTGGGTTATCAGGTTTGCTTTCTGGCTGATGCTTTGACACATGGAAAAAAAATTGATGCTTTTTTGGACCAACTATCTTTTATGCAGTTCTCAATATAGTATCAGATATCTTCTTATTGATTTTAATCAAATCAGAACTATTTTTAATGTTTGTTAATATTTTTAAATGGTTTGAAATTTATAACTGAAATTCATTTAAGTGATTCTGAAGATTAGAAATATCAACTGATAATAGTGCTTTTTTTAATGACTTTACCTCTAATTTTGCATTAACATGTATCTTCCATCTTACTAATTAATGACACTTCCTATGTTGAATCTATTAAAAACCTTACAATTTTGAAATATAAATTTTCTGTTAATAAAATGAAATCCAATCCTGCTATATTCTCATTTGGATGTTACCATCTTCATTTTTCATTAAGAAAAAATGCTAATAGATTTGATTATTGTATTATTACTAAGGATATCAGATGATAAACTGACTTGCTCAAATCAATTACTTAGGTCATACATTTTAACATAAATTTTGTATAATGCTATGAATTGTCAACACAAAATATTGAGATAAAAACTTCAAATAACATATGTAACAGTTTGTAAATACATCACATTGATGTACTGATAAGAATTCTAGATATTTTTTCTAACAATATTTCAGTTATACTTTCCTCTATCAGATAACCTATATTTAATGTCATCAAACTCTTTATACAATAGAAATAATATGATAAAAAGCTATTGACAATTATTATGAAAGTACACTCATTTAGTTTAATTCATAACTGAAATTATCACTCATAATTAATTGAATAGAACTGAATAAGACTCATTTACATAATAGTCACAAGAGCTTTGTAATAGACCAGCGTTTCCCACCTTTTTTGTCTCACTTCCCTCTTTGAATGATTGTTTTTTGTTTGTTAGTTTTTGTGTGTGGGTGTGTTTCTTTTTTTTTTTTTATATGGTGGAATCCTATAATAATAATATAATTCCTCGCTGGTGTTTTAAAATTAATAACTATTTTTTGTGTTTATTTTTTAAAAAAAAATTTTTAAAAAATGGATGGAAGCAAAAAAAAAAAAGGAGGGAAAAAAAGGGATATTTTTTGATGGGAGGGAGCATTGGTTTGGGAAGTGGGAAAAGTGAAAAGGGAAAAAGAAAGAAAAAATGTAATAGACCATTACATTTATATATAAAATAAAATATACATATTCTAAGAAAAACTATGACTTACCAATATGTATTATTTTGGTACTGTGGTATTAGAGCTGCAACATGAAAAATTATAATCGTTTAATCATTAAATTAATTAGGTTATTAAATCAAAAACATATTTTAAAACCTACATTTAAAAAAACAAACAATTTAACAAAAAAAAATATGAAAAGCATTAATGTGAAGAATAGTTAAAATGCGTGTTTAAATCAAATTGAGTGTGTGTTTGCATGTGCATATTCTGCATAATCTATTTTAATACATTGTACAGGCTTACACCTGCATTTATATATGTAATATATGTGGGATTCGAACTCAGACTTTCACATGACCTACAACTCTCAGTGCCATCTTATATTGCTGACTCACCTGATCACACACATGTTGAAAAGATAAATAATCACCAATATTCGTATTTTGTGCTAAACCAGCACTCATTAAAGTATGAAGATTGGTTATCTTAATATAAAGCTGAGTACTAATTGTATATATGTGTGGAGATGGTAATCTAAACCAACTGATGAGTGCTGGTTTAGCACAAAATATGTATATTGGTGATTATTTATATTTTCAACATGTGTGTGATCAGGTGAGTCAGCAATATAAGATGGCACTGAGAGTTGTAGGTCGTGTGAAAGTCTGAGTTCGAATCCCACATATATTACATATATAAATGCAGGTGTAAGCTTGTACAATGTATTAAAATAGATTATGCAGAATATGCATGTGCAAACACACACTCAATTTGATTTAAACAGGCATTTTAACTATTCTTCACATTAATGCTTTTCATATTTTTTTTTTGTTAAATTGTTTTTTTTTTAATGTAGATTTTAAAATATGTTTTTGATTTAATAACCTAATTAATTTAATGATTAAACGATTATATTTCTTCATGTCGCAGCTCTAATACCACAGTACCATTATTTTAAAAGATGTAATTTCAATTATAATATTTTTAATCACATTTTTTTATTGTTTCTCTCTTATAAAAAAATATTAAATGTAAAATGCGATTTTAAAAGCAACATGACATGACATGATACTCTATGCAAAATGAGAAACACCATAATAAATAATTATTAAAATATTTTCAACAAAATAATTGATTATTAATCTTGAAGTCTACAAAATAAATTAAAAGGTCTAAAATCTGTAGAACTCTCTATTTTCTAAAAAATTACAAACCTACTTATTTCTATTATAATCGTAAAACAATTTTTTTCTATCGTACTATGTAAACGTGTATTGATGAATTAGATTAAATATATTAAAATATTGTGGTGACGATTATCAAATGTTATCTATTATCATTATATTGTCCTTTTATTTTGCTTGATTTCTTTAATCAAACATTGTAATTTTTTAATGCATATGTATTTAATATTATAATTGAAACATTATTTATGTCTACTTATTGATTTATAAGAACGTTTAATTTTAATCAATTTTGATAAAATATTGATTATTCATATTACAGCCAATGACATTCGACAGCTCAATCAATTTTTACTTTTTCACTAAAGGATTCTGGGTTCTGCTTCAAGTTAAAAAAAAAAAAATTAGATTAAAAAAAAAAAAAGATTATTCTATTAATTCTAATTAATAAATTATACTAACACCCTTTTTTTTCTCCAATATTTTTAGTTAATTAAAAATGTTATTATTGATTTATACTATGGCTGCGCCAAGTCAATTTTTTTATTTCTTTACCTGCAATTTTTAAGTAAGTCATTTTTAAAATATAATTGAAAATAAGTTTCTTCAAATTGTCAAACTTTAAGTATTTGCATGTTATATCTTTTCCTGTACAAATTGATTATCGGTTGCAGGAATAGAATAATGAATTGTTGTTTTTGGTTTTTTTTTTTAATTTAGATTTATTTTCAGTTAAGTTTAATGCAATTCAATGTTCTTACAAAAGATGCATGTGCTAATACAATAATAATAAAAAATTATAATAAACAATCATTCCTAAACCAGTATGAGCATTCCAACTCCAAAAAAGAAAGAAAGAAAGAAAGAAAGGAAGGAAGGAAGGAAGGAAGAAAGAAAGAAAGAGAGAAAGAGAAAAAGAAAGAAAGAGAGAAAGAAAAAAGAGAGAAATAAAGAAAGAAAGAGAGAGAAAGAAAGAAAGTAAAAAAGAAAGAAATTACTCCAGAAATGACTTTTGTAATGGCTATACAAACCAATCTGTGAATCACAAATACGTTCACTTGCGAGTCCATTTGTCTGATTATTTTCTATTTTACATGTTGTCTTCTAATTTCCTTAGCAGAAACGTTTTCTTTGTGAAATACTTAACAGCATGTGTAATTGTAGCTCTCTGTTGTATTCTATTCTCTGATATCCCTTCCCAATGAAAACAATTGACATTGTACTACTTTAAAATCTCTTTGATAATACTATAATAAGCTATCTCAATATTAGAAATAAAATAATAATTATTTTTAAACCGATAAATTTATAGCCTTTGCAAAGTATTTATGTTTGTGTGTGTTTGCTGTAATGTATTACTTTTTCAACTAAATAGATACCAGAGCATTGCTAAAACCAAAAATAAATAAATGTCAAAATAAAGCCTTCCTTTAATTTGAAAATTCATTTTAGCTGATGAAAGATATAAATAACTATGAGTAGTCAAAAACATGCTCAACATTCTATGTTGTTGTATTTTAAAGAATTAAACAAGCTTTTCTTAATATAAGTGTTGTATATATTATTTATATTGAATAAATAACTATCTATATTGGATATGTATAAAACTTAAATACAGCAAATAGGAAACATAATAAATATAAGAATAAATTATGTATGGTGAACAATAAAAAATAAAATATAGTAATCTGAAAATATTGTTATTTCTATGTATGACAATCTAAATTTATTAAAGATATTTTATTTATTAATTAGCAAAGTACAATTTTAATGAGAAAGAAGTTCAAAGCAAAAATAAATTGATCAATTGCACTAATCACAAAAAGAAATAGAGTATAAATGCTATACAAGTGCTTTACAGTCATAAAAGTAACTATGAGTTGGAATATTATGTACATTCTTACAACAAAAACTGACTATGATTTGCTTACAGTATAATCATAAGTATTATAGTTTATTAATATGATATGAATAAATGCATTTCCAAAATTGTTTCAAAATGGTTTCTTTTTAAAAACTGGATAATAAACATATCCATGGTGTTTATAACAAATATATATATATATATATATATTACAAAGAAATCAAGTTGTATATCACATGACCTAATTTAACAAGCTTGTATTACAAATATTATATATAGATCTTGCAAATAAGTTCTTAACAAACTTTGCAGAATATTTCCAATCCCAGACCAGTTTCTGCTACTGGTTTCTTCAGTGAGGTTCTAAGATATTCATTCAAGCATTAGATTAAAAATACCAAGCCAAGCCCAGCACTTTATCTAATGGATAACTATTAAGTAGAAAATCTGAAATTTTGCGAGCTCTATATATAACATTTGTAATACAAAGCTTATTAAATTAAGTCATGTGACATGTGACTTGATTTCTTTGTAATTTTATTTTTTGATATTAAGTCTTTGGTGATTTTATATTGCTAAAGTTATTAATATATGGTGTACCTGAACTTGATTCAGTCCTATATGGCTATTTAGGTTAGATAGCTGGATTGGAAAACATATGGATGTCTGAAAATTTCAGATTTTCTACTTAATAGTTAACCATTAAATAAAGTGCTGGGCTTGTCCTGGTATTTTTAATCTAATGCTTGGGGTTGGGGATATTCTGCAAAGCTTATTACAGCTTATTTGCAAGCTCTATAATATATATATATATATATATATATACCCAAATAAAATTGGATAAAAAACAAAAACACATCAACAAAATTTTGAAACATGGTTAGCATAAATATTGATTGAAGAGAAATATATCAAAAGGTGAAATGTCAAAAGTTGAAATGTGATTATAATTATTACTTAAATGGAGTTTTTCACAAAAGAAAGAAAAACAACTATGAAAAAAACTGCAAGAATAATTGAAATATCAACATACGAATAATCAAATAAGCATTGACAATAAAATAAATTTGAGTGTCTGATTTGAATGATTTATTAAATTATATATATATATAAGGAGAAAACTATGGAAAGAATATAAGATAATAGAAGAGGTCTGACTTATTACCTATGACTACTTATAGGGATGATAATATACTTTTGCAGAGGTTACTTCATTATAAGCTAATATTGATGATGAAAGTGAACTAAAAATTAAAATAAAATTACAATACTTATGGATATCACCAGCCAATAATACAAAGAATGACAATTATTTAATTTATATTGTTATTAAATATAATTTCTACAATTTACTTCAAACATTAGCAATTTTTTATTGCGATATATGTACACACAAAATAATAAAAAAAAGGCTAACAAGTGCTTGAATTAAATGCAGAAATTGTATTTATATTAAATATTACAACAAAATAAAGGCAGTGGTAGATTTAGTGTCATATTGTTATTAGTGAATAATCCATCTTCTTTACTCAGAAAAATAGTACAACAAATATATATATAAAAGATATGTAAAATAAATTCTGTTATTTCAAAAAAAAACATATTGTTATAAAAAAAAAATTCTATTCTTAATATGTTTCAGTGAATTATTGGACTAATAAAATATTTTGAATATCTTTTTGACTTTGATAAATGTTATCTGAATCCGGAAGTGGATAATCAATTAAAATATTTTAATTATCCAATACTGAGTATTATATTTTGCTTTTTAAGGGCATAAAAAAATGAAATCGTTTCCCAAAATTCGAAATAATTCCAATAATTTTTGCACGCATTAATTAAATTTTATTTGTGTTAATTTGTTCAGCAAAATAATAATAATAATTAATAATAATAATTATTATTTTATAAAAAGCACTAATGCTTTATATATATATTTTCATTTGACCATTTTAATGTTTATCATTCATAATTATGTGTATTTTAATGTAAAATTAAGATTTGAAAAAGGACAGAGGTGTACCTAAAAAACTGTCAATATTTTCGAATGTTATATCTACTTTTGGTGAAACTTTTATAGAAGATAACTGAACAATTAAATAAGATGATTATAAGGAAATAGAATGGAAAGATATTTCATGGTATTAGATTTACTGTGGGATTTAAAATAATATTTTCTGCAACTAAATATATTAATGAAAACTGACTATATTAAAGATTAGTTTGTTCAATAGAATCTATAATCATTTTATTGATTATCATGCTTCAACATTTGATTCAGGGAGTTCAGAGAAAAAAAACTTTTATTTACTGTTGAATAGTATTACAACATTAACACTACAAAAAGACCAAATCTTTCTTTTTCAATATTTTAATGCAAGTATTAGTAAAAACAGTAAAGGTAAGATCAATGTTATTGAAAATATTGATACTGTCTTTATGAATTCAAATGGCCAACAGTTACTGACTTTTGCCCAACCCATGAATTGACTATCATAAACATTTATCCTAGAAAAAAAAATCACTATAAAAAAATTTGATTGCATCCACACTTAAACAACAATAGTCTATGAATTATATTAAGTATATAAATAAGAATATCAAAAAGTTGTTATCTGACGAGCATTTCCAGATGCACAATGTTGCAGGAGTCATAAATAAGTGCAATCCAAAGCTAACAGTCACAGTTGCATTAAAAAATAAATTCTATTCAAAATCTATTAGTAAAAAAAAATTAATGTTCATTCTTTAGAAAGAGCTGCTACTCATATCAAATTTCAACAACAAATAAACTCTGAAATAGTTATTGTAAATTTTCAAGATTGTTACGTTACTTAGGCATGGAATTCCCTTAATAGAATTTTATATAGAAGTAAGTTTTGTATATCTTAGTTTCACTAGAAAAACATTTCTGACTATTCTCTAATAATATTTATATTGTTAGGGATTTGATTAAAATTAAAATGATACATGATATTTCTACATGAAAAAATAATAAACTGATTGTGAAATTTCATTAGGAATTTAGAAATTTAAAAGCAAAGTTGACTATTGAATAAATGTTTTAAAATGGCTGATGAATTAAAATTATAATGTGGCTGTTGTCATTTATTGTTCTGGGTAATTAGATCTTTTTTGACGCTCTGAAAGTTACTTAAGAATATTGTAATCTTATTAAATTCCATAAATGGCAAGATATTATTTGATAATGATCATATAGATTGATCAAGCAAATGGAGTACTTTGATTAATTTTTACATAATGATATAAGAATTAAGATGACAGATTTTAATGAACTTTTTCTATTTATTCGATTAAATTTAATAAAAGGTATTCAGTTTAATAAAATTAAAATAGTTGTTTGTAAACATAAAAATGGAAAAGTTATATAATTAGATGTGATATGTTGGACTATTTCCATCATCATTGAGTTAATGTTGAATGTATTGAAAATTTTAAACTTTATTTAAACTTTCCAAATACAAACAACTTGTTAGTAATAACCCACAAATAGACAACACAAGTTATTAATTACACAACATTTCAAGTAGTATTATTCTCCACTCTTCTTCAGGTGTTGCTGGTCTATATGCACAGTGACATTATTCACTTAGAAGTTGCACTCCATCTTTAGATTCTTGAATATCAAATTTTTAAGGCAAACACTCTACCAACTGAGCTATTCTGTCAAAGGCAGTTGGTAGAGCATTTGCCTTAAAAATTCAATATTCAAGAATCTAAAGGTGCAGATTCAACTTCTAAGCAAATAATGTCACTGTGCATATAGGCCAGCAACACCTGAAGAAGAGTGGAGAATAATAGTACTCGAAATGTTGTCTATTTGTGTGTTATTACTAACAAGTTGTTTGTATTTGGAAAGTTTAAATAAAGTTTAAAATTTTCAATACATTCAACATTAATTTATTGATGATGGAAATAGTCCAACATATTACATCTAACTCTTATCCATTTCTTCTTTCTCCCTCTATATTTTGCTTCTTTTTATATTTCACTATAAACTCATCAACACTCCTTTAACACTTTAAGCAAAGTGTTAAAGGAGTGTTGATGAGTTTATAGTGAAATATTACATCTAATAATATACCATCATTACAAACCTTCAGAGGAAAAGTTAGATGTCTTGGTCATGTGAATTTTTAAAAAATGATGATGATAAGTTAGCTAAAGTTATACCACCTGATTTTAAGAAAGTTTCTATTATATGAATTTATAATAATGAAGAAGATAGAAAAGACTATAATAATTATCATGAAATGTAATAATACATAGATAATAGCAAATAGAATTCAAAAATATACATATTTGAACTCGGAATTTACTGATAAATAACTAATATTGGTTTTTTTTTATCATTTGTATTTGTAATTCAAATTTGTAAACATTTGTTCATCTACAGAATGAAGTGGTCTTTCTTCTTTATAATCTAATGCTAAATACATTTTCAGTGAAGTTAACTGAGTGCATTTACCATTAAGTTATAAAAAAGAAAGAAACCAGTTCATTATGCAGATGAACAAACGTTTGCAAATTTGAATGATAAATAATTATTAAATGCCAACATAAAAAATAAAACAAAATATGACAGATTCAATAATAATATGCAACATTCACAAGTTCAGTAATAGCCGAGAGGTCGGCACAGCAGCCTTGCAAGCAGTTGCTTGCAGACAATTGTTGCAGGTTCGCTTCCCGACTGATGCTTTGACATATAAAAAAAATATATGTTGTGAAATTAATAATTTGCAATAAAACTTCAAAAATATACAAATTTGACTGGAAAAAAAAACTGTATCCCAAAAATAAATGTAAACACATTAATTCCAAAAATATGGAGATAAATAGTAGTTAATAAATAGCAGTAACGTCTGTATTCTGAATTGATGTGCATAAAGTTTTTTAATTTTTTTTTAAATTTTATATCTATTATTTAGAAAAGGATGCATGGTACTGCATTTATATTATACTCCTATTTATTAACTAGTATTTATCTCCTTGTTTCTGGAATTAATATTCCTTCTGTTTCCAGATATTTGATTTCTAAATTTACTGGAAGTATTATTAAATGTAATGTAGAAAATAAAACAAAATATGGCATATTTAATAATTTATAATACACATAAATTCAATAAAAATAATTTGGAAACCAAGATGAAAAAAAACAGTAATCTGCAGTAAGAGTTTTAAAAATATATAGATTTGATCTCTAAATTTAATGTTGAATAAATATTAAATGAAATAGAGAAAAATAAAACACACAATGCAAATTTAATAATTTGTAATTCAAATAAGTTCAATGACAAATAAAATAACGCATGATAAACCTAATTGAATAAAGAAAAATTTGGAGAATGTTATTTTTTTAATTTAAAATTGAATATAGAAAATATAAAATAAGTAAAATTTTGCTTAAGGATACAAATTTCCAAATGAGTTGTCTATTTCTTTTGATATTTCGTAATACAGGTACATATGTATTGAAGAAAATTAGAAATATTAAGGTAGGAACTTATTGAAAATTCTTAGGCAATCATTTGGCATATTTCAAAATAATAGACACTTTATTGGCCATTACTTCATTTTTTTTTTTTAAAAAAGAAAGACAAAGACATTTATGTAATCAAATTTTGAGAAACAAAACAATAAAAATAAAAATCTCTACAATAATTTAGATAGTGTTTTTTTCAAGTAAGGCTCGAATAATTTAGATAGTGTTTATATAGCTTTTACGGCAATCGCATAATTGGATCAAAAAAAAAAGGAAATGATATAGAAATTTATTCAAGCAATCTATAGAAAAAATAAAAAAACTAATAGAAACTTCATATATTCCTTTCTCTGAGTTGGATAGAAGGCTTTGGGTCCCATGCCACCCAGAGCATCCCCAGGTTGTGGATAGGGGAATTGCCTTCAGATATGCAGGTTAGCTGCAAATAAATAAAGTACTGAAAATAAGCAGTCAGTAATAGTGGGATAACATTCACTATCGGAAGGTAATAAAAAAGACAGTGGCATATTTATATAAAAAGTCACAATTCCTATAATGGTGGATGAATAATAGTGAGTGTTGACCATCATTAAATAAATCAACACTCTACTGAGTGCTGGGTTTTCCAAGTCAGTCAAAGATCACTATATGTAACAATGGTGGGAAGGAAGTGGTAAATAAATATTTATTTTTGATATTCAGCTAGCACATTGAGCCTGTTATGGAGGCTATCTCTGGGCAGAGAAGGTAATATGAAACCACTTTATCTTATAATTCCCTTGTTTTATTATGAGTAGTTTTACAGAAATTATTACATGTGGTGTTGAGACCACCAGAAGTAGACATGAGGCTTCTTAGATTGCAAACCTGTAAAATTCTCATAAACTTTATTCATTGAGAGATGACACATTATGAATTGGTGCATGGAATGTTAGATCTTGGATAAGAGCTGGGAAATTTGAAAAGAGTTGTGTATAAATGATACTGATGTTATAAGAATAAGCAAAGTAAGATGGAAGGAAAATAGTGGAGATGTTAAGTATTTATTCAGGTGGTGATAGATCAATTAATGAAGTTGGCATTGTTATTTGAAAGTGAATTTGTATTAGTGTGGTAAAGTATTTGGCAATCATACAAGTTTATGTGCTGATGACTAGTCATGATGATATTGAAATTTCTGAAATATCTGAGATGAAGGAAATTATCCAACATGAAAGAAAAATGCATGTATATTGCTGTGCAGTGATTAGAATGCCTTTGTAGGAAAAGGTAAGGAAGGGAAAATTTTTGGAAATTATGGCATTGGTAAAAAAAAATGAAAGAGGTAGCCAGCTAGTACAATTTTGTAAGGAGAATGTGTTTGTTATTGCAAACACTTGTGTTAAAAATCATATTAGAAGATTGTATACCCAGAAAGCTTCAAGTGGTAAAGGACATTATCAAATTGATTAAATATTGATGTAGAATAGATACAAGAAAGATATTAAGGAGTTTCATGGTTTTACTGGCGCTGATATAAATTCAGATCATAATTTGGTTATGGCTAAATTAAAGTTAAGTTTAAAAAGAATTAAAAGAAGGAAAAGATATGTAAGAAGGGACTTGAATAAATTAACAGAAATCGAAAAAGGAAAACTTGGCTTAATATGTGAAAATAAATTAAAAAGAATTGTTCAAAATGAAAAATATATTAATAGTCCTAATAAGTGTTAGTATAAAATTAAAGAAGAATTTTTAAAAATAGTGAAAAATTAAATAGGTAATATTTGGATAAGAAAAGCTAAACAACCTTGGAGAACTGAAGTTATATTGAAAAAGATGGAAGTACAGAAAAAATGAAAGAATGTAAATACTGAGAAAAGAAAAAGTGCACATAGAAAAATTAATAATGAGCTAAGAAGAAAAACAGATTTAGCAAAATAAAAATGGTTTGAACAAGAATATAGAGAGATAGAAATGTCTCAGTAGATGAAAAGATATAATCTGGTATTTGATAGAATAATAAATATCACTTGGGAAAAAAACATGGGTAACAAGTGAGATTGCATGTAAGAATGGAGATTATATGATAGCAATAATATATTAAAAAGATGGAAAGAATATCTTCAGTGTCTATTTAGAAGAGAAGATAATTTAATTTATTATGAAAATGAAGATATCAAAATAGATAATAAAAGTATGGACATATTGCCAAATGAAGTAATAAAGTCAATGGGACAAATAAAGAATGGTAAGGATGTTGGATTTGATGCCATATCTATAGAATTTTTTTTAAAAATGGAAGAATTTATTATAAAGGAAATAGTTGGATTTTGCTATTTGATATATAAGAGTGGAGTTTGGCCAGTTTGTTATCTCATGCTTCTAAAGTTTTATTGAGGATTTTAATTTAAATAATGTATGGGGAGATAGAGTATTACAGTGAAGAAGAACAGTTTGCTTTCAGAGAGAGAAAAGTATAAGAAATGCTATTTGTGCTATTAGAACAATTGCAGAGAGATATATTAAAAGAGATAAGAATTGGTATATGTTTTGTGGATTTGAAAAAGTATTTGATAGAGTAGTGTAGAATAAACTTATGACCATCTTAAAAAATAAAGAAATATTTTGGAAAGAGAAAAGATTGATTTGGAATATATATATATATATATAAAAGACATATTTTGCGGGTTCATCCATGTTAAAAAATTTAAATATTGATATACCAATGTTTAGACTTGATCACAAGTCATCTACTGGGTGATAAAAGGTAGAAAGATGGTTGTAGAGGCACTACAATCACTGATTTGAAAAAAAAAATGTTGAAGTTCCACCAATAGCAAAAATGTTAAATTAAAAATGTTTTTTAAAAAAGTCTTTCCAAATAGGAGGAAGTTTGCATGTATCATCTTGCTTATTGATACAATATAGCCTTTTAAGTATCTCAATGTTTTCTCTAATTTTGCACTGGTAGAGATTATCACATCTGGATATGATCCTGGTACTAGAAAAATCAATTTTACAACTTGAATCTATAGTATGGAGTGAGAATGCAGATGATAATGAGTGTTGTTTAACTGCATTAGCATGCTCATCTCTCCTAACACTGATGTGATGATTACTCATACCTATGTAAGAAGCTTTACAATTTTCACATGAGATTTGATAAACACCATGAGATTCAAGAGGGATTGACTCCTTAGGCTTGGTTATTATATTGCTGATCTTTTGATGAGTAGAAAACACTGTATTTATATTATAGTGTTTTAATATACATCTAATATTATCTGTAGTTCCTTTTACATATGGAACACAAATCCTAATAGCTGATTTATCATCTTTTTGTTTCCTATTTTGTCCATTTTGGGTTTCAAATATATAATGGACAATGGATAAGAAATAAATTGGGGAATAATGACCCTGATGAAGTGAAAATAAAAAGAGGAGTTAGGTAATGATGCAGTGTGTCACCTGTTCTCTTTAATATTTATTTAGAGGACATGCTAAATAACTATTTAGACTGTAAAGAAAAAAAATGTTAAAGATAGAAATAATATTTGCTGATGATATTGTTCTTATAGCTGAAGATGAAAAGCATCTTCAGAATATGTTGAATGAATTGGGTGAAGAATGTATGGAATATGGAATGAAAGATTAATGTTGAGAAGACTAAGTGTTTATGCAACATAGATCAACAGGTAAAAGGGATTTAAATATTTGGGTAGTTTATTGAGTGAGAATGGAAGAAGTGAAGAAGAGAATAGCATATGCAAAGGAGACATTTATTAAAAAAAAGAATATATTTGTGGACCTTTGAAGAGAGAATTAAGAAAAAGATTAATTAAATGTTATTGTGGAGTGTGCTAATATATGGTTGTGAAACATAAACAATAAGTAATAAAATTATGAATAGATTAGAAGCCTTTGATATGTTGGCATAGAAAAGAATGGAAAAAATCAGTTGGATGAATAAAATAAACAATTAAGAAGTTTTGAATAGTGTAAATGAAAAAAAAATTGATTGAGGACATTAGAGATAGAAAGAGAAACTGGATTGAACATATATATTAAGAAGAAATTATAGTTTAATAAAAAATGTTTGGAGAGAATGGTGAGTGGAAGTAAAAAGAAAGGATGGAAGAGATTGGCATTGTTGGATAATATAAGTATGGGAAAAGTTATGAGAAATTGAAGAGCTGGGCAATGAAGAGAAGGAATGAAAAAATATATGAACTGATGATGTGACTACTCTTTGGACCTGTCCATTTGACAATAGTGTTGTTGATGATGATTTCTTTCTGTTAATTCTATTGTTTGTTTTCTTTTACACAATTGTTCATTTTCTTGTACCTGTTAAATGCAGATGTACTGATAGAGAGGTTGTGTGGATATTAATATATGAATGTTCTGACACATATACATAGTAATATCTATCTTTTTTTGCAATTTATATTTTTCTTTTTTTTTTTTAAATTTAAATCTTCACAATTGAAATATTATAGAAAAAAAATCTAAGGTTTTTCAAATATAATTTACAATTAAGTATTTCTTCTTTTTTTAAAAATTAGTATGTACCTCTGCATACTTACAATATGTATACCCACATAATTTAAAGTAAAAGATTCTAAGAGATAGTATAGAATATTCTAAAAAATGCTAAAAGTTGATACATATTGCTTAAATTTACTTTATAAATACTATAATTTTAATGAGTATTTATTCATATCAATTATTGGAAAATAAATTTATATATTTTATTATTAATCACTCTTCATTAAATTGGAAATCATTATATTTTAATTTAACTCTAGATGTAGATTTTATTTTATTTACAATTAGAATATTATTTATAATCAATAGTTTGTTATATTCTAATGATACATTTATAGACAATGGAAAAACTATGCAATCATGTGCTTAAATATAAGAATAAGCCATTTACACTCGCAGCAGTATAACAAAACATTTTAAAGGCAAACTTAATCCATTCCTTAGATTCTATTTCTCCCTGTATCATTCACCTATGTGGTCACTTATACAAAATATATTTAAAAAGAAAATAGAAATTATAATCAATTCATTTATAAAACCTTACCTATCACTTTATGCTAAGATCACTTTTTAACATGATGAACATGACAAAAATCACATACTACACTTCAACAATATTTTAGACCCAAGCCTTTTCTAATCAAATAGATTCACTTTGCAAATAACTCTTGTGGGGAAAAGAAAGCAAATCTCTATATCTGTAAGAAATCTCAAAAATTCACTTTCACAAAATGGTCTAGGACTTCACTCAATTCTCATATTAAGAATCCAAAAAATAATCTCTGCTTGTGCAAAAAAATTTCCCATATTTATGAACAGCCTGTAAAATCATTCCCACTGATAAACTACCTCCTATTTATGAATACCTGAAGACACTATTCATTCCATTATTGTCTATAAAAAATTTGGTTTTCAAACCATCTCAAAATAAATTCAAGTACAGAGAAATTCATTCACTTTTACATCCTATACAAGATGATGATAAAACTATACTCAACATCACCAACAAACAGCTTTGTTATAAATACAAATTATGGTCATTTGAAACAAAATATTATAATTTTTTTACTTAAAATTAATTTTCATTTACTATTTTCTGAAATATAAAAGAAACTGCCAAAATGTAGACAATCTGTGCACCCTTTTCCACAATGACTCAGAAACACAGGATCAAACTTTTTTTTCATGCCAAGAACTTAATAACATTCATTCAATATTATACCCATTCTTAAAAAATTAAAAAATAAATATAAATAACCTATTTGACACATTCACAAAATGAGTCTTTGTCAACATCAGGATCGGTGTACTTATCCTCTATGCCTTATGGTGTATCAAGATGTAAATTCATATATAACAATAACCCAAGAAGGCACTTTAACATGTTCAAAAATAAAGCAGATAGTATATGTCAAAGAGACAAAAGAATTAAAAACCAAAAAACTTTCATTAGCACTTGATCCCAATTGCAATTATCTTCAAACTTATAAGAAAGAAGTCAGCACTTAAGATTAATAAATCTAAAATGAAAAGCAAAAACTAAGCATTACTACTTGCCACCATATCTCAGATAAACCCAGCTCATCCAATTGTGAACTTTTGCTTGTTTTCAAAACATTGTGTAATTTGTATTCTTAACAATCACTAATAATATATAGACAAAAGAAATAATGTAAGCTTTATTACTTTGTTGAATAAAGCCCTTTGAAAGATAAGCCAATATATATATATATATATATATGTGTGTGTGTGTGTGTGTGTGTAAGTTAAATTTCTGCATAAAGGTAGACTTAAGTTATTAAATAAGAATGCCCTATGTCACTTATTTTGTTTTTGTTATAACTTGAGAAAAATTGGGAGTTTAATAGAAAGACTAGGAAGAGGGGTAGAGATACTATTAATAGGTGGCAAGGGAGTACATACATTATTTGTCTTTCATTTTCTGATGATATCTTCTTGAGCACAGAAAGTAGGGAACATATGGAAGTTATTGACATGTGCAAGGGTTGTTAAAGAGATGGGGATTAAATTTAGTGAAGAAAAATCAAAAATAATGATAATAAATGCTGAGTAAAGAGAAAGAATTTTTATTGGGGTATATAAAGTTAAATGTTGTAAATAGGTATAACTATTTGGGAATAGTCTTAAGTAATCAGAGAAATTGCTTGGATGAATGGGAGAAAAAAATTGATAAATGAAGCAAAGAAAAAAGAGACTGATTAACAGCGTTTTTATATAAGAAATATGTTGTAGCTAGAATTGTATGGAAGGGAGTGGCAGTAGCAGGGTTAACATATGGTAACAATGCATTATGTGTTAGTAAAGGATTGTTAGATCACTTAGAAAAAGTACCAAGAAAAGTGGGAAGATATGCATTAAATGCAGATATGTGGATGGCAAAGGAGGCAATTCAAGAAGAAATGTGGTGGTCAAGTTTTTATATGAGATGCAAAAAGCAAAATGAAAATGTTTGGTATATTGCAATTTATGGATAATAAGGGAATAGTGAAAATGGCATTTAATTGGGTTACAAGTAAAGGACAGGCAACAAGATGGGTGACAAAGATAGTATGATATGCAGAAGATTTGGATAATGACTTTATGTCCGTATACTTATCCAAAAGGTGATATTATTGTGTTAGAAAAATTACTGAGTGTTATAGTAGCAAGAAATGGAATAGAAGAATAGATGCATTAATAAAAAATAAAAAGTTGGAGAGAAGGAGAAATAGTATGGAGAATAAAAAAGTTTAAGTATATATAAAAGTAAACAGAATCATGGGTGTGAGCTAATTTATAATAATAGCAAAGAGAGTTAGTTACTGTTTAAGGCTTGAACAGGATCTTTAGCAACAAGGGAATATGCACATAAATGAAAAAATATGAGTGATTTAGACTGAAAGTTATGTAAGGAAGGCATAGAAAATATTAGGCATCAGTTAATTGAATGTAAATACCTACAAGCACAAAGGGTGCAAATAATGAAGTTGTCAGAGAATAAATGTAAACAAAGTAATTATACAGAAAGTGTGCTCTTGTTTTTTATGCTGGCTTTAAGAAAAAATAAGGGGGATTTAGTCATAAAGGCCATAGAGTTGACAAAGATTATGTTGTGGAAATGGGATGGAGTAGGATGAGAAAAATATGGAAAAAAACAGGGTGGGGATGGAAGGGGAAGATGGCTAACAGGTTTCTCTGAGCATAGTGGCTGAAAGATTCCTGACTCCGATAGAGGAGAAGCCACAGTGCATCACATCACATCAAGCTGAGGGTCAAGATAGATTTAGATTCTTTAATTTTATTTTTCTAAATAATGAATGAGTATGGAACATATGTAGTTTGGCCAAATATGTGTTTGAGTAGAAAATAGTTTAAAACAAACCAGTAACTTATTTTTAAATTATTAAACTTAAAACATTCTTTATGCAAACTTTCCCTTAAAAACAATTTTACAAATATATTGCAATAATCTATTAATAATTTCCACATGATGGTTTCTTTCTGATCGTTGAACAGATATGGTTTTTTTTTATAAGTCTTACTTAATCAAGTAGAGCTAACTAATAGCATATACGGATCATTAGAAAACATTAAGAAATTTCTTTTCAGTCTCTACCATTTTATTTATGACGGCAAAATAAAATAAATTTAATCATCCCTCCAAAAAAAAATTTCCCTCAGCTGCATGCAGACTAATTAATATAACAAATCTATTTTTATTTCATTTATTGTTAAACAAAATTAAAATAAGGCAGAAAATTAACTACAGTAATTTTTTTTTTAAAAATGCCTTAAATTGCAAATAAAATAATTGGTATTGAATAATAAATATAATTAAAAAATATTCCAAAACAATATTTTAGTAAATTATGAATAAACATTCCTGTTTTTTGGACATCAACATATGTCAAACCATCAATATACAATCAAATAAAAGTAGTTCAGCTTATAAAAAAGCTGGAAAGTATCCACCTACACACACACACGCACAGCCATATATATATATTGTGGCCTCAACTTTCTCTGCGCACTATGTCACTTATTTAACCTTAACAAACTCTCACTTATTTCAAGTAGCTAGTCAATTGAATTTTATACTAACTATAAGATCAAATATACCTGGGCGCCAAATTGCAGCTAGAAATTGTAATGCCCACCAGAGATCATCATCATTAGCCATATTTAGGACTATAGAAGATACTGAAGAAAGTAATTAAATTATCTCTCAAAAAAAAATAACAGTAATATTGATGAAACCATTCAACCTATGTGGTCTTAATTTCAAACTCGGATGAGTCATGCAAATATTTCAGGATAACTTTATTATAAAATTTATAGTAATGAGACGACTTTCTTCCACAACTTTATTATAAAATTTCTGATCTCGAGTGGTAACTACAGAAAATATTATATATATTTCTCATTTATATCTGACTGGAAATAAATCAGTAATTGATGCAGAGAACTCATAATCTATGTTCATAATATAAAATTATTATTTAATTTAACACTAGATAAAAAAAATTATCATAAATAAATCCTCCCCATTTAATTCCATTACTTAATTTTTCGTTCTCAACATTTATCACTTTTATTAGCTACAATTATATAACACAGAATGTCTGTGTTATGTTCTCTAATTTGAGAATCCCTAATCTTATTTCTTTAAACACATAAATTAACCTGTCAATCGACTATCAATTCCTGATCCCTATTTTAATAACAGTGTAGTAATTTTATGATCATATGCTACTTGACTTCCAAACTAGCTCTTAGATTAATAATCGAACGGCTCTTTCTCAAGGTCTAGATCTGTCAAGAGGTGCACTTATAAGCGATTACATTGAATGGATATGATCCCAAATATGTTAAAATAAATTTTAATATGAGTTTACTAGTGGGAATCACTCTAAACACTGAGAGCAGGAAAGGGATTTTATGTCTGCTCCCAAGAGTCACAACATTACAACGAACCAAAAGATTAAATTTATTCAACTTAACTTAACTATTCCCTATTATTTTATTCTATTATATCTAATCTATTGACCAAATTTTAATTAATAATTCTAAATCTATTATATTTTGTCAAATAAATCATGGAAGCAAGACATGGTCATTAATCATAGAAATCGATCAAAATTTACTTATGAAAGTAAATTACGGAAATAAATCATAAACTTAGATTATGCAACTTAATTATGAAAATAAATTATGTAAAAATGAATTATAGAAAAGTGACTCATACAAAAAGAATTATATGAATTGAATATGGAAACAATATAATAATGACTACTGCAAATCGATCATGGAAATAAATTATCAATATAAAATGAATTATGTGAATCGAATATGGACATAATCAATATAAAAACCAATACTGTAAATCAATCATGGAAATAAATTATTAATAGAAAGATGAATAATTAAATTTAAATATGAACTAATGTTACTTTAACTATAGGTGCAGGATATAGATTCTGGAGATATTTGTAACATCAAAGCACAAGACATAATGTAATTTTATAATACTCATAAATTTTATTACATTAACAATAATGATAATATAAAATAAAAACACATTTAAATATAATATTGTTACACTCAAATATATTATTTCAGATCTATTAAAGACTATGGTTCGAATATATGTTTAACCTAACTACTTTTCTGGATGACTTATTTATTGTTTTTACCCATTGATTTATCAAAGAAATAAATAACAATAACAAACAAACACAAATGCTTATGCACAGAATCAAAATTCCGTATTTTTCTTTAGCTTTAAGAAAACCTATATCTTGAAAGAGAAGAAAACCTATAAATTCCTACTTCCCCCCTTTTATTTGTAAACATTGTCCATTGGACTATTCCAAATAATATACTCATTCCAAAATGATTTGTTCGTTTAGATTATTTTAACTAGCAATGTTAAACAATCATAAATTTCTGAATAATTTCAACAAGCAATAACTTTCATGTTTCTTATAAAAAGAATGATATGCCATGAAAAATCCCCTACTGATCTTGTAGACGGGTTTAAATTCAAAAAAAAAAAAAAACATACACTTTTATGTCCATGCCTGTCAGATCTTTACATTTTGACCGTATATATCTTGATAAGTCAGTATGTCGATCCAGCTTGATGACCCATCAATTTACCATCATTCACAAAAATCAACACAGATCGGTTAGTTTATTAATTAAAATCTCTGTCCTTCCCCCAAACACATATACATCTGACTGAATCCTTATCCTGTCAGGGCTACTATTATTATTCTGTCCCACATAAGAAAAAAAACAACTCTTCATATTCTTCACCACCATGCAATATTTTATAACGTGCACACAGCAGCATCTTGGTCAGGGAAATTAAAAAAAAACAACGACAACAACTCCTAACTTGAACTGTTAGCATGAGCCAGAGAGAGATCTTTTCTTAAGATCTAGAGTCATGTGAAGAGCTCCTGCCTTTAGACTTACTCTCTATATTGGCCTGCAAAACATTTTCTATAACTTGAACATAAATAAGCATTTATTTTATAACGTCTTGCGTGCGATTATAATTATGATAGAATGACATCCTGTTAAGCTAATTGCGCAAACGCTGTGAGAATGTTATTAATAAATGAATACCTTCGAACAACCACATGATATAGTATTTATATAAGAGTAAAAAGGAATCCAGGAATCCTCTTACTCTTACGACTCATATAAACATTTGAGTCATAAGAGTAAAAGGATTCCTTTTTACTCTTATATAAATACTATATCACGTGGTTGTTTGAAGGTATTCATTTATTAATAACATTCTCACAGTGTCTGCGCAATTAGATTAACAGGCTATCATTCTATCGTAATTATAACTTGAACAATAACTATTAATAATTCCCTATATTAACAAAATAAATGGAGTGAAACTCGATCATCTCCTACTGCTATGGTAACCAAATCATGAGACAGCCATTTCCCAACTATGAGGCGGTAAGATAACCCTACCTCAGGAACAACAAGCATTTTGCTTTATATATGCCCACCTATATCGATTGCAATCCAGATAAATGACAAAGACTAACCAGATCCCGAATCAAAACATATATGAATTATTTCAATTTTAAACAGTCAAGCCAACTACATACACTCAATATTTTATTAATAACAGATCATCAACACTTAAGCATAATTATGGTTTTTCCACATGATCATCCATATCACTCCTCATATTTAATATTAAGCACAAATTAAAATTTTGTGAAGAATAAAAAAAATATTTTATATCATTTCTTTCTTTTTTTTTTAAATTTAAATTTACGTAAGCATTTAGACTTCAATGGGATCAAAATCATTTTTCTCTCCCTCCTTTACACATTTTAAAGAACATAAATAAAAAACAAAATTATTAAATTAAGATAATCTAGTGGTTAAAAAAAAATTTCTATAGAACATGCAACATATTATATAAACAAAATGGAATAAAAAAAAATGACATATTATATAAACGAAATAAAACAAAGAATAAATATCAAACATTATGATAGTCTCTTTCCAATGTCTCTTCCTTTGATTGTATTCAGTTCATTTTTTTTATTTGGAGACAGCTTATATAGACACACACATAGATAATTATTTTTGCTCAAATGTATATAAAAAAATGCGTAGACAGGTATTTTAATCAAAATAGATAAAACATAGATAGTTATTTTAAATCAAAATGTAGCTACAAGATAATTAATAACGTTTAAAAGAGTTCTGTTGATTACCTTTCCTTTTGGTGAGTTTCTTTCTGGTTTTGAATTCATTTGTTTCTTTTTCTTCTTCTTTTCCATTTTTAAGGCTCAAATGATAGACACAAGCAGATTCTGATTATTAAGCACGAATAAACTTTTTAGACATTATACAGAAGTTTGCTGCAGTCTCTTCAAATGAATTTTAACTGGCCAAATAATTATTGAAATATGAATTGATCTTTTCCTATCATACAAAAGTTTGATAGTTCTTCCCTTATATGAATTATCACTAGGCCGAATAGATGGATTGTGGTATTTAACATAAAATATCTTACTAAAAATTGATTTATTCATGATTAATTTCAGAAAGAACAAATGTGCACCACTTAGATATGAATTAGAAATTCATATTTTGGTATACTGTAATATTTAAATACATGATTACTCTGAGAAAGAAAATTTAATAAAATTCAGAGGAAACTTTCAGAGATATATTAATTTTAATCGTCCCTTCTTCTCATTAGCAAAAGTTCCACCCTGATTCACTCTCTCCCCCCTTTTTATATTCACCTTGGAAGCAGAAGAGAGGGGAAAAAATTAAGAAAAACATCTGTCAATCCTCATCTCCAGGTGATTCCTCTCAAATCTTAATCAAGATTCCATCTCAGAAATGAACAATTGAACTATTTCTCAGTTGTCAATTTTCACAACTTTTTTTATCTTAAGCCTCATCTTTTGAGTTAACACCTTATTGATTAATTTACAGAAAAGCAATCAAAAGAAAATCTAATCAAAAGATAAGCTTACTAACACTTTTTGGTAAAGCAAATGTTACATTTCTTTTGACTTAAATAATTTCTTATTTAGATTTATATTTTTGAGTTAGAAATAATAAATCAAAACAGATTCATTTATTTTTCCCTTTTCACACTTATCAGGAAATAATATAGAAAATTATATCAATTTCTATAAAGGAAAGAAAAAAATCAAATCCATATATCTGCATTACAGACACATATATGTGCAGACCATTCAATCGAAAATTGCTTATTCAGACCACATGAACACAAAATATTTATTATAATTTTCTAATAATTACAAGCATAAAATTAATTATACCTTCTGATAATCATAAACAAAAATATTCATTATGATTTTCTATAACTCTAAACTTATTCTCCTGAAAAGAAACTGTTAACTAAAGCTACTGACAATCAAATCAATTTTATTTCTCATCAACTTTTTAGCAATCAAAATTCAGAAGACTTTATCTTAGTCATATAAATATTTATCTCTCAATTATTGCATTGGCAAATTATTATAGCAGTGTACAATGAAAATCAAACATCCCCCCTGCATTAAATAATGCTAGCTACATTCTATACAAACACAAACTGTCTCTATATATGTTATTTTTTTTGAGCTATCTAGTTATTGATTTCTCCAATAAAACTTTTTTTTAACTTTTGTCATATTTCAAAAAAAAAAATTTTTTGCCTACAATTAGTTTCATTTCTTACAATTGGTTTATTTCATCTATAAACCAAAGATCACTATATATATATATATATAATAGTAATAATAACAAGTCAGATGTCACATGACTTATATATAGCTTGCACTTACAAATATGTAAAATTAAGAGTGTGCTAATAGCTCTAAACAAGCTTTTTTTTTTATTTATGATAAATGCTACTATAAGAGAAGGCATTCAAATCATTTTTATCTTGGATTGTCCCCATCCCCAGACCGGTTTCGACCTATGGGTCTCTTCAGTGAGGAGTTGGGACATTAGATCTAAAAAAACCAACTCAAGCAAAGCATTTATCTAAAAGTTGGTTTTTTTAGATCTAATGTCCCAACTCCTCACTGAAGAGACCCATAGGTCGAAACCGGTCTGGGGATGGGGACAATCCAAGATAAAAATGATTTGAATGCCTTCTCTTGTAGTAGCATTTATCATAAATAAAAAAATAAAAAAAAGCTTGTTTAGAGCTATTAGCACGCTCTTAATTTATATATATATATATATATTGTAACCTAGTGTTATTGACACTTGGTTTACTTGGCATTATTTCTGCAGGAAAACAATGCTATTATTTAAAGAAATAAAAAGATAAAATAACCATAGTAATAATTGATTAATAAAGTATGCTATTCACTCACTTTGGCATGTTTTGGGTGAATAACTAATAGATTTAATAACTCAATGTCATTTTTAAAAAGAACATGAATAATTTAATTAAGATATTAATAATTAAAGCAAATTAATATAGTATAAAAACAAATATCATAAACAGTAATTGATTTTGGATGGGTAGAGGGGAAGAAGAGATGAATGTCTTATCATAGAGAACAATAACTTCTGGTAATTCCATTTGTAGAAAATGAGTTATAAATTACTGATAATTATCATTAATTAAATGTATTTATTATTTTTTTTTATTGTCAAATCACTTTGTAATCTATTTAAATAATACTGAAAACTATATGATTGTAATAAGTTTTTCCTTTCTTTTGTTTATGTTATAATCAAATGATTATTTTTCTGGAAGAGGTCGCTAAAGTCAAGATCATTTTTTTTGAAAAAAAAAATATAGTCTGCTTTTAGTTTTCAAGGAAGGAACAGTGCTGAAATTTGGTAACTCAATTTTTTTCATTTTATTTTGCAGAAATAAATGTAATCAAAGTAAAATTGTAATAATATAATGCGTGGCTAAAGTTTTTTTGATAAGATATCCTGATTTCCTGTGCCATCTACCTATTTAAAAACCTTTTATACTTAAAATTTTATTGTCTCGCGCTAAAGTTCAAAAATGACAGATGTAACTAAAGGATTCACGAAAAATTATATTATATCTAAATTAAGGAAAGGAAGCGATTTCCAAGAAAAAATTAATTATTTATTAACTTTATGTCATTTATTGATATTTTCTTGGTATAGAAAGAAAAAATAATAATAATTGAAAGAAATATTTTGAAACCAAGGAAAATCAACTAGAAACATTTTCGCGCTCTTTCTAAATATTGTCTGCCTTTACAAGTAATGTAGTTACATACGTTAAAATATGTTTTATTCACCAAGAATTGTCTGGAAATAATAATAATGATAAATAAGATTAAATTATGCACCTGTATATTTTTTTTTTTTTGGAAAAAAATATAAACTTTCTCAGAGTAAATATAGGAAGAGTTATATAGGGGCATTCTTACGGAGAAGTTACCGTTAAAAAAAAAAAATTTATAATTCCTAAAGTATGAACAAAACCAAATATCTTAGTGACTTAATGATAAAATAAATGATATATTATATTATACATCAGTTGGAATTATTAAAAACTTCCTGTACACGTAAATTGACTGCAGTTATTATCATAATAATCTCTCGGAAAATTGCGCATTTTCGTCCATAAATAAGCTAGCTAATAATTATACCTATCGTCAATAAAAAAAAAAAAAAAAAACAATTGTGTGTGTTTATCATATATAATAAAATATTCGTCTATGTTTGAATATTTTTTTTTTGGATCCCAAAATTGTAGTAGTTTAATTCAAGTGAGAATTAATCTTCAGTTCTGCTATATTTTCTTTTACCTGATTTATTAGAAGATCGAAATAAAAGACGTCTTTTATTTAAAGAAAATAATAAAATGCGTTTATTGTTTTAAACATGCTTCGTGAAATACGACTGGATAAAACTCTTCACCTGGACAAATCGCTCACAGAAAAACATTTTTCTAATGAGATAATAGGCATTTGTTAATTAATGATTTTTTTTAAACTAATTTGTAAAATTATATGTTTTTTTTTTTGTTATATCAACATAGGTTAAAGTCTGTATGGTCAAGTGATATTTAATAGCCTTGTAATGACAAAGGTATGTTTTAATATAATTATTATAGGTTAAGTTGATATTTAACACGAAAGAAAAAAATCTATAAAATATGTTTTAATTATTACATACAATTGTAGGTAGAAAATTTGTATGTTAGATATGTAAAAGAAAAATATTTAGATATTTAAGGGGTAAAATAAATATTGAAAATTATCAGAAGTAACTAAAAAAAAAAATGCTATAACAAAATATTTCTTGTTAAAGTTTTGAAACGAATTTATACTGTATTAATTGAGGAATTTATTCCTAATTATTCTTAAATAACACATCCACTTTATTTAGTTTAAGATAGTATGCTACCAACTATTTTTGAATGTTCCTTTATTAAAATTAAAATTATTATACTTTTATTCTATGATGTCCATTGATTTCAAATGTTGATCAAAGTATACACGGTAACATAAGTTTATTATAATCAGTGTATTTACTTATCCTGCCCAGATATAGCATTGGTATATGCTTAATATTCGCATAGGTAATAATTATAATGTATTTATTTTGTGGGATGAAAAATGATCTCCCCAAAAGCTTTGTTTTCCATGAGAGGAAGATTTTAAATATAATGTTCGGGTATGTTTGTAGCCCAGGACGATCAAGAATTTATCTAGCATTTAGTATGCTTCATTCATTTAAATCCCAGGAGAGGATTGTATTTGGTGTGTGTTCGTTGTATGCCCAAGTAAGAGGCACGAAACCACCAAAATATTTTAATGTAGTAGATTACTTTACAGACCTTCGTGGTTATTCCATATTCCTCATGTGAAAATAAAGATAGCTCCACCATGGAAGGTGTTGATTATTGTGCTTAATTTTGAAAGTTCGGGCAAGATAAAGGTTATATTGGAGGTGTTAGTTCCTCAAGATCCACTTTAGTATAAATAGTGCGTTAGTAACTAGGATCAATATCTGTATTGTGCTGCTAAATATTGCTAGTATTTGACAAGTAAATCAATGGAGAAAGTAATTAAAATTGCGTAATTTAAAATGCTTATTTACTGAAGGAATATTCGAATGCAATATTTAATTCTGGTTAGTAATTAAATAATACTCATATTTAAAATTAGACGCATGAATAAAATTTGTATCATAACTTAAGTTAGCATTAAGTTAAATGTAAGATGGTAAGTGTAACTTCTGATAACTGGCCTATAATTAGAATAGGTTATCCCATTAAAGACCATAAATAAAGTAAATGTATTAGAAATAAATTTAATATTTTGCGTATTGCAAATGATTGGATTAATCATTTAAAAAAAAAATAGTTAGTCAATAATTTTGAATAAAAGCTTCTACAAGGTTACCAAAATTTAATAAACAATGTATTGGTAATGAAATGTACTTTTAGTTAATCAATCCATATGATTGCATACAGGAGAAGTAGTAACCTCTAGTCCATAACCAAAAGAGTATACAGATTAATGTCAGTTATATTTTATATTTTGTATTATTATGGGATTATTGAATAAATGTTCATATATATATTTTTTTGTGATAATAATAAATTATAGTCTTGTTAAAATTTGTTGTAGATTCATTTTTTTTGTTTTTATATGCTAAATATAAGTGTTTGCACAATATTTGCAAAACCTTTTCTTGAGTCCGAAATCATTCCAAATTCTTAAAAACTTAATATACCAGATAAATAAAGTTAAGCAGATCGGAATATGTCATTATATTTTAGTTTAATGATAATTATTTATGGAGTTGAAAACTTAAGACTAAATTTATTCCCAAACCATTAACTTTGGTTGTACATTATTCCATTCCCATTTAGTTAAATTGTCTAAGTAATAAATCTTAGTTATGTTATTGTGTTGTCATGGATGATGGAAGGACACAAAAAGCACCCTTGTCTTTTTATTATTCTGACTGAGATTCTGGAAAAAAGGGCTGTGTTATTCAAAATTATATGTCATTATTGAATAGAATTATCATCTCTTTAAATAATTTAGCAGTTGATATGACAGATGAAGACACATTGAATTTAAGTAAAATAAATGTTTCCTATAGCCGACCAGAATGCCAGTCATATGCGACAACACAATACTGCCGAGCATTTCCTTACATGAAACAAAGAACCCTGAGATTAATATTATTATAATTATTCTTTAAATTAATAAGTGATCAATTATTGTTGTGATTACAATTGTGGCATGGCTTAAGAGAATTGAATGTACAATTGTATTATATGAAAAGTATTTTAGATCATATTGGAAAATTAATGGATATGATGCTTTTTATTTGGGTTGCCTTAATTTCCAACAACCTGAAAAATTAGTGCAAACTAAACTAATAAATAATTACAAAATACCAAACAGAGGATATTTTTACTGGGTTAGAAATGGCTGCCCAACTACAGGGGCCATCGATGGCTATAGCTGGCCACGATGAATTTGGTAAACTTTTCTTGAAGTCAATATTAATATTGTTTGCACTTGAATGGATTAGTTATTCATTGATTAAAAATATTTGCCAATAATGAATTGTTTAGCCATAAGATATTATGTGAATATCTATTATATGATCTAATCTTTTGCCACTGAAAAATAAATAATTAAGTTGTTAGTTTATGATGTTGTAGTCTGTAGGCAATTCCATAAAACACTGTAATGATTTTATCATTTATGATGATCTGTTTGTCTGGTCTTGTGATTGGCACTTATGCTATATTACATAATATCTAATGAGATTTATATGGACCAAGAAGCATATAAAGGACAAAAAAAAGAGCATATTTAGTAGTTAATGTTGGAACTTTAGGGATATTAAATGTCCGAGCATAGTTTTTGGTGTAGATTGTTTTTGGTAGGAGAGGCATGGAGGCAGGATGTCTTGTCAATCATTTCTTATCGATAAATTTATTAATAGTTCATTGCTAATATTTCAGTACTGTTAAATACTAAAAGAGTGAGAATTTTAATATGAATGAAAACAAAGATAATCATAGTATTTCTGAGGATTTGGGAGGATCCCAAGAGTTACAATCCCCTGATACACAGACTCCATATTTTAGTGTACAATTAAAAGAGGAAGGGGAAGATTTGGATATAGCTAACCCAGAAGAAGCCACAATAATAAAGGGAAAACATGAAAATGAGCCAGATCAATTAATGAGAAATACATTGGAGGAATTCTTGAAAAAATTAGAAAAATCAAATAGTGAATTGAAAAGTCAGATACAAAACTCAAATAGTGAATTAAGAAGTGAATTAAAAAGTCAGATACAAAACTCAAATAGTGAATTAAAAAGTCAGATCCAAAACTCAAATAGTAAATTAGAACAATCAAATAGTGAATTAAAAAGTCAGATACAAAACTCCAATAGTGAATTAAAAAGTGAATTAAAAAGTCAGATACAAAATTTAGATATTAAATTAGACAATCAAGTACAGGAGATAAAGGACTTAAGGGAAGATTTGAGAAATCATGTAGAAGAATCAAAATTGGCCTCTGAAAAGCTGGAAATAAGAATAAGGAAAGAGATAGAAATAAATTCTGAAAGGGCAGAAAATATGATTGAGGCTATCCAGCAGGACTTTAAAAGTCAAAATATTGTATTAAACAATGAAGTACAGGAAATAAGAAATTATCAAAAGGAAACAGTAGTATTTCAAAGAGAAGTTCAGGATAGAGTTGAATCTATTAAGGGAGAATTAGACAGTGCTAGAAGTGAAGTTAGTAATTTGAAAGAGGAAGTTAAAAATATAACTCTAGAACCTGACAATGTAGTGAAAGGATGTCAGAGCCAGATTACCAGATTAATAGCTAAACTAGAAACTCAAGAGTTAACCCAATGTGAGATTAATCAAAATCTAGAAAGTGGGCTAAGTCAAGTTATGGGAAGAGTAGAAAATTTAATGATATAATAAAGAGTAATGCACAGCTATTACATAATAATCTCCAAGATGAAATAGGGGAATTAATGACTCAGTGTGAGAGCAAAGCCTATCAAAGGTTAGAAGATAAATTCGGGATAGATAAAGATGAAACTATTAACCAATTGGAACAACAGATTAAACACTTAAATGTAGGCCTAAAAGATAGTTCAAAGAGAATAGACTGTGAATGGCAGAACTATAAGTTAGAATTAGAGAGTCGAATGCAAGCTATAGACTATAATAGGGATAATTTTACAAAAAGTAAAAAAGTTGTTCAAAGTAAAGGTTTATCTGAAACTCAAGTAAAGGAAACAAATAATGGTCATAATAACCAAGTAATATCTGAGTTACATACGGTAATTAGTCCAGTAGAATCAATATACGATCCATTAAATGAGGCTAGAAGTAAAGTCATGCTAGAGACAGAAAGTAATAGCTCCATGGCCTTAAAATTCTTAAAAATAAAATTTTTTAGAGGTGAATATCTGGAGAATCCACACGAGTATCTCCAGAATCTGGAGGAGTTATTCACCTTATGTCATTTATCTGAGATAGAAAAGATTGCTATTGCTGCTAACCATTTGTGTGCAGCATCTAAAGACTGGTGGCTATCATTATTTATTAAACCAGAAACATATGGAGACTTCAAATATCTTATGTTAGCCAGTTTTTGGGGAGAAGACTGCCAAGATAACCTGAGATATCAGATATCTCAGGAAAGATATCATGTAAATAAGGGTCGTTATACTCAGTTTTTCAGGAGTCAGGCCATCAAATTGAAAACCTTGATAGCTTATCCTTTTTCTGAGACACAAATTGTGCGAATAATTCGCCATAATCTGCCGAGGCATATAGAGCAGATCTTGATTGCTGCTGACAGACATACCATAGAAGAGGTAGAGTAGAAATTTTAGATTCGTTAGAGACCAGTGATAGGAATATTGATAATAGAATTAGGGTAAATAGAGACACCCATCCGATGGTGAGTAATATCAATTTCGCAGATAGGTCACATATGGGAAGGAGGAAGTTAGTTAGAGAAAAAGGATATTATAGGACGAATCCCTATGGTAGACAGAATAGCCACCTCAGTAGGCCAACAGTTAAGAGTAGAATTCTGAATGAGAATCAGCCTTCTACTAGTAGTATCCCAACAATACCAAAGAAAAATATAAAAGGTAGTAAAAGTAGCGGGGCATTAAATTAAAATGGACCTCGCAGGAACATTCCTCACTTCGAGGCCCTATTTTTAAACATATGGGGAACAGCATAATGTAGAACATGACCAAGCACTGGCCAGAATTAACCTTAAAAAGATGGGTGATAAATGCCCTCGTTATTCCAAAACCAGTCCACATCCTTTTAAAGTCCATGATTTTGTTTTAATTAGAACTCCCCATGAGAGTAATCTCCGGAAACATATGTTTAGAAAATTCATGTATCTTTATGAAGGCCCCTATGAAATTGTGAAACAAGTGGGTGAGAATGCCTTTTTGGTCTCAACCCCTGATGGAACAAGAGGTACCTATAATGCCCGAAGCTTACTACCATATCCCAAGCAAAATTAAATCCTTAAAACTGTATTTATTGGCATAAGAAAGAAGTAGGATATAAACTTAGTAATAACATAAGAAGTGTTAAAAATGCATATATTATTTTATTTTTTATTTATTATAACGGTGGGAGAATTGTAACCTAGTGTTATTGACACTTGGTTTACTTGGCATTATTTCTGCAGGAAAACAATGCTATTATTTAAAGAAATAAAAAGATAAAATAACCATAGTAATAATTGATTAATAAAGTATGCTATTCACTCACTTTGGCATGTTTTGGGTGAATAACTAATAGATTTAATAATTCAATGTCATTTTTAAAAAGAACATGAATAATTTAATTAAGATATTAATAATTAAAGCAAATTAAGATAGTATAAAAACAAATATCATAAACAGTAAATGATTTTGGATGGGTAGAGGGGAAGAAGAGATGAATGTCTTATCACAGAGAACAATAACTTCTGGTAATTCCATTTGTAGAAAATGAGTTATAAATTACTGATAATTATCATTAATTAAATGTATTTATTATTTTTTTTTATTGTCAAATCACTTTGTAATCTATTTAAATAATACTGAAAACTATATGATTGTAATAAGTTTTTCCTTTCTTTTGTTTATGTTATAATCAAATGATTATTTTTCTGGAAGAGGTCGCTAAAGTCAAGATCATTTTTTTGAAAAAAAAAATATAGTCTGCTTTTAGTTTTCAAGGAAGGAACAGTGCTGAAATTTGGTAACTCAATTTTTTTCATTTTATTTTGCAGAAATAAATGTAATCAAAGTAAAATTGTAATAATATAATGCATGGCTAAAGTTTTTTTGATAAGATATCCTGATTTCCTGTGCCATCTACCTATTTAAAAACCTTTTATACTTAAAATTTTATTGTCTCACGCTAAAGTTCAAAAATGACAGATGTAACTAAAGGATTCACGAAAAATTATATTATATCTAAATTAAGGAAAGGAAGCGATTTCCAATAAAAAATTAATTATTTATTAACTTTATGTCATTTATTGATATTTTCTTGGTATAGAAAGAAAAAAAATAATAATAATTGAAAGAAATATTTTGAAACCAAGGAAAATCAACTAGAAACATTTTCGCGTTCTTTCTAAATATTGTCTGCCTTTACAAGTAATGTAGTTACATACGTTAAAATATGTTTTATTCACCAAGAATTGTCTGGAAATAATAACAATGATAAATAAGATTAAATTATGCACCTGTATATTTTTTTTTTTGGAAAAAAATATAAACTTTCTCAGAGTAAATATAGGAAGAGTTATATAGGGGCATTCTTACGGAGAAGTTACCGTTAAAAAAAAAAAAAAATTTATAATTCCTAAAGTATGAACAAAACCAAATATCTTAGTGACTTAATGATAAAATAAATGATATATTATATTATACATCAGTTGGAATTATTAAAAACTTCCTGTACATGTAAATTGACTGCAGTTATTATCATAATAATCTCTCAGAAAATTGCGCATTTTCGTCCATAAATAAGCTAGCTAATAATTATACCTATCGTCAATAAAAAAAAAATAAAAAAAAAACAATTGTGTGTGTTTATCATATATAATAAAATATTCGTCTATGTTTGAATATTTTTTTTTTGGATCCCAAAATTGTAGTAGTTTAATTCAAGTGAGAATTAATCTTCAGTTCTGCTATATTTTCTTTTACCTGATTTATTAGAAGCACGAAATAAAAGAAAACTTTTATTTAAAGAAAATAATAAAATGCATTTATTGTTTTAAACATGCTTCGTGAAATACGACTGGATAAAACTCTTCACCTGGACAAATCGCTCACAGAAAAACATTTTTCTAATGAGATAATAGGCATTTGTTAATTAATGATTTTTTTTAAACTAATTTGTAAAATTATATGTGTTTTTTTTTTGTTATATCAACATAGGTTAAAGTCTGTATGGTCAAGTGATATTTAATAGCCTTGTAATGACAAAGGTATGTTTTAATATAATTATTATAGGTTAAGTTGATATTTAACACGAAAGAAAAAATCTATAAAATGTGTTTTAATTATTACATACAATTGTAGGTAGAAAATTTGTATGTTAGATACGTAAAAGAAAAATATTTAAATATTTAAGGGGTAAAATAAATATTGAAAATTATCAGAAGTAACTAAAAAAAAAATGCTACAACAAAATATTTCTTGTTAAAGTTTTGAAACGAATTTATACTGTATTAATTGAGGAATTTATTCCTAATTATTCTTAAATAACACATCCACTTTATTTAGTTTAAGATAGTATGCTACCAACTATTTTTGAATGTTCCTTTATTAAAATTAAAATTATTATACTTTTATTCTATGATGTCCATTGATTTCAAATGTTGATCAAAGTATACACGGTAACATAAGTTTATTATAATCAGTGTATTTACTTATCCTGCCCAGATATAGCATTGGTATATGCTTAATATTCGCATAGGTAATAATTATAATGTATTTATTTTGTGGGATGAAAAATGATCTCCCCAAAAGCTTTGTTTTCCATGAGAGGAAGATTTTAAATATAATGTTCGGGTATGTTTGTAGCCCAAGTGATCGATTCTCATAGATAGGATGATCAAGAATTTGTCTAGCATTTAGTATGCTTCATTCATTTAAATCCCAGGAGAGGATTGTATTTGGTGTGTGTTCATTGTATGCCCAAGTAAGAGGCAAGAAACCACCAAAATATTTTAATGTAGTAGATTACTTTACAGACCTTCGTGGTTATTCCATATTCCTCATGTGAAAATAAAGATAGCTCCACCATGGAAGGTGTTGATTATTGTGCTTAATTTTGAAAGTTCGGGCAAGATAAAGGTTATATTGGAGGTGTTAGTTCCTCAAGATCCACTTTAGTATAAATAGTGCGTTAGTAACTAGGATCAATATCTGTATTGTGCTGCTAAATATTGCTAGTATTTGACAAGTAAATCAATGGAGAAAGTAATTAAAATTGCGTAATTTAAAATGCTTATTTACTGAAGGAATATTCAAATGCAATATTTAATTCTGGTTAGTAATTAAATAATACTCATATTTAAAATTAGACGCATGAATAAAATTTGTATCATAACTTAAGTTAGCATTAAGTTAAATGTAAGATGGTAAGTGTAACTTCTGATAACTGGCCTATAATTAGAATAGGTTATCCCATTAAAGACTATAAATAAAGTAAATGTATTAGAAATAAATTTAATATTTTGCGTATTGCATATGATTGGATTAATCATTAAAAAAAAAAAAAAAAAAAATAGTTACTCAATAATTTTGAATAAAAGCTTCTACAAGGTTACCAAAATTTAATAAACAATGTATTGGTAATGAAATGTACTTTTAGTTAATCAATCCATATGATTGCATACAGGAGAAGTAGTAACCTCTAGTCCATAACCAAAAGAGTATACAGATTAATGTCAGTTATATTTTATATTTTGTATTATTATGGGATTATTGAATAAATGTTCATATATTTTTTTTTTGTGATAATAATAAATTATAGTCTTGTTAAAATTTGTTGTAGATTCATTTTTTTTGTTTTTATATGCTAAATATAAGTGTTTGCACAATATTTGCAAAACCTTTTCTTGAGTCCGAAATCATTCCAAATTCTTAAAAACTTAATATACCAGATAAATAAAGTTAAGCAGATTGGAATATGTCATTATATTTTAGTTTAATGATAATTATTTATGGAGTTGAAAACTTAAGACTAAATTTATTCCCAAACCATTAACTTTGGTTGTACATTATTTCATTCCCATTTAGTTAAATTGTCTAAGTAATAAATCTTAGTTATGTTATTGTGTTGTCATGGATGATGGAAGGACACAAAAAGCACCCTTGTCTTTTTATTATTCTGACTGAGATTCTGGAAAAAAGGGCTGTGTTATTCAAAATTATATGTCATTATTGAATAGAATTATCATCTCTTTAAATAATTTAGCAGTTGATATGAGAGATGAAGACACATTGAATTTAAGTAAAATAAATGTTTCCTATAGCCGACCAGAATGCCAGTCATATGCGACAACACAATACTGCCGAGCATTTCCTTACATGAAACAAAGAACCCTGAGATTAATATTATTATAATTATTCTTTAAATTAATAAGTGATCAATTATTGTTGTTATTACAATCATGGCATGGCTTAAGAGAATTGAATGTACAATTGTATTATATGAAAAGTATTTTAGATCATATTGGCAAATTAATGGATATGTTTGTTTTGTTTTGGTTGCCTTAACAACAACCGGGAAAAGTAGTATCAGGAGTGCATAAATAAAATAAACTAATAAAATATTGGGTTAGAAAAGTGCAAGCAAATAAAATAAGATTTCTAAACTAATTAAAACATAAATATACTGGGTTAGAATATATATATATATGCTGCAAAAATGAGTTTGCTATTAAAAGAAAAGATATCATTTGGAAGTCTTTGAGGCCTTAAAGAAATCAAGTAGGACAGATTCCTTATTTTTACTTCATACATTCTTGTGATTGAAGCTATTATTACTATATGATTATTCATAAAACAAATGAATATATTATGGGATGGTCACTAACACACATCAACCAGCATAAAAACTAATATTACATCCCATGATTAACAAAACATCATGTGACCTTAGTTTTCACATATTGCTATTTATTAGTGAGTTCTTTTATTCGTGATCCAATTTTTCCATCTTGGGCAAGCTTTAATAATCAATAAATGCTAGATAATAGTGTTTATTAAATCCCAATCCAAATAACCTGACTAATTTCTAATTTATGTAATTTATCAGTGAAGAGCATCTTTGGATTTGGAAGAGGGTATGTGTGAATTTTTTAAGAAAGCACACTTGAACTTTTGGGATCTGATACACTTTTTTCTTTAGCATCCATAAAGCTCCTCACTGAAGATAAGTCATAAGTTAGAAATTAGTTTGGGATTATTTGGATAGGACAATTCTGAATTGGGATTTAATAAGCACTATTACCTAGTATCTATTGATTATTAAAGCTTACCTGAGATAACAAAATTTTATCAAGAATAAAGAAATGAGGCAGCTCAATGAGTTTAATGGCTTTTAACTCATTGTTTAAGATAAACACAATAGACTTTCTTTTCCATTTCCTGAGTGAAATATCAATTCATTTTTTGAAGGCAAAATGAATGTGTGTGGGAATGGTCCTTTTTTAAAAATAAATATTTACAAACATAGCAGACTAATCTATGTAGCTTATTCCCAGAAGCCTGTAAAGCGGCCGGTCAGGGTAATGATTGGAAACCAAATGCAGAAAATGCTAATAATTTCATGATTACAGACCTAGGCCGCCATTAAATTATGACATTAATTCAGCACAACTTCAGATATTTTCAAGCAAAGTAAGATTGCATAATTTAAAATAATTGTCTAATATTAAATGGAACGTTTGTGGAACTTGGTGAAATTTTACAAAAAGTAGAGTTAATTGTTTTAGTAAGTGGAAATAAACTTTATTATAAAGATACAAATATTGGAAACACAAGAATGATTGGATTTATTACAAATAAAAAATGGAACAACAACATTGTGAAGATTATTGATATATCAGATAGAGTGGAAAGATTATATATTGAAATTAATGAAATATACTAAATGCAGATAGTTTCTGCTCCAACAAGCTTTCATTGTGATAAAGAATTAAAGGATTTTTATATAGATAAACAAAATGCTTTTGATCAGTTCACAAATAAAAAATTTGAAATTGTCATCTGAGCCTTTCATGGTAGAAAAGTAAAAGGCTTGTGGATAATTTAGTTATGTTAATAGAAATAAAAGAGGACACAACTTGTGGAGTTTACAGAAATAAAAAAATAACTGCATATTATCTTTCTTTGAAAAAGATGCTAAATGGAAATGAAAGCGGAAGTATACAAATTAATAAACAGGATGATTGTTTATATTTTAACTAACAGAAAATGTGCACTTTTGAGACTGTAATGGTCTTCATAGATTCAACTCGGTAAATAATCAGCATTTAGTTTGAGGTAGGTATATGTTTATGAAAAACTAACAAGATGAAAACTGTTAAAAAAATCAGTACTAAAATTGATATTCCTATTCTTTAGTAACACTCCAATAAATTTTAATTAGATATCGATAGTTTAAAATATTAACAGATTTAGAAGATATCTAAAACTTAAATGAAATCAATAAAAATATAACTATTAAGAACTGCAAAATGATAGTTGATATAAGAAAAAGTAATTTTCCTATAGTAAATTGTCTCCTGGAACAAGATAATATATGAACAAAAGAAAGAATATGAAATTTTCTTTAAATGATTTATTTAAAAAAAAATGGAATAGTTTTAAGTTTTATAAAATAGTATAAAAAATAGTTTCTATTGTTAATATAGAAAGAGAGAGAGAGAGATAATTGGGAATTGACAAGAAAGAAGACAATAAATTTCTCAAAAATGTAAAAGATCTTGGTACTGAAAAAAAAAATTATTTCTGCATTAAGAAGAAAAAATGGAATTATTTCAAAAAAGAGAGATGACATCATAAAATGTATGAAATGTTTCTACAAAGAATTATGCAGTAATAAAGAATAAGAAAACAAAAGTATCTTCCATAATAATTACATCTGAATTGCACAATATTTTAAATAAGGAAGTAAGACATGTAACTAAATATATAAAGAAAGAAGAGACTCCAGGGAATAATGAAATTATAATTGATATCTTAAAAGAAGTAGAAGAATTATTGGCAAAGTTCTATACCAAATGTGTAAAAAATAAAGATGCACTAAAGGATTAGAATAATATAGTAATAATATTGATTTTTTAAAAAAGATAATAAGGAAAATATTAGAAATTTCCATATCGATCAGTCTTTTGTCAATTATATACAATAGCTTTACCAAGACAATTACAACTAATCTACAGCCAATTTTGGGTTTTAACCAACCAAAAGAACAAGCTGGAATTAAATGTGGTTTTAGCAAAGAGAATCACATTCAAGAACTAAGAGAAATTATAGAAAGGACTCATGAATATGAGCTGCCATTTTGCTTTGAACTTGTAAGTTATGAAAAGGCATTTGATTCAATAAGCATTTTATATGATGATTAAAACATTAAATTATCAAGATAAAGAGCTAAGAAATTGACACATCCTGAAGAATAGTTATGAAATTGTAGTAGTAATAATTAAATTACATGGTGATACTAAAAAATTAACAGTGATATGAGTATATAATAGGATGATTCCATATCTCCAAAACTTTTTACAGCAGTTTAGCAAAAAGTATTTTCTGGATTAAGATAGAACAGAATGAAAGTCAATGGAAATTACTTAAATCATCTATATTTTTCAGATTATGTTTTTGTCTGTCAAATTATGCTTCAGAATTTTATGAAAATTTGCAAATATTAAAAACAAATGCTAAAGAGGCTACAGTAATGTTTAATGGATTTTTTTTAGAAGAAAGTAAAAATAGAAAAAGTTAACAACTACAAATATCTCTAGAAGCAATTTCTTAACAGTCATGTTTTGAATCTTTTTATTATTATTTTAAATTAAAGTATTTTTTAACATAAAATTTATCTTTAATTAAACAAAGTTGACATTTGTATTGAAATTAATTGAAAGTTACATTTGCTTCTAGAATAACCTTTTGTTTAAAAATATAAAGAAGATGATTTTTTGCTAGTGTTTAAAAAATCAAATAAAACAATGACTGTATTTAGATAAAAGATCTCAAAGTACATAGAATTTTAATTAAATCAAAACTAAAAGTTTAAATCTTTTGTCTGCTGTCCTATGTTGTTCAATGGCAGATTTTCTCAGAAGACTGATAGTTAATTTAGTATGTTTTATTTTCAGTACGCAATTATTTAAAATATATTTTATTATGTTTAAATAATTAATTGAGTGAGATTTTTTCTATAAAAGAGAGAACATTCTTACACTGAGGCAAAACTCTCCATACAGCAGTGCCACTTAGTGCAAGCCAGAGTAATCAATGGATGCTTGAAGATTTATGCATAAAATTCCTATCTAGTGCCTACTCATCCAATATCCCCAGACTAGTTTCTAGCTTATAGCTTTCATCAGTGAGGAATGCTACTGTTTGGAGAGCTTTTCCTCTGTGTAAACAGATTGTATAAGCATAAAGAATGGTGATCATGTGATGTTTAGAGAACATTCTTTTATTTAATCAGTCATGTTAAATCTCATGTCTATGATGTAAAGACAAAAAACTGCCTGTTTATTAAAACTAAAGTTTTCAAAGTCAATGCATTCATAATAGATGAAATAACAGCTTATAAATTCTGATAAACTAAAAAATCTTATGGAAATTAGCTACAAATGTTATAACCAAGTAGGTAAACCAAAAAGGTATTCTTTCCATATCTGTCAAGTAATTGAGAAGTAATCAAAATATGACTTCAATTCCTGAGGTAGTGCTATGAAAAGCAGTTCAAATGTATTATAAATTTATGTTATCTAAATGACTGGAAAAAGAATCATCAAAATGAAAAATAAATATTTGACTTCCACTTAATAAAACACAAATATCCCAGGAAAAATATATTTTTTCATTTCTGCATTCTGGCTGTTTATCATTTTTCACAAGCAATTAAAAGTCCCAAATTTCACAAAAAAGCTATTATTTGTATTTTATGATAATGATTATATTTTCTCAGATTTATTATTTTACACTATGTTAGCTTTATAAAAGATATAATATTTTATGATCGTTATTACATAATCTAAAGGGATTGTGAAATTTTTATCTTCATCAAAATGCATAAAAATCAATTTACTGTTAAGAAAGAGTCTGTGTATGCTACTGAAATGCTGTAAAATAATGATAAAATGCATAGCTCCAATAATGATTAGAATTTCTCATCTGCTGATTTTCCAATTATTCTATTACATTAAAGAACCTAAAAAAACATTTGACATCTTTTACTCATGAAAATATTTTTTATACCAGATTAAAAATAAATCATAGATATAATAAAATATCTTTACTAACAACAAAATGATATATAACAATAGCTGTAATATAGTCATATAATCATCACAAATAAAACATATAAAAGCTCTTTTTGGCAAATTTTAAATTTTGGCCCTTTTCTATATGGCTTAATTACAAAAATAACCCATACTGCATACATAGTGACATCCACCGGCTCTATATAAAATTAACACAAGCCCATAATTATACTTAAATATAAAAACACATATTATACAACTGTTCATTCATTTTTCATTATCCAATTATTAGTTAAATTAATTGATGTTTTATAAATGTTCATACAATTATTTTTGTTATAATTAATGTAATTGGTTTCTTATATTTTCCTTCTATTAATTTCTTTAATATAATTTAATGGACTTATATTCTTAACACAATCTATTCTATGTCCATATTTTAAGTAGTGAACATATAATGCAGATCTGTCATCTCTTCTATTAATAGCATTATTATGTTCTTTAGCCCTTTCTTCTAATTGTTTTGCTGTATGTCCATAATAACCCATATTGCAAACCCCACAAGTAATTTTATATACTATACCCTTTTTATATTTTATATCATCTTTTATTTTATAATTCCCTACTAATATATCAAGAGTTTTACTGTTTGACCATCCTATTTTAATATTTTGATCTATATAATTTTTATTTTTTAATAATGTATTATAAATTTTAGGAACATATGAAAGTTTTACCCATTTTATATTTTCTGGGTCACTATTATTACCCAAATTATTTTGTTTATAATTAAAGAATATATTTCTAATGTTTCTAGGGTTGTATCCATAACTAGTATATAATTTTATAAATTTCTCTTTTTGCAAAGTAACTATCTTCCTATCTGTGTTATATTTATCATTTTTGTTTTTAAAATTTTTAATAACTGCCATTTTTTGTATCCATGTCTGTTGTGAATCCATAGAAATTATTTTCCTTAATTTATCTTCTTTAATGAAGTGTTTTATATATAAGTTCAAAAAGAATCCATTAAAACATAATATGATCCAAGTGAACTACTCCCAAATCCAAAGTTCCTCACTGATGACAGCCATAAGCTAGAAATTAATCAGAAGATATTGAATGGAAAGGTATTGGATAAGGATTATAATATATAAACTTTCACTATCTATTAATTACTAGAGCTTGCATTAGGTGGCACTATTGTGCAGGAAAATTTTTTTTTCTGGAAATATTTTATGTACATATGAATAATAAGTTAACTATTTAAAAGTAGAGAGAGTAAGTAGATGACAATCAATTATAATCAACATTGGAGATACAATACTTTTTATTGATCAAAATCCTCAACACAATTTATTCTAGTATCTCTTCCTATTTTTTTTATTTAGTAATTGTCTTGGCATTTTTATTAATGCAAAACTTCTACAACTTTTGCAATACACCTGGGTCTCGTTTTATGTGGATTATTTTAATGCAATTTTGAAGTTATGCGATTCATGTTTCTTCTTAATATCTTTCATATTTCACTATATTTATTAGATATGAAACAATTTAAATTATTAATAACTTATTTTCACTTGAAATACTTTTTTTTTCTTCAAAAATATAACGTTATATTAGCAGCTAACATGAATATGGCCTGAAGCTTCTATGTAAGTAACCTATTTATACTAATGAGTAAATAATAATACAGTAATAATAGACTTATACTTACATATAAAAATATCGCAATAAATATTCAAAAAAATTAAACTTTTAAAACGTATTTTGTTATATATAACAGAAATAAATAATCTTTTAGATTTTTAATATAAAAAACGAAGATTTTATAAACTGAAAATAATCTTTCTAATGATAATGTATACTCTTTTTGTTTTGATTGCGATTTCATTTTTTTAATACAGAAACAGAAACCATTAACACAGCATAAGACTGAAAGTGGCACTAGTTGTACATCGCATCATGAATAAAAATAAAGTCGCTAACAGGTTTCTCTGGGCATAATTGCTGAGAAATTCTTGACTTCGTTTAAGGAGAAGCCACAATACATTACATCATATCACATTGAATCTGATTTCTTACCAGTTTACAAATGAACGCTAATGGCAATGATTAAAATATGTATGAAAAATGTAAAATTAATACTGTAGTTAATAAAAAAGTAAAAAAAAGTTTGTCTTGTATTGATTTTTTTCAAATATTTAAAATTTTTTATTAGTCATACTTTGTTTGCTTATTTTTTTAATGCGAATTTTAAAGTAATTTTTCTTTGTTGCTTTGCTTTTATGTGAATTCCGAAAGTTACAGCACCTATCCCCCATTTTTCAAGGTAAATTAAGTCTATTTTTGTGTGATTTTTTTTAATGTGGGTTTTTTGTGGAACCTATTTACTGCATAAAATGAGACCCAGGTGTATATATAAAATATCTGGTAATTAATGAATAAACTCACAGAAAATGAAATTTTTTTAATATTTAGCTTTATTACTGTCTAGCATGCTTTCAGAATATTTACTCTATCACATTCATGGCATATAATTGTGTGATTTAATCACTGCCATAAATATGATATAGTAAATATACTGAAAGCATACTAGACAGTAGTAATGCTAAATATTAAAAAACTACCTTTTCTGTGAGTATATTCATTAATTATCAGATATTGCATTGATTCAGAAGAGAACAAAATTAATAACAATTGAATATATATATATGTATGTGTGTGTGTTAATTCTAATATTTTCATGGATAAATGATGATTTCATATTATTTTTGGGATATTTCATGTAGTAAAATAGCTAAATAACTGATGTTTCAGTACATAACAAGGACCTTACCCAGAGCATTTTCTATATAAATGATATAAACAATTTAAAAATCAAATATTATTAAAATATATACTACTCATAAGATGAAGCCACACAGTATATATAAAAGATGTCCAAAGAAAAATATTTATAATTAGTGAGAAATAAAATGTACAGAATTTAAAACAATTTATTTATCCATAAAAAAGTTACAGTTTTATAATTAATATTTCAAATGAGCAAAAAGTTTAGACTTCGTGGCTAATTATTCCAATGTATAAATAAATAAAATGCACTAAAACGCTAAACACACAAAGTGGAAGAGAAAGAAATCTTAATATTGAAGATTGATATAAACTAAATATATGTATTCAAATATCTAGGTAAGCATTTTTGAGGGTGATGATCCTCATATTCATAGCCATCTTATAAATAAATAGGTTGGTTAAAGGCAATACAAATTTACGTAATACTAAAGTCAGCTTACCACTCTTGCTGACACCTCAGGTAGTTTATAATATTGCCTGCTCTGTAACATGTATGTAATCATATTATAGTGAGACCAGGGCCTCTCTATCCATTCAGCTATCTCAACACCCATACTCATATAATAAAGCACTAACAGACCCTTCTTATAGTTTGTTTTTGGCCAGCACTCATGATTGCCAACCTAAAGACCCAGTGGTTGTTTGCAAAGAGTGACATGATCTTAAAAAAAAAATAAAGGAAGCTTACTTTATTGCTAAAGATAATAACTCTATAAACAAAAAAAGACTCATTATAAGATCTCCAGAAAATGGAATACTTAACTACCTCTTTCACATAAATTTGCATCACCTTTAACCAACCTATTTATTTACAAGATGGCTATGAATATGAGGACTGGACCTCAGCCCTTGAAAGTGTTTAGCCACATACTTGGATACATATATTTAGTTTATATCAATCTACAGTATTAACCCTCTCAAGGTCGGCATTTTCTGATGTTTTTCTTTGTCTCACATGTCAATGTAAAACATATGATAAAATGATTATTACTATCTGAAACTAATAAATTTGACTTCATTTGATAGATATTTTTGTTTACTACTGAAATAAATTTTAAATTTTCTCATTTTGTTTCTGTAAATATTTAAAAAATGAGATTGTAAACAAATGTCATTGTTTCTAAAAAGATTATTTTCAATTTATAAAATCAATGAATTACTTTTTAATTCTTATTATTTTTAAACATCCAAATGAATATTTATTTATATCTCTTATATTTAATAAATTATGATTTAAAAGTTTAAAATTTTTGAATATTTATTGCAAAATTGGGGTATTTTCATACTCATAAGTATAAATAGATTGCTTATGTAGAAACTAAGCTTGTAAATTGCTTCAGCTCATGCTTACCTTTGCTCCTAATATAACATTATATTTTTGAAAATAAAGTATTTCAAGTCAAAATAAATTATTAATAATTTATATTTCTTAATATCTAATAAATATAGTGTAAATTATTTTTTAAAAAATATCTAAAACCATAATAAATTTGCAAATAAGCACATTTTTGATCATTGGAACTATTTAGTTTAAACAATGTCATAAATGCTGAATGTTTTACAGCCTTGGCAACAGACAATGGCTGAACATGTCAGGGAAGGTCTTATGTCCATTGTAAGAGCAGGAATTTTGACTTTCCTGCCTTCTACCATAAAATTTTTAATAAAATTTAATACAATAAAATATACCATTTTACGTGCATTTTAATGTATAATACTTATGAAAAAATTCACCAGGGGGTGAATTGATCAAAAGTCAAAATTTTGTCATCCCGCTAAATCAAAAAATTAATATTTCTTTGTTGTCAGCTTTGTATGTTTGTGCATTCTAGTGCATTTTATATAATTAATTCTTCCATTAATTTATTTACTACACAGTTTTTATTATTATTACTATCATATTATTATTATTATTATTACTACTACTACTACTACTACTACTACTACTACTACTACTACTACTACTACTATTATTATTATTATGTTGATGATGATGATATTAATAAAAGTAAACATTTTCAAGCAATACAAATTTTTATTTTTATGCATAAAACAACTGCATTAAATAAAAGCAGTAAAATGATTTACATTTGACCAAAAAGAACTAATCCATGGCAAAAACTGTTAAATAAAATTAATTTATATTACTTTTTTTAAAAAGCATTACTTTTATTAACATAATAATAATAATCTGTATAGTAGTAATACAAAATTATCTCTAAAATTTTGAAATTTTGCTAAGTAAATTATTTTCAGAGACTGTAGGTATCATCAGACAAGTACTTTTTTGAATTTTATAAGCATGCATAAAAATTCAAATTTATATTACTTAAAATGTTTACTTTTATTAACATAATAATATATAAACAAAGAGAGCAAGTCACCCTCCCCAAATTATGACTTAAAAGAACTCTAAATGTCAAAGAATAAAATGAATCCACCTATTCTTGATAACTCAGATATTTATAAGCATACCTTTATCAACACTGTTGATAATTCAGAGTAAAATTGATTTATCAACCAGATGGAATATGGCACTAAGTGTTATTAAACTTGTAATTAATTATACAAGACTGGAGATGCATCTCACTTTTAATACCTTGATTGTGATAATTAATTGAGATTTAATATGTAAACTTTAAGTTAAACCTAACTCAATACATATGTAAACAAAGGGAGTAAATCATCCTTCCTTAGCCTATGACTTAAAAGCACTCTAAATATTAAACAAAGAAATCAAGAATAGAATGAATCCACCTATTATTGACAAAGGTATGCATATAAACATTCAAGCTACCAAGAATATGTGGATTCATTCTATTCTTGATGCTTTGTTAAACATTTAGAATGCTTGTAAGTCAACCTGGGGAGGGTAATTTCTTCCCTTTGTTTACATATACATTGAGCTATGTTTAATTTAAAATTAACATGATAATAGTAAACTGTATAATAAATATATTAATTTAAAAATTATTTATAAAACTTTACATTTTTTGGCAAATGTAAATAAATCATTTTCAAAGTTTATAATTTCTATCAAATATATATTTTTAGCAATTTTATGAATGTTTAAAAATTCAAATTTATATTAATTAAAATGTTTATTTTTATTGATTTAACGATAATAAACTGATAATAAATATATTAATTTAAAAATTGTCATTTTTGGCTAAATAAATTATTTTTGATGTCTGTACATTTTTTTTGATTAGATTTTTCTTTGGCCATTAGTGTGTGTTATTTAATTCCATCTGAGGGGTAGTGCATACATTAAAACAATATCTATAAATTCTCCACACATATATTATATATTCATTGTAATTTTAATATATATACTTGCTTTTGTCAAATTGCCATCTTCAGTATTTTAATAAAAAAAAGTAGTGAGGATGCCTTCAATTTCACCTAGATATACATTAAAATTATAAGAATATAGAATGAATGTTAATGTTCTCCTATTAAATCAACTGTATTACATATGTATGCAATGATTTAATGACATTATACACACACTGCACAGTTATATATATATAAAGAGATAAAAAGTTAGTTATTGAATGTTGGAAAAAAATACTATAGCAAATTAATTTTTTTTTTTCAAATTTATTCATTATTGATGTAAATAAATAATTCATTCTTCAATAATCCCTGTTGTGAAAAGATAATTAACCAAAATATCATAAAAAATAAATAAATAAAAATTGTTTATTAAAAGCATTTAATAGTGCAATACAGTATTATTATTATTATTATTTAGTTTTTAAATTATTATCTTCATTTGCTTTTAGTAAATAATAAATATTTATTGTCCAAAACACTTCCTGACTAAATTAGAAAAAAGATTATTTGAAAAAGCCAAATAAAAAGTGGATAGTTATTAAACCCATACAAATATTTTGATATATTCATTAATAATCCATATTATTAGTAAGTCATTTGTTTTTATTAGTGCATCTGAACTTCTATTATATCACTTAGGTAAAATATGGACAAGTTTCTATTCACTTTTAATACCTTGTGGAGGGATGTACAATCATTGTACGATAATATGCATTATAGATTTTTAATTTTACCAGTGCATCATTCACTTTAGCTCAATCCTATCATAAGCATTCGTCACTCCAGAAGTCAGACCAACCTTTCACACTATAGATGCATTATGAAAATACACTTACTCAAGTAAGCCATATAGCACATATTACAATTCAGTTTTGTATATGCATTATGTTTAGATACATGAACTTAACTTCACACACACACACATAGATAGATAGATAGATAGATAGATAGATAGATAGATAGATAGATAGATAGATAGATAGATAGATAGATAGATAGATAGATAGATAGATAGATAGATAGATAGATAGATAGATAGATGGATGGATGGATGGATGGATGGATGGATGGATGGATGGATGGATGGATGGATGGATGGATGGATGGATGGATGGATGGATGGATGGATGGATGGATGGATGGATGGATGGATGGATGGATGGATAGATAGATAGATAGATAGATAGATAGATAGATAGATAGATAGATAGATAGATAGATAGATAGATAGATAGATAGATAGATAGATAGATAGATAGATAGATAGACAGGCAGACAGGCAGGCAGGCAGACAGACAGACAGACAGAGACAGGTAGGTAGATAGATAGATAGATAGATAGATAGATAGATAGATAGATAGATAGATAGATAGATAGATAGATAGATAGATAGATAGATAGATAGATAGATAGATAGATAGATAGATAGATAGATAGATAGATAGATAGATAGATAGATAGATAGATAGATGGATAGATAGATAGATAGATAGATAGATAGATAGATAGATAGATAGATAGATAGATAGATAGATAGATAGATAGATAGATAGATAGATAGATAGATAGATAGATAGATAGATAGATAGATAGATAGATAGATAGATAGATAGATAGATAGATAGATAGATAGATAGATAGATTTTTTTCTAAAAACTTCTATTCATCACACATATGTTTCAGTAATGTGTGATGGAATAGAAATTTAAATATATATATATTTACGTATGAAGTCAAATTTAGGTATCTTTAAAAAATATATATTTACATATAAAGTTAAGTTAAGGTAGCTAAAAATAATATGTATATGAAGTTAAATTGTAACATGTGCTATATGGCAGTATATGTATCTATAGTGTGGTAGATTGATCTGACTTTTGAGCTGATGGGTAGTTGTGATAGGATTGAGTTAAAAGTCAATGATGCACTTGATAAAATCAAAAACTTATGATCTATATTATTATTGTAAGATACTCCTCCTTTAAGAACCATATTTTATATACATATGTCATGTTAATTAATCATTAATCTAAAATTTGAATACTTTGAAGAATTTTTTGTATTGAAACATTTTGATTAATTGACAATAAGAAACAGTTTTAATTCTTTACATCAGTAAGAGCAATTTTTATAAAATTACGATTACTATACCATCATTAACTACAAGCTTTTAAGTACAATTTTATGCCTTGTATAAAAGAGTCTGGCTCGATGATATGAACCAGTTAACTTAATGATGATGAGAGAGATGAAATCTTAATATAATTTTAGCTTTTATGAACCACATATTTATTAACTTCAAAAACAGTCATTCATATGGCTTGTATAAATTTTTTAATTTAGTTTTTTGATAGTGATTATAAAATTCTATCAAGTAAATAAAAGATGTTCTTTAACATCTTTTCCTAAGTATTAAATTATTTTTGATAATTTTGAAGCAAAGTAATTCTTAGCTGAATAAACATAATAATCTTTTATTAATGAAATCTTCCCAACATGATTCGAGTATCTGTACTTTATTTTTTAAGACTTGTATTTAATGATAGCACAATTTTATAAGGCAGAAAGTACACTAATTAAAATATATATAAAGAAAGAATGTAATATTAAGACTGTTTTCTCCCAATTCTTTCTATGTTCACAAAATAATATGAACAGTTATCCTTTATTTTGAATATTGTATATTTATGCTACATATGAGTTTAATAAATGTGACATACAGAATATTATATATACCTGTTATAGATATTTAACAGGTTACCTTTATTATATTTCAGTAACTGCACATGTTAAAACCAAATTTAACGTAAAAATTGTGATACTATTTACAATAATGTGGTTTGTGTGTGCAGCAAGTATGTGCTATGAAATATTATTGCAACTACTGAATTCAAAAAATAATTTTTATCTATAAGGTAAAAAAAAATTAAATGTGTAGAATATAAAAAGTAAAGATGGTTTCTATATGTATAGAAGCAAATTTTGATCTTTATTGGGAAGGGCCAAAAGCCAATTTGATAATTTCAATGAGGCCTAATAATCAATAATCCAATGACTACTTAAATATACAATAAACAGACTTGGAGTAGAATAAACTTACTATTCTCTAAAAGTTATTTATTATTTGCTGTGATAATAATTTAATAATTAAAAAATAATAATTACCTTTTTTCAGTTCCTATTAGTCATTTTTATATAAATGATTTTTTAAACTCAACATATTCTTTTATAGTGAAAAATTTTTTCATAAATTTGAGGTTTGCTATCTTTATTACTTGTCACCAAACTAGTTAATCTAGTCCACTTTCTAGTTCTATACTATTGTTTTAAATCATTTTTTGTTAAGTCTATTTGGTGTTTTTGCATCAGCTTTAAAAATTTAAATATTTCTTTAAGATATTCAGTCAGATAGTACTGAATATGTTCATATAACAAATTTTCATATAGAATTTATTATCACAATCTCTGTGTATAATAAAAAGGTAATTACATTTGATAAAATATTTATCAGAAGTTAATAGTATTTTTTTTCAAATTGTGGCATTAGTATTATGAATCCAAAATTGAAAAATATATTTATACTGAGTGAGATATTATTTTCTAATAAGATAGGGTGAGATTATTATTAGAGTTTTTTAATAATTTTTTTAGCAAAATAAACTATCCCCCATCTCTTTTATTAAAAATAAATATGCATTAGTCCTATTATTAAAAAAATGGAACAGCTAATCATTTTATTTACATACTGAATCTAATTTATATATTAGACCACACTAATATAAAGGTATGTTTCTATCTGCACATTCTTAGTCAGTTCTGCGATTCTGGCAGCAATCTGCTGAAAGCTGGCTCAGTGCATTTAATTGGATAAAAGTGTATACTATTGAGAATTAAATATAAATCAGAGTTTTAAAAAAATAAATGAGCAAACTGTTTTTACAATTTAAAAAAATTGAAAAGTATTTTATAAAAATTAAAAATCATTTTAATCCATTGTTGAAATTATAACCTTTATTCTTGTGGGTTCACAAAATGAGCATTGGCAAACTTGATATGCTATAATTAAGTGTAAAGCTTTCATTTATCGATTATATTTCTAATCTTATATTAAACCTCTATTCTGAATTTCAGAATTCGACTAATAATCTTTCATAAGTATTTTCTATAACTTAATTTGTTTTTTTTACTTTTTATCATTAATATTACTATTGAGAAATAATAAAGTAGAATGATGGTGATAATTTGATCAAAATCAATATCAACAGAAAATATTTCAGGCTAGTCAAAAAAAGCAATCATACAATTGTTATAGATATAGTATATTAAAACTTTTAGAAAAAGAGAGCTAACCATCCAATTATTGGTTCAATAAATGGATATTTAGCCATTAATAGCTAGTAGGTAAAGATTCCAGATTATTTCAATATCGCAACATCTAAATGATTAGGGAAGTTCATATTTCTATGAAACCTGAAACTTGGTTTACATTTACCATTAGTACTGATATTTTTTAACTTTTAACAAAATACGTGGATTTAAGTATTATATATATATATGTAACGTAAAGTGTTGTATTTAATTTTTTTATGTGTTAAACAGAAAATTACGACATAACTATTATGAATAATCAACAAGTGCTTTCTTATCATTTTGGGGGCATAAAATGTTTTTCGGTAACTTATTTAACATCTATCTATATAGCATATACTTTTTATACGTATACAAAATAATAGAACGAGTCCTTTTTAATACGTAAATCACATTTTTTAACGTTTCATTTCCATATAAATATTAGTAAACCAAAAAAAAATATCTGTAATATTAAATCATATTCAGTTTTCATTATTCTAAAGCAATTTGAAAATTATGAATTGTAAATAAATTTTTTAAAAAAATGTATCGGTTTTATTTTTAATTTTCTGGGAAGTAACATTCGCGAAACATTATAACTTCGTGTTTACTTTAAACTACTTATATTTAAAATTAAAAAAAAAAAAAACTATATACTCACGTCAGGCGATCTTTCGTCCATTTTTTAAACCCGAAGTTGTTAAATAATTAAAGTAAAACAGTTTTTCAAAATTAATTGTCTATGAAATAAAGAACAAACAGGATAACTAACTTCTTTATTCTTCACATTTTTCTAGTTTAGTTGTCATGGAAACTGACAACTACCATAGATCTAGTACTAGTTTAACATGCATAATTATTAAACTTCAACAAATTAGAATTTGAAATATTGTATATAAATTGAAATTCCATTAATACATAATGTTAATCTAGTTAAAAATTATTCACTAAACTGATTATTGTCAGTTATATAAGAACTGTTGCTAACAAATAAAAGTAAAATCCTTTCTTAATCATCTTAAATTGAACAATTAGATAAAAATATATTTCAGAAATATTAAAAATGTATATGATTTATAACATAAATTACACACACATACAAGAATAAACGTATATCTACATATGTATTTACTTAATTATATAGTTGAATATTTATAAATACAGTAATCAGATATATTTTAAAATTTTTATCCACTTAGGAACGCTTTCGACTATCCTATCCTAGTAGTCTTTGTCAACTAACACTTTGAAAAGCTAACCTTCCCACAATTCCGTGATCTTAACGTCGCTGCCTGCCTGTTAATTAAGTCATGTTTGTATATGTATATTAGCATAACTTCTATTTTTCTTTTGTTGTTATTTGTTTCAATTTGCAATATTTTAATGTTGTTGTAAGTGAAATTAAAAATACTTCTACTTATACTTATGGAGAAGTAAGAAGTCAATAATTATATATAATAATAATTCTCTCAGTGTTATACATATTGATGTATCTCTGTTTTGCAGATTGAATGATTCAATTGCATGATAAAAATAATCCAACAATATAACTATAAGTAATATTTTATTATCACAAACACATTTTTTTTTCTTGAACTAAAATAGCCACAATCCTTTATAACTGGCTATTAATATTGATATGTTTATTAAATTGCATTGTAAATTATTATGATAATAAAAATTCTTGTATGATGGAAAGCATTGTAGAGTTTATTATTACAGGTACTCTAATAATTTATTTTTAAAGGTAAGGAAATACTATAATTTTAACATTAAAACGATTGTATTTCAAATATTAGAAATGGTTAAAATCTTTTATGAATATAATGATAGTCAAAGCTCACAAAGCTGTGAAAATATCATCTTTTAAATTAGTAATTATTTTTATTAATATTTTATATTTTATTTTATAAAGTTTACAAAATAAAATATTAAAAAATCAGATGTCAGAAAATAATGTCATAAATTATCTTCCATTTTTATAATGATGATTTCTTTCTGAAACATTTTTTTATAAAAGCCAATAATGTTTACATTTACAATGCTACCATTTCAGTATGAATAAAGTTTTGGGTGAACTCATAGATATGCATGCTTTCTTTGGGGTAATCTCAAAAAAATATTGGATATTATCATGTTTGAAGATAATCATGGTCAATTGATTGTAAACTTTTGCATCAATATTTGTTATCTAAATATTTTTCTTAGATATGCCCCATAGTTTGGATTGTGGTCAGGAATTCCATCTTCCTAAAACAATATTTGAGGTCTACCACCACAGATTTCAAAAATTTGATGATAATTTAATATTGACTGCAAATGGTTTTCATTACTCTTCCATTTTTATTTTCAAAACAATAAAACCTGATGATCCTCTATCTTACAATCACATTAAAACATGTGTTTTAAAAGCTGTAATTGATGCTTTCCAATAGTTTTTGGATTGTTGCTCTCCAAAGTCATTCAAGAAATGGGAGAAATTGAACAAAATCATTTTCTTCTTTTGATAATTCTTTAAGGTGAGCTGCAAGTTGAAGACATAACCAATGAACTAACAAAAATAAGCTGCAATGAAGTTTGAAACAATTCAAACTGATCAGATCATTTTCTGATTGTTGTTCCTCTTAAATACTAATTGTCTTCCATATAGATTGAACACGATTTGGTAGATTTATAAATGCACATGAAATCATAATTGAAGAAAATATTTCAATAAGTAATACTTTGCTGATTTCAGCATATGAGAATAATTAAGATTTGTTAAAATAATGATAGTTTTTGTGTGATCATGTAATGTTATGTTTAAGCACTGAAAGTCAATGCTTGATCTTCCCTCTCAAACCATTACCCCTCAAAATCAATGATTTACTATTGCAGTAAGATATAAAAGACTAAATAATCAATTATACAGAAATTTAAACACATGTATAATCAATAAAAATTATAACAATTATAAACATTTTATGACTTTTGGAACCATTTATGAAAAGTGGTGGATTATTGAAACTTATAATAACTCTAATAAAAGATATGTTATATAATTCAATAATAGACCAAGCTTATATAGGTTAAAACAGTAAAAAAATTACAAAACAAAAAAATTGCCAGAAAAAAATAATTTCAGAAACTGCAAGTTATTAGAATTGATCATAGATTATACATATTTTGTTAATGGAATAAATAAAATGCAATATACCATATAATAGACAATATAAAATTATTAAATTATAATATTTTTTTAATGTTTTAGAATTTTGAATTAACTGAAATATAATTAATGAATGTATTACATTTAACTAATTTTGTTTTTAAAAATATTACAAACACAACAGTTGTCTTTTATTATTTTATTAGATACAATTTAATATAATGCATTTTACTTACTACATTACTAAATTTCAAATAGATTTTAACCCAGCATAATACATTTAATTCCAACTTGGACAAGATTTTTTGTTTACTTCTTTTTTTTTTTTAGCAATCCACATCAAATCTCAGTTTATAAAAATATCATTTTTTGGATTGAAATATAAATATATGTTCTTGAATTTGCAAATTATTTTATTAATAATATCATATAAAAGGATTTTTTTAACATGGAGAGGTGATGGTCATGTGATGTTTTATGGACTGGAATTTTAAAAAATTCTGAAATGTTCCTTAATACATTTAATATCTCATTAATTATATATACCTTGTAAACTGATTGGTTATAAATTTCTAAAAATAAACTATTCATATAATTAATTTTGTTTTTTTAAACTGATTTTCTGTTTTAACACATTAAATAGTTACAGCAGTAATGCAGCACCATGGTGGTGTTTCATTGAAATTTTGTGTTCTTTTTAAAATTACATGAAAACTACAAGCATGACATCAACAAAAATCCCAGCATTCATTGCATTTTTCAATTTTCATTCTAATGATGTACATTACATTAAAATCCAAAAAAAAAATGGATTTTTTATTAATATTTTTATGGATAGATTCATTTAATTTTCTTTTTTTTTTTTTCAGTTTACTCATTTTCATGTAGAAAATAAAGGCAGAAATTTTTAAATGGCCAAAGAGTCTACTATAGCTGATTAAAAATGTGCCGATAATTCACATTTGGACTTCAAAATATAATCAGAATATCAGATTGTATGTATTAAAACTTTTATTTTTTAATTATTTGATCAGTAAATTTTTAAAAATTATTCAGTAAATGTTATGCTTACATTTTAGTTGTATTGGCATCTGAGTAGTATATAATTTATATATCATTTGTGTTCTTTATTATACATAAATAAATTAAAACATTTGTATTCAAATACAACAAACATAGTTTATATAATTTTGGGGTTCTAATCTAACATTTAGCCAATCTTATTTTCTAGACATAATGATTCTCAAAAGGTTTAATAATTTATACTATGTTTATCTTACTTTATTTATTACTATGTTTATATATTACTGTCTTTAGGTTTGCAATTGCAGGCTTGTGTTTATATAACAAGTAATGTCTATATATATATATAAAATTAAGTTATTATAGTACAATATAAATTTTAGGATTGATTATCAAATATACAGATATTTTGCAATTGATAAAGCAATCACAAAATTTACTGGGCATAGTACCATGTGAAAATATAAACACTTAAAACTAACAAAGAGAGATTTCAAATGGTATGTGTGCAGAGATAACCACAATAGTTATATATATACACCACATGAAATTG